>BJBW01003090.1:240343-402706 GCA_004320125.1 Scolopax mira
TCTCTAGTGCTCTACTGCAGTTGGCTCTGCAGTGCTAACAGTCCTGTCATTGGCTTATTATCATCATACAGGTCAATCTTGATTTGGTTGTATAAAAACAGTTAGAAAAGAGCACCAATTAAATCAGCAACAAGAACTCTACATTGGCAACAACTGAAGAGATTGCAAGGAGCAGATGAGGAAACCAGTGCCTGTGCTTTTGCTAGTAATTCTGGTCCTTTCTACTTTATAGAAGGAGGTATATCAGGGAAGTTGCACAATCTGGAACTTGAATTGGATTCATTGAAACAGATAATCTTCCTAAGGGAAAAATAAATTCCCAAGGAAGTGAACGGCTCAGTATTTTGAGAACACATGCTACCAACAAATGAGAATTTAACAGACCTGGCTGTGTATGGCCCTTCTCTCTGTCGTGCAGCTCAGGGTTTAGACCGTCTGTCAGTCATGGTCAGTGGGGTTTTGTGGAATGGAGCAGCATGCCTTTATCCCTTCATTAGAAACTGGTTGATTTTAGGTAGGATTTGGTGGGTTGTACTGATTATACCTGACTTGATCTTAACCTTTTTGCAAAGAAAATATCTTTTAGCTTAGGAAATGAAACAACATGCTAAGGCAATCACAGCCAAGTGACACAAGACCCAGTGCCACCCATTCCTGTTTGGTGCATTTCAGCTTTCAGTTATTGTAGAAGCAGGTTTAAAAATAAGTTGACATTCACTGGTCTGTATCTGGGTTACCTTTCTCCTTCCATCTCCTTTATGTTGGCAGTGGGTTCTTGGGCAGCAGTCCCAAATTTCGTGGAGGAGGCCGTTCTTCACACCCTCTAATGTTGAATGCTTTGCAACTGTGTATTCTCACTGTCCTCTAAAGACTGATGTGGGACAAGATCCTTCTCTCCTTTGTTTAGTTGTTCTAAAGATTGGGCCTTTCACTTGGACTTTTGCCCGAGTATTTTTACAAGTCCAGACTTTCACTCTGCCCTTGAGAGCTGCTAGGGTTTTTTTCCGTCAGGAATTTGTTTATAAATGTCTCTTCCTTGCCTGGTGTTTGGGGGAGGGATAAATACACAAGAACTAAAAGATTTTTGATACATACAGTAATTTGTTATTTGTAAATGAAAAAATCAGGTGTTCACCTTGGCCTAAAGTCCAAGGTATGTTTAACCAAAGGAGCGATCAGCCGGCAATCAAAGTTCTTGTACAATAAAGGGGGAACATCAATCATTATTTCATTCATGATTAGGTTTTTTTCCCTGCCTCAGTAGAACCGTGCTGGCATGAAATCTAATCTGCCCATCACAAAGCCAATCCTATCACAAGGCCACACCTTTCATCACTGCTCTGAGGCAGGGTTACATCAGACAAGGTGAAATTGCTTAGTCTATCCACCACTGCCCAGAGGTCATGTTCCAGATGGGCATGTAGTTTGATTTGTCTCTCTGCCCTCCCTTCCCTGTGGCAGCATCCTCTTCTTTTAAGCCAGGGAGCAGATTTGCAGGCTTTGCCCCTACTAGCAGAAAATGGGATAGCTTGGTTATGTTGTGATCCCAGTTAGGAGGCAGTTGGCCTCCTGCCTTTTTCATGCGGTTGTTGAAGCTACCTACTGTCATGCTCTGCCAATTTCTTTCCATTAGACCCAGGCAGGAGCTGATTCAGATTTCTCAGCCCCCTTGGAGCTCTCTCCAGAAGTCGTGCCATATCCCAGGGACTGCTGTGATTTAGTTGGTGTTGATGCAACGGCCATGGAAATGACACAGTGTAGAACTGAGGCAATATTCTCTTTCAGGAGAGAATGTGTTGTTATTTCCTTTCTAATAAGTTTTTTGTTGCCTTCCCTTTTTCCCCTAAAATGGCACAAGTAAAATGTGCTATGGAATGCAGTTGGAAAGATAATTTGCCATGTCCAGTGTCCTTTTGAAGTCAGATATAACTAGATTTGTAGATAGAAGTGTCTATAGAATTGCACTGTACATAGAAAAATATAGGTTTTGCAAACTGAAATAATTATTAATACTACACAATATTTGTATATCGTATATTATTTTCAAAATGCAGCCTATTCCTAGTTGAGATAAATTTCAGTTGATCTATGTTTAGTGTTGGTGTCTGATTTTTAATGTACTGGAATCGCTGTCCTTTGACTGAACTTGAAGTATGCAGGTGAAGGAGAATGAATGCAGGAGTAAATTGTAACCTGGTTTTCCAGACTTATTCTAGCATTATTTTTGCATCTGATTCTGTGTCAAGTTTTGGAACCGCACACTTTTTGTAACATTTGCGTATCTTACTGGTGATTTTTACCTGTCATACTCACAATTCTCTGGTCCACTTCAGGAAAGATGCCTGTTATCTGTTTTAAATGTATGTCTGAAAATGTAAGCAGGAGGATTCAAGGAGATATTCACGGTAGTTAAACTGTCTGACAAGCAGCTCTTGAAGACTACCAGACATTCAGGACTCTCTTTTGTTATTGAACTTGGGCAACAGGTTCATAAAAGAGGAAGACGTTTGAATGTGAACTTGAAGACTGTGATGAACTCAAGTGAAAACTTCATAGGGAGACAGTAAGAAGCAATACAAGCCTTTTCTGATTCTTTCCTTTTCCTTTTCCTTTTCCTTTTCCTTTTTCTTTCTTTTTCTTTTTGGCTTAGGGCCCATCCAAGGCATAAACAGCTGGTGAATCCTACTGCTGCAAAGGGAACTCATGGAACGTAACCTATATTTCCATAATAAACAATTTACAGTGAAAATCCCAATGTCATAAATGAAGGGACATGTGCAGAGAAGTTACGTTATTTCTGCCTTGAAGAACAGGACAAACGTATCACATTTGAGCTCTGTCTCTTTCCTTGCCTCTGCCCTATTGCTCTTTTGTCATCTTTGCTAGTTCTGGTGGCAACTGAGTGCTTCCCGCCATGTGCCCATCTCGATGCCCCTAACTCTGCCTTCCTAAGGGCCTGGTGCTGAAGATGTGCTTTGACTACTGCGGAGTATCACTTCAATGGATTTCTGCAGCTTAGACAAAATGGGGATATTGTGCAGAATACCAGTCTAACTGTACAGAACTGTGCTAGATGGTCTTCAGAGAATGGTGTTTCCTCTCATTTCTCTGAGAACTTGCCCAGTTTTTTGTGTGAAGCTTTCTAAACCTTTGCAACAATAGTGTGACTGTATATTGGAGAACTTAAGCAGTGTTTTTGCGATCACTTGCAATCTCTAGTACTTAAGTCTGTGGGAAGGAACAGAGAAAGAACTGCTCTGTGTCATCCCAGGAGTGTGAGTAGTCCTCTAGCTTGGGTCTGATTTGGGTCATAGCAGCTGTGTAAGGAAAAATCTGTAACACAGCAAGAATATAATGATACTTCCCTTGATTATACCTTCCTAGCCTGTGGTAGTCTGCAACTGAGAAACTTTTTGAACCATAAATTTGTTCTTCTTTTCTTCTGTTTGAGATCAGTGGCAGCTGTAGGCACTCAGTAATCTCTGAAGCCCAGGCTACTATATTTAAGTGTCTAAATATAGATGTCAAGGCCCATGAGCCGGTGGGTACTGTTGAAGTGGACTGGAAACTTCCCATTTGCCTTATTGGGGATTGGATCAGGCCCTATTTCAGGTAACCAGCTTGAAAAAAAATAAAATTGGATTAAGTGGCTTGTGCAAGACGGTTGAACAAATGGGACAAATGGCTGGCAAGGCTCAGGAGCTCAGGATGCCATTCCTGCGCTCTGACTGCTGAATGAAATTCATTCTCCTATAGGAAGAGCTCATGCTGCTAGGCATGCAGTAGAGACACAAAGGCATCTTAATTGCATCTTCTTGGAGTACAATGCTGCAGTGGTATTTCTTGCTTGCTGTTCTTTATGGCAATATCTGGAGAAAGCAGGAGCTCACAGGACACTTTAGTATGACTTCTTCTTGGTTAACAGTATGATTGAGACAGAACTTCTCTGTCTGTTGGTCCAGAAAGGATTAATTATTTTCAGTCCTTCTATTCACCCTGAAGTATATATGTGTACCTAATTATGTAATTTAATGCCTTTATTTCAAATAAATGCATTTAGAGGGGGGAAAGACACAGAATCATCAGAATTTGCTGTAGTGGGAAGTAGGTATGATTTGGGGCTTTATGCTGTACCCTCTACAGCTACTAAACTCATGGCAGGGAGATGAGCCAGCCCAGCAGTGAGCTGCGCCGCAAGTATGTGCTGAGGCCCAGATCCCTTTCCCTTTGAAAGGGAGAGTTAAACCATTGAATTCATTGCAGTTGGGTTAAGCCTGTAAATAGTTCAAAACGCTTGTATATTATTAGTTACTCCTATGGCCAGATCTAAGCATACTTGATCTCTGGAGGAATTTGACTTTGCATACAGTCAGACATTCCTCATTTCTCATTAGTTAAGTAAACACATATGGAGAGAAGCTGGGTTTGTCATCTTAACCTGATTGCTTCTTCCTGAGAGGGTGATGAATACTCTTTCAGAAACTGGGTGAAATGCAGCGTTTTTGAAGAGAAATCTATAATTCGTGTCACAATGAACTATTGCTGTGACAGCTGAGCAGGGAGGACTCAGGCCCTGCATAAGTTGAAGTCTTTTATGGTGTGGGGCCATTGGCATCCACTCTGCATGTCACAGGACATAAGGACAGCAAGTGGGTTGTTCAACAGCTGGGATGAGAACTAAGGGGAATGGCAGTGAGCTGACATCTGATGGTTATTGCAAAGGGAACAAGAAGCTTTGGAATACAGTCTGTAATTTAGCGTGGTTTGCTCTGTAGTATATTAAGCTTACGTAAACTCCATCTCTCTCGCTTTTTCTTCATCTTCTATTCCCCAGTACAATTGCATGCTTGTCCTTTCACAATCACACACAGAGAGAGACTTCCCTATGGATTTATCATCAAGAAAAGCAATCAGCAGGTGCACTTGGCACATCACATGCAAATGAGTGGGCTGCAATGCTAGCACTGGAGTAGCAGCCAAAAGGTGGGAAGCTGGATGCACACAAAAGGGGTATGTCAAGGTCTGAGGCAGTTGTATGCTCCTTTCCTCAGTCGTCATGGGCAATGATCACAAGACTCAGGACTGGGTGGCCCAGTGTGATCCTGAAGTGGGAAATGGCTTAATGCAGTGGAACAGTCACCCTGCCATGATACGGCAGGAGCATGGCTTGGATAAGCAGACTCAAGACCTTCTTAGTATTGCTGTTAATGGTTGCAGTTGGGTTTTATCAATCACAAGGTTGATAGCCTGTTTTGGGCTTCATTTCAACAAGGCCAAGTTGCTATGTCTTAAGCATATGCAATGCACTTACAGTTCATGTTCTTCTTCTAAGAACTGTATGAGTTGCATCTTGTCGGGTTGATATCTCTGGGCAAATTCCATGCAGAAACCATTGGGCAGCCACACCCAGGGCCAGAATTTTCTTAAAAACACCAGGGGTTGGTTTTTTCCAATGCTATACATGCAAATGCAGAACACAAAGTTAGCCATTTTTATTTGTAGTTTCCAAGTACAAAAGATTGGACCTGAACATGTGGGTAGCTAATCAGTCTAAAATTAGACTTGCCTAACCTGACCTTGCAATTAAGCTCGATATCTCAGCATCCGTGGGAATGATCCCCAGGCCTGAAGTTATTGCCTGTTGTGAGCTGGGCTGTTTCCCTGTCTGAGGGTAGTACTGTATTGTTCTTTTAAGGGCTGTGTGAGTCACATCTTATATGAGTTGTTTTATCACTTTAATTAGTCTACATATTGAGGGGGAAAAAAAAAGGGTATACAAAAGGACAAAGGCAAAACACATTAGGAGTCCCTGTAAACTTGTGAACCTCTCCATATGATTTTCTAGTTGAGAAATAAAACATTTCTAACTTCTTTCATTTAGGCTACAACAGTGAAATGTCTCTTCCATATGTCAGTAGTATAATCTACATAATGAACAAAACTTCACAGATGGACTGGCTGATGCAATGGACATTCTTTTCATAAATTGCCTCTCACTTTTATAATTTTCTTTGGTTTCCCACAAGATGGGCTGAATATTGACAATTACTGAGCTATTACTTTCTATGTTGCATAACTTATAAAAGTGCTATAATTTAGTGAGGTGAGATTTTGTTCCAGAATAATCAGTGGCACAAAATAGCTAGAGGAAAAGAAGGCAGACATTAAAAAGGGAGGGCCAACCCCTGAAAAAACACACCCCAAACCCTCTTTAGAATATATGTGTTCTTTTAAAGACAAATAAACAAATGACCCCCACTCTGATTTCATAGTTTACTTTTTGACCAATGTCATTAAGTTAATGGGGTTTTTTTCTCCCCACAGTTTATGCAATGATACGGCTCTTTTGACTGTCTTGGAACTTGTTTGTGCCCTTGGCTTCTGAAGTTTTTAAAACTTGTTTTAGATTTTATTACAAATGCTTTTTTTAAACTAAAGGCCTTTTAGGAATGCAGGAAAATATTTGAAGTCCTGCTTTCACCTTTGTTGCTTTCCTTGGCCAAAGCTCACCACTTATTCAAATTCACAAAGTTCTAGGACTTCAGATTTTATTTCCGTAACCCTACTTGGTAGGTTAGAGATCAAATCCTTTCTGGATCCTCTCTCAATCTTTCTCCAAGGACGGTTAGTGGTGACGTGGTTTTAAACTCTGGTTCAATCTAGCTTCCCAATTATTGCTGGATCAGAGAGGTAAAGTCAGAGAGGTTGAATTTACTATGACCATGTGTCCAGGACTTGGAAAAGCTTTGTGGAAAACAAAAGTCTAGTTTGTATGAAAGAGGGCATTTTCTTTTGCTGTATTATTGGGATGTGTCTTCTCAGCCAAGAACCTGGAAGACATTAAGGTAGATATGATTGTCACAACCATTGAGGTCTTTAATTTTTTTAATAGACCAGTTCCACATTTAGAGTGTGAGGTAGAACTGCAGCTCACAAGTAGGTATGAAGGTGACATTTTGGTTATCCAGGAACAACAGTAATGTGCAAGAGTTCTCAGTTCTTATTAGGTATGTGTATGGGGAGAATATAAAATTTTATGTAGTGATGGTTTCCAATAAAAGGAAAGATATCTCACTCTTGGAGTGAAACTCAGACATTCACCCATCCAAAGAGTTTGCCTAAGGCCTCTCCAAACTCACACTCTCTTTTGTGTTTCATAGTTGCCTGATTGCTGGGTCTCCAGCACTTACTCTGTCTCACAGAGTATGTTTGCCGTCCAAGTGAAGCTCCACCTCATGTACCCATACCAATAGTGCTGTAACGGCACTGGCAGATGCTTAGTTACCAAATATATTTGCAAAGTCTTGGGCAAGCATACTGAGCCAGAGCTGAAACTCCCTCTGCCATCAGCCATACTTCTATGCTACCTAGATCAGATATCAATAACACTGCCTTGGGGATGTCTAAATGAGCAATGCTAGTACTTTGAATTGTGCTGTAAATGCATCTTCAGAAGTTTCTGCTGCTAGGATCAAAGCTTTAAGAGTAATAGGCAAATATGGAAAATGCGTGGTCCCTTCCCCAAAGATTGTATGTGTCCTCCCAGAAAAGTATTTTTTTGATGATTTGCATAAAGTGCCAGTACCTTTTTTTTAAGGTTTAAGCTGAAGTCATTCACAGGGGTTTCCTTCTATCTTTCTTTAGATTCTTTTTGGGTGTTGAACTAGATTGTATCTCTCCTCCTGCCCACTTGCCTGGGACCATGACTCCTCGATACCTTACTCTCTATTTCAAGCATACTGTCCTGATACTTTTTGACACAGAGCTTGCAGTCTGTGCTCTACAGGGTGAACCAAAAAGCCAGACTGGCTGAAACAAATTGCTCAGGGACCCACAGGCAGTTGGAACTGAGCTAGAAATTGAGTCCCCGTCTCTTGAATCCAAATGAATTTCTCTTTCTACTTCTAAAGGAAGGTAGAGGACTCCACAATCTCGCAGAACAGTGTTCTGCTGAAGCTGTAGTTTAAACCTGGTGAGAGGCATCCATTTATATTTTATTGTATTAAGGAATGACAATTTCAGAAGTGACGTCTGTCTCAGCTTCCAGAGTTGCATCTACCCACTCCCTCTGCAAAGCATTGGCTCTATGTTGAAGCAGAATAGTCACTGTACCTATACAGCTTATGGGGATTTACAAACTTGGAGCTAAACTGTGGTCTCTAAGGGCCACTGATACCTTCTTTAACTTGGAAAAAATGTTATCAATGTCCAATGTAATCACATGCTTCAGGCAGCATTTATGCTTTGATCAATTTGAGATTTCCTTGGGGAAGGGAAGAGAATAGAGCCTGTCCATTCCTGGTCCCATCTCAGATAATCCATGGCAGAGTGAGGGAAGTGAACTCCTGATTTATTATTGACCATGTGTAACACGATGCAATTCCTACACAATGGAAGATGAGATTACATTTGTAGACCGAATGATTCTTAGTTGGATATCCATTCAGTTTCGTCCTTTTCTGCTCATTCATCATATGGTCACACAGACCATAATTTCCTCTAGCATATTTTAATTCCATTTTAGTAACTGATTTCTTAAGAGCTGTTAATCTTTAGGATTTTATTCACCTTTCTAGGCTCACTGAATACATAATAAAGCCTCAATATCCAGATTATATCAGTTAACAGAAATTTTTTGGGGAATACACATAATATTATTATTGTCTCCTTGACGGGATGAGTGTGTAAGCATTTCCAAAGTAAATGCAAATGTGCTTTCCATGAGCCTTTCTGCCAGTAAAATCTGATCTTTGCAAGGCTTGTGGCAAGCTAGCACAAAAGATGTGCGACTGTGGAAGGTGTAAAACTATATAAATATTCAAATGAACATTCACGTTGTTAACTCTTGATTTAGTTCTCCTGGATTTCTTTTGATTGGGAAGGCATTTATTTAGCCTGTGCAAGGGCTCTGGTTTAAGGTGCCCATTATAGTCTAGCTTTACCCTTACACACCTTCATGGAGACAGCTGACTGGAGACGTGGTACTGACACAGTGGGTTGTCCCACTTAGTGTTGCATTTCCAGTTCTAGTGTGCTTTCCTGAGTATCTCCTGCATTCATTATGTTGTTAAGGTTGGCAGGGACCTCTGAAGATCATCTAGTCCAGTTCTGTCCCTACAAGCAAGGATGGCTACAGCAGGTTCCTCAGGGCCATGTTGTATGTCTCCAAGGATGGAGACTCTACAGCCTCTCAGGGCAACTTGTTCCAATGTTCAAACCACCCTCACAGTAAAGCAACTTATTCTTGTGTTTAAATAGAATTCCCGTGGTTTCAGTGTGTCCATTGCCCCTAGTGCTCTCACTGGATACCAGAAGAGTCACAACTTTGTTTTCTTTGCTCCCCTATCAGGTATTTATCTATTAAGCTCTGTATTCCTGCAGTTATGCAATTTCCTAAGTTCTTCACCATTCATAGGATTTTTGCTTTTTCAGTCAGAGGGTCATTTAAAATTTTCATTCTAAAGGCAAGGGAACCAAGAGGAAGATGGTGTTTGGATTAGAAATGACATTCAGTCCTCTGCACTCCCCTAGGGAGCACGCTGCCTCTCACACTGGCAACTCTCCTCTGCATGGAGCACCTAGGGCACCGTGTTGTTATCACGCCATAATATTAAGCAAATAGTTTTTGTTCTACTTGTCCATGTGCCAGCATGGAGGAGTGTCACCTGGTGCAGTGGAGAGAAAGGCACATTTGCTTTTGTAGCTCATGCTGAGACACTGGTCTCATTTACTCTCCCTCCTTTCCCACCTCCCCTGCCTTATTATAACTCAGCTAGAGACAGAGAAAATGTTGGCTTCCCTGGTTGGTTAGTGCAGTGGCAACTCTTTTAAGAAAAAAAAAAAAATTAGTCCTAATTAAGGAGTTGTCATCGTGATTTGTGGTTTTGTATACTGGAAAGCAGGCCAAGGCTGTCTGATTTCATTTCTGTAAAAGAATGTAACTCCAGTTCCTTGCCAGTTTATACCATTCCCCATGCCGGGCAGTAGATAATTTCTCATGGTCCCAAAGCTTTCAACAATACTCTATTATGTTTCATGACTCATAAATGGGCTTGTGCCCATGGAAAGCCATGTGTCTCAGTGCAGGCAGTACAGCTCCCCGCAGTATGTTTGAACTGATTTCATAGCCTCCAGACCTAGCATGGTTTTTTATTTTCATGACTTGCTCACTGTTCTCATTGTTGCTAAGACCATATTGCATCAGTAGCAGGAATAAAATTAAAGGCCCTGATGCGTTTAGATGCAAAATTAAAAGCATGATATGCAGAGCTTCAAGTGAATGCAGAAGAAAACAAGATCAAACAAAAGACTGAACTAAACTTCAGATCTAATAGCTCTTTGAGATAAGCAGCTCCTATAAACTGCAGAGACAGCTGCTAGATAAGGTGATATTACCTGGACTGATACAGCCATGGTGATTATGCTGGGTTACCTGTGTGCTCAGGGCTGTGCTGATGAATGTTGCACTCGTCCTCTCTATTAAATCAGAATAAGCAGAAGGTTTAGAAAGATATGATATATAATCTGGAGTCTGCTCCTGCAACCTTTATTCAACAGAGCTGAATTAATGAAGCCAACTGTTACTTGCATAATTATCCTTACTTCTTTCAGCCTGCTAAGTACTGTGCAAACATACACGAAGCCACAGTCGAGACCTCTACACCTGAGTAAAGGCTGGGAGATTATGGTATTGTGTTTGTGGCCCGATCCTTCTTGTATTAATGCCCATGGAAAAACTGCTGGTTAGCTTCTGTCCTCAGGATTTTTTAATCCTATTGTGATTTCTTGGGGTTTTGATTCAGTTGGCGTGATCTCAGCAGCCCTGTGATACGGGGAGGGCTGTTCCAGAGGGGCTACTTTGGAATGGAAGCCAAAAGGAGATCAGTTTAGGAGGGTTGAATGGAGTAGTTTTGTCTGCTGTTGTAAAGCCATTTTGTAATACTCGAATAACTTATTGAAACTGCTGCCAGGTACTGTTGCAAGCATATGACTGTGGAAATAGCTGCTTGAGTAATAAGAACAATAGAATTTTTTTGAAAAATTATTTATATTATTTATCTTTTTTTTTTTTTTTAATGTCATTTTAGCTTGGATAATAAAACCAAAAAAGTAAATGTTTCTTTATTTGCCTAGTTAAATTCGCCTTCAAATTCTTATATTCCAGGTTAAGACAACATTTAGGTTGTAATACTAAAGATTGAAGACTTTTTATTTTAAAAACATAATCCCTTCCATTTACATTTTTGTTCCTGTCTGTCTATAATGGAACCTTTTATTCAGTCTTAGATATTTGATTTTTTAAAAAAATTACTCTCAGATTTAGCCTTGAAGTTGCATGCATAAAGTATTTTAAAATGCACATTCTTATTGAAGTTGCTCTTCATTACATAATTTCCCATTTGCTGTTTCTTTCTTTTTCTGATTTAGCCAGTTATCAAGTTTTTAATGTATGTATTTATTTGAGAAGGCTGAATATATTTGGTCTAGTGAAAGAAAAGTATGTTCTATAAACAGATCTGTTCTTTCAGCAGAGCTTCATCTGTTTAGTTATTTTTTTGGAAGGAGTTGCAGCAGTAACATTGGAAATGTGCTTGGTTGCTTGAAACAATCACTGGGCATTTGTACAGAAAACAGATTCAAGTCAGGAAGCTTTAAGAAGTAAAGCATGTGTGGATCTGTTGTGATGCCTAATGATTCATTTAGTGTGCTGTGGTTGATGATTATAATGACTATATGTGGTAATCCTGCTACCATCCTCACCTCCCCCTTCCTCTCTCACCCTTTTTGCCCCTGAAATAGGCAAGCAAATGAAAATCCACAGCAGACAGCACCAGCCGTGGCGTTAGGCAGACTTGGCTGGCAGCAGGTACGGGCCTTTACCACGCTCGAAAAGATTCACGACTGATTTGGGAGTGCAGGTTTCCCCACAGCCTGGCCCACGCTTGTGGCTCCCATTGATTTTCCACAAGCTACAACAGGGAAAATTCCCCACTGTGGACCAGGCTCAATGACTGCAAACTGCAGAGGATGCAGTCCCTGGCTGTAATTAAAAGCGCCTTCCTATTAG
The DNA here is from genome assembly GCA_004320125.1 of Scolopax mira. NCBI lineage: Eukaryota > Metazoa > Chordata > Aves > Charadriiformes > Scolopacidae > Scolopax > Scolopax mira. The sequence goes on from BJBW01003090.1 coordinate 252,411, forward strand.
TTTGTGTAGCTGGAGCCAAAGGACCTGGATTTATTCTCTGATGCTGAGGGAGGCAGGAGCGGTAATTAATTAGCTTGATGAGCTTTTCCATTGCACAGAGTCTGGTCCCATGACCTGAGACAGGTTTCATTGCAAACTAAAGGGATGATTTATTTATTAAAGCTTAAGGCAAAGGTACAGATAGATAGGTAAAAGTTTTGGAAACAACCTAAAATCCTTGTAGTGTGTAGCAGCCTGGGGAACTGTTTACCCAATTTTCATGAAGAATGCCCTCCTTCCATCCCACCTCTGACCAACTCTAGACTAGCCACCTGCCTAGACATGCTCATTGGGGATTTTTCTCTCAATTCAAATGCAAATGCTATGCCGATAGCTTGCTCAGGAGGTTGGCAGCTAAACTTACTCAGGGTGCAGTTACATGAATGTTTTCCCCAGCAGCAGAGGCAATTTAAGAGTTTTGCCCCCACCTTTGGCCACTTGCTCCTGGCACTGTACCACATAGTTCATTGCCCCCTCAGTTGTGCTGAGACAGCTCATTGTGGAGACTTTAAATGATCCAAAATTAAAAAAACCCAGCAACCCAACTGCTATCCAAGAGAAATTTCCCTGACCAAGTTTACCATGTAGCCCCACAGCCAGTTGCATCAGCACAAGAAAACAGGAGGTAAATTGAGGTGTATGGATAGGAACAGGAGACCTGACTCAGGCAGGGAAGTGGACACTTCTCAAACTCTATTTTTTCCTGGAAAAGAGGTTGTATAATTACATCATCAGGTTGTGGTTGTACTGTACTAGGTCTGTGCACCCAGAAGTAGTAAATTCATGTAGGTCAGGGATGGGAATGCAGTTGCCTTCCCATTGAGCACAGGATGCAGAACCCATACTGGCTTTGCCATTTTATTTCAGCTATATGCTGGTGGCAGGAGGATGGAGAAGACTTGATCCAGCATAAAGTTAGAATGGTGCAGGCAGGTGATATTTGATCTGGCGTAAAGCCTGCTGGTACAAAGTTGACATGCTGAAATGTAATGAACAAATTTGAACTGGCAGAGCTTTTAGCTGTGCCGCATTTTGCCCTGTGTGGCTGCAGCATTTTTGGTCAGGATGGAGTCTGGACTCAATGTATTGATTGTCAGACCATGGCATCGCTCATCTTCCCCCATCACAGTTCTTTGCAGGAAGCAGTTGAGCTCCTGAGCAAGATATTTTCTTCCTGCTGTTACTGTCCCCATCATAGAATTGTCAACATTGGAATGGACCTTTCAGATCATCAAGTCCAACCACCAACTACACTGCCAAAACCACCACTAACCCATATCCCTCAGCACCATGCCTGGCTCAGCTTTTAAATTCCTCCAGGGATAGCAATTCCACCACTTCCCTGGGCACCCTGCTTGACAACCCTTTCAGTGAAGAAATTTTTCCTAATATTAAATCTAAACCTCCCTGGTGCAACTTGAGGCCATTTCTTCTTGTCTTATGGCTTGTTACTTGGGAGAAGAGACTCACCCCCACCTGGCTACAACCTCCATTCAGAGGGTTACAGAGAGCGAGAAGGTCTCCCCTCAGCCTCCTTTTCTCTGTTTCTCTATGTCTTCCCAGCTCTACCCACTTGACACTGGAAAACAAGCAGCGAGAGGTGGCTTCACACTCAAGGAGCACAGCTATGAGGTGAGCTTTGTGAGGGTACAGGACTGACCACTGTGGTGGTAGTGAATGATTGGGAGATGCCACGTAGTCCAGTGGTCAGCACGTGGCTCCTGACAAAGGAGCGAGCACTGGAAATGAAGCTGGGAGGAATCTCCCTGCTTTTGGAGATGAATACTGCTCCATGATGAGCTTAATTCACTGCCCAGCTCACTCGTGACCTCAGGAAAGGCATTTTATCTCTGTCTTGCTTTTTTCCCTCCACCTCTCCGTTCCTCCATCCCTCTCTTGCCCTTAGCAGTGTTTGAAGTTTAGTGCTGTTCTGTCACTCCTGTGTCATCAAAAACATAAATAAGAGCATTAACACTTGCTACATCCTACTTGGCTTCACAGAGACTGTGCAAGACCCTTAGGCCTGCCATCAAAACAGAAAGCAGGCTGGCAAACAAGGTCCTTGTTTGGACACAAGCTTTTGGACAAATCTGCCCCTTTCCCTGCTGTTGGGAGTTGGGATTCCCTGCTGTTGGGAGGTCCCAGAGGGAATGGGGAAAGCAAACTATTTCCCCAAGGGCTGAGGAAGGTGAAAGATGTGGCTGTTGTTTCCAAGTTCAGAGACATGAGGCAGATGGAAAATGGGAGTGTTTGCTGCAGATAACGTGGAGTTACTGCTCTTGACAAATAGCTTGTGTGGAAGTGGTTTATTCATTTATCCAAAACGCAGGCTTTGCAGCCTCTTCTTTGAAAATTCTTCCAGAAGGTCTGATTGCTTCTGATATTTCACTCCACACCATAGTTCCTGGCCTAGCTTCTAGCTGGCAGATGTAGACAAAAGCTGCCTCTTGGCAGGAAAGGAAGGTTTGGTCCTGATGTCCATCAGAACCAGAGCCTCTCCCGTGAGGCTGCTGCTGAAGAGGTGCAGAGCTAAGGGTGGCCAGATAGTAGCTGTTAGAGAGCAATTACTGTCATGGATCAGATTTGCTAATGTAATCAGTTAATGCCTAAATAAAATTAGTTAGAACCTAGTTAAAATAGTGTGTCTGAGGAGTGATATAAGCTGATGTCTTCAGATACGCTTGAAAACTGGTTTCTGTCTGAAGGACATGAAAATGTGAACTGCTGGCTGGGTATGATCTATGGTGTTATTGAACAAATGTCAAAATCGGTGAACATACAAGGCTGGATACTGAAATTGTCTGGGGGGGCACATCTGGGAACTTTATTTTTGAGCACAAGGGCTATAAGTGTGAGCACATAATGAGGTGATATGTGCAAAAGAATGATTAGGTGCATTTTCCTGAGTGGTACCTGGTATATACCCATAGTCCCAGTGCTTGAATAGGCAAGTCTGATGTGTAAGTGTGAGCATTAGCCTGTCAAAGTGTTTCTAATGATTATATTTGGATATATAAGTCAACACAGAGTTACATTTGTTTCCTTTTCTCTCTCCTTTTAATGATTAGCAAAAGGTACTTAGAGGATGCTGTGTTTCACTATAGCTCCCTTCATCTCATTCAAACAAAATTAATATGTTTTTCTGGACAGCAACCAAGTTTATAGTTGTGCCAGCACCCCAAGCTTGTGCTGACTTGTACCATTGTGGCAATAACTGCTAATGAGTGCAAATGTGTTCCTGGAAAACCCTTGACGCTGGAGAGGCATCTCTGACTGGAATGATGCTCCTGGCTATGAAATAGCTGAACACCTGTTCCTTGCTCAGTGGAAAAAAATAACACAAAACCCACACAAAAAACCTAACAGGAAAAAAACCCAAACCAACCAATCAAAAAAACCCCCCAAAACCAAACAAAAGGCCCATAGGATCTCTGCTCCCTTTTTAATTTCTGAGTGCCCCTTGACTGCAAGGCACGCTATTGAAAATCAGATGATTTTGGTTTTTTTTATGACGGTCTCTCAAAAATTGCCACATTCCTTTATCAGCTCAGAAACAAACCCTGCTCTTCTGTTCTTGCGTGCAAAGGGCTGTCATGATACAACAGATGGAATCGAGGGCTGACCATCAAGAAAAAAGAAACAATTCCTGCAAAACCCAGAAGGCGGTGGGAGGAAGAGTGATATTTGGATGGCTGTTTGGCTTGGTGACATGAGGATTTTTATGTTCTAATGCTGACCTGTGATTATGTGAGTCCTGCCTAATCAAAACTAGAACTGGGCTATATTTATTGCTTAAATATGTTTGTTAATTGTTTGTAGTAGGCTTTTTCTGCAAAGTTTTTCATCCTGCCACCACCAATAGTGCTGTGCTGGTAGATGTATTCATGTGTGGGGGCTGAAGGTCATGTTTTTTCTGTTGGGTCTCACAGTTCCTTCTTTGAACAGATTTCCTCTTTGTCTGGGCCAATGCAGTGACCTGACCAAGTAATTTCAAAATTGATTTAAAGCAGCATGATCCTTTCATGTGATATTGCTTTATTCCATTTGTTCCTGTTGAAATATCAAGTCACTGTAAGTCAATACTGGCTGACTGAAGAGTGCTCTCAGGATGGGTTCAGCTGTAGTAGCTATTCCTAAGTACTGTAGTATTGATGAGGACAAAACTGAACACAGAATGATATGGGGTTGTAAGGGACCTCTGGAGATCACCTAGTCGAGCCCCCTGCCAGAGCATGTCCACCTAGAACAGGTTGCACAGGGACATGTCTGGTGGGTTTTGAATGTCTCCAGAGATGGAGACTCTACCACCTCTCTGGACAGCCTGTTCCAGGGCTTTGCCACCCTCAAAATAAAGAAGTTCCTCCTCTGTTTAGAAGTTTAGATGGAATTTCCTATGTTCAAGTTTGTTCCCGTTTCCTCTTGTCCTGTCACTGGGCACCACTGAAAAAATACTGGCCCCATCCTCCTGACGCCCACCCTTCCAGTATTTATAGGCATCGATTGGATCCCCGCTTGGCCTTCTCCAAACTAAAAAGACCCAAGTCCCTCAGTCTTTCCTCTTAAGAGATATTCATCTTTGTAGCCCTAAGATCTAAGAGTCCACTCAGGTGCACAGATTGAGGTAGTCAAACACATTCTGATTTTGGTATGGCAACACTTATTAGGGGAGGTTAGCCCTTTCACTGTCCTAGCAGTGAAAAAAAAACAATAGAGAAATGCTTCAAAAAATCTGAAGATTCTGTTTGTTGGAAGTATCTCATCTGCATAGTGCTCTGCTCGGTGCAGCCTGCCTGGTCTTCCTGGGCACCCAGTGCTGAGGCTGGCAGTGGCCCACAGCAGGGTCATATCTTCTGTGTCATCCCAGAAAGTGGATACAGGAGGCTGATTAGGACCAGTGTGAGGATTATCTGCAAAGGAGGGTTTGGGCTAGATATGCGCTACCCAGGCAGCATTTCCAGGTTGAATCCCTTCACTGCGTTACTGCCCTGGGCATTTCTCCAACCCATGTTCATTCATTACCATGGTGATGACGCTGCTGATGATTATGGAGGGCAGGGTAGGTACTATCAACCTACCTTGTTCCTCAGCACAGAATTCAGCAGCCTCAATCAAGCATAAAGCCCTATCTCTACTCCCACTGAGACTGTGAGGGTCTGTTCAGCTTTATGAGAGCTTGATTTGGGGAGGAAAAAGTGGGTATAAGGAAAAAAAAACCCAGTTCCTGAATAACTTTATCATCATGACATAAAATACCCCTGAATAGCTTTATCATTTGGCTGGATGGTCCCTTCCAACCCGACCCATTCTGTGATTTGATGATCGTCATCTCTAAAAAAAAAAAGCCCAAATCAACCAACTCCAAAATCCCCAGTGAAGCAAACAAACAAACAAAAAAATCCCAAACTCTGTCCATGTATTCAGGGTGTCTTCTTGTAGAAACTGGGCTCGTACCTAACGGATGAGGAGCTGGCCCACACACACACAAATTCACAGTTGGTTCTTCCTTTCTGCATTTATTTTGCCATCTGTGTGGTGATTTTTTAAAAATTGCATCACCTTCAGCTTTGAAGGTTTTACTGATGCACCAAAATGGACTTTCATCCCTCCCCGAATCTTGAAAGGAATGGAGATAAAAGGCTCTCATCATATCTAGATTTGTTTGGCAGCTATGGTTCATCTTGGGGATCCATAACTCCTCCAGGGCTGGGAACAAACAGTTCTTGACTGTTTTCAAAATCTTTGTACCAAGCACTTAATCATTTTTACTTTATGATATGTGTGTTCACAAGAAATATATAGAACCATTTTAATAGCTTCAAGCTGTTCTAGGTTGACCTACCCTAGTAGGTACTGGCAAAATCTGAACCTATTACTTCATTAGCTGTTGCTCATGGGACCTGGATGGGTCAGAGGACTGTAAATGAGAAATAGGTTTTTCTTTTCTTGGGTACTGGTTTGAATTTGAATACAGGCTGGTCTGAGTACCGCTGGAGTATATGAGATGAGTTTAAAGTTTCTCAGTTTAATTTCTAAGGAGGTGCAGAATCATATCAATTAGATGCCTTTACCTTTATCAGCTGTGTGGAGTGGTGTATAGAATTTTCTTTCTCCTATTCTGTCTTTGCCAGAAACAGTTGATCAGAATGGTATTAAACAGTAACAAAAAAGAAGAGTAAAAAAAAAAACCAAAAAAAAAAAGGAAGAAGAGGGAACAGCTGTTTGCAGTGATTAGTAATGGCATGGAAGGGAGGCAACAGTTCAGGATATTTTCCCAGCCTGGAAAAGGTGCACAGTTTTGTTTTTTGCAGCTCTCTCCATTGTCAGGAAAATGTGAAAGCAGCAGAGCGGGCAGAGGCAGGCACCGTGGTGAGGCTGGGGCTGGACACCTGCTGAGGAATGGCCTCTGTTACGGGTGTTTGATGACAGTGGAGATGGAGACAGTGACCGAGTGACACCCCTCCATGCTCTGTCTCACAGTAGTAACTCAGAGCAAGTGTTGATTATCGGGTCCCTGGTTTTTAATGAGGCATGTCGTCTACTCTGTGCTCCTCAAAGCTGAGGGCTGCTTTTGTACTGGGTCTGAACTGAACTTTCGGTCTGGACTTCCACAGTCTGGCAGCCAAAATCCCTTTACAAACTTTGCAAATAGACTGTAATTCCTGCGTGAAACTCAGTTGATGCAGCTATCTCTGAAGGAGATTTTTGAGAGCAACACTTAAGCACAAGCAGTCAATATTTGTACATTACAGCATTAAGCTGTTCTCAGTAGAAGAATAATTATCTAATAGTTAGCACACTACAGCTTGGGAGTGGGAAGTCAAATACTTTTTGCCTGCTGTTACCTTAGTTACTCTGTCTATACATTGGGGATAAAATGAGAACCCCCTACAGCAGGCCTGTTGAGCTGTTGAAAGTGTTAATAAATGTTTGCAGAGCTCTTGAGAGTTCTTTGATTAAAGTAATTATGAACATGTGAAGTGTTAAAATCTTTTTGTAGACTTGGTTGTTGTGAAAAGGACTGGAATAGAAGAAGCTCAATCTCAATGTTGAGAAACCATTGAAAACAGAATTTGAAAGAGAATGGTTATATGTTAAACTGTAACCATGAGAGATTTTATATATTTAAAGAAAGGCAGATCCTGTGATATTGACACAATATGCCAGGCTTTTTTTCCACTCTGCCAGGCCAAATCACCCTATTTCCTGGTAGGAATTCTGAGAAATATATTCTTATTTTCTATTTAAGAAGTGCTTTAATGATTATTAACTGTTATAGACTGTCAGAAGTACAGAGAGAGCTATCTCCCATAGAAGCTATTGAAGAGACATTCAGGAGGAAGAGGAGTTCACAAATAGTTCACATAATCTTAGAATCACACCCAGAACACCCCTTCTCCTGCCCTGTTTGTCCTTCTCTTTTTTTTTTTTTTTTTTTTTTTAAATATTACAAGCTAGGCAGTGACTGTCTACCTCATTGTGGATGTATAGTGCCCAAAGAGCCCCATTCTTGGCTTTTTGGCAGGGCTGTATTATAAATGTTTCATAATAATAAAGCTTCCAGTGTTAATGGTAAGGCAAGAAGACTTGATGTTTCTAGACTAGACCTGGCTTACATCCTCCTCTGCAGTAGCCAGTGGTAACAGACACCCTGCGCCAAGTTGTGGCATCAGTTACACCCAGACAGCCTTCGGACTGTAAGGGACAGTAGACGGGGTGATGTAGCTCTAATATCACCAAACTGGAAAAAAACGAAGCCAGGCAGTTGATTTTTATAATACCATATATATTTCTTTTTATTGAGAGACTAGATTTAATAAACCCTTAATGGTCTGTTTAGAAAAGTCCAAGCCAAGTCACAAACTTATGAGGATGGGTGTGGGCAGAGATGTTAACAGCACAAAGTGGCTGTCTGAGTTGACCAAATAGACTTATGCAATTATATCTAAGAGTGGAGCTACCTACGTAAGTGAAAAATGGAGAGTATTTCTGTCACCCATGACTTGATGCAGAAATCAAAGCAAGGAAGCTCGCTTATGATGACATGCAAGAAACCCCAAAGCCTGGCATGTTCCAAGAAGTTCAAATACACTCTGTCCTGACTGCTGGGAATTGAAGCAAATGTCTTTGGTGGTTTTCATGTCATGCCAGATAGACTTACCAACTGAAAACAGGACTACTCCCTGCCACGTGGAGAGGCAAATTATCAGGGAAAAAAATAAATCTGTAACCAAGGTATTTTGGAAGGTCTTTTTAGTCAGAATTATTGTGATATGAATGCTGTTGTCAAACTGGAGAGGACCCTAAGAGGGCAAATCCCAAACATGTGATGAGGGACATGTATCTAAATAGAGAAGAGCCTTGCACAATTCAGCCTTAACTCATGCTGGCAAAAATACACCCTGAAAAAAGGTGGCATTACTCCTACTCATATATTGCAACACAGGTGTCCTATGAAATCATAATAGTGTCCTAGAAACACCGTAAGAGCATTCTAGGTCTTTTCACAATGAACCTCTGCCCCATGAACTTCACCTTACTCTAGAAGTCTCAATGTTATTGTCAATTTTCTTTCATTGGTTGGTTTCTGAAAATACATCCTTTTTCATTGACTGCTGTTTTGGTACAAAAAGAAGTAATGTTGTCTTTGTCTAGGTATCATGCAGACCAGATTAATGACATGTAAAGAAGCCTGTTGAGAGCTGCCTAAGGTTTGGTTGCACGTATACTTCCATTGATTTATAAAACTGTGTTTTATTCTTATTTCCTGAAACCATTGTCAACACTCTTAAATACATGGAGAGTGGCTCCAAAGTTCTAGTTCTAGTCAGCACTTTACTGGCATTAGCTAAGCAAGGAGGCTCAGTTGAACAATATAGCACAAGAAGACTCAGCTGAGTAATGTGATTCTAGGTTGATTCTGTAAACAAATATATTTATTTAAATAAGAAGTGAATAAGGTACATAAGCACAAATGTTGATTATATATCAAATATCCTTAAATGCAAACACATCATCTCTAGGAAATACACAAAATATACCATAAGGGAGGATGAGAGAGATTAAATCCAAGATTTACTAGTCTGTGGGATTGTCTTCTAAGGAAAGTAGGGAACTTCCCCATTATATTAAAATGAAAAGAAAAAAAAAATCTCTGATATACCTAGGTGAAATACACATGCAGTGTAATACAGGATGGGTATACACGGGAATGGTATATGCAGGAATACACACATGGGTAAATTAGAGATTCCTAAGATATCTGTGGATAGTTTCCGTCATGAACAACTTTAGCCAGTAAAGCAACTTTTGAGCTGGGATGAAGGGTGAAGTTTTGAAACTCGCAGTCTGTTGGGGTGTGATTCACCTGACCAAATACAGAGATCTCCATCTGTGCTCACTGTCTAGACTGCTGTTAAAGTCAGCAAAGGGAAAACAGGCATTTCTAGGGCATGATTTGCCTTCTCCTAAAACAGTCATCTGGGAGACAAAAGTCCAAAGATGACTTAGCAGTATGGAAATTTATGAGCCAGAAAGTTGTGTTCTGTAACTCAGAACTCAGTTCTGAAGAGTAAATTTTTCAATACCTACGTTGAGAGCAGTAAACCACAAGCTGACCTGAACTGAAAGCCCTGGCTGAGGAATTCATGAGAGGGTAGCTGTTCCCTGCAGGTCTGAGCTCCTTCTTGCACACTGTGATGGGAGCCATGGTGCAGCTGGCCCATCTCTCATACCATTTTCAAAAACCTCCTCCTGTAGGGTAATTTGGTCTTCAGTGGTTACTTCGCAGCTGATTTTTAATGATTCCTTCCCACAGAAAGTGTTATCCCAGCAGTTACAGATGAGTCTGTCAAAATCAGCCAGCGGAGGGCACTTTTGAGCTATGGCAAACCTCCTGGCCAGTAGGGCCGAAGGTGCTGCTTGTCCCACTAGTTTTATTTGGTGGACATCTCCTTAAAATCCTCCAGCAGTAGACTTGGTTCAATGTCTGTCTCCTGGCAGAGGTAATGGTGGGCTCTTTTGTCTTGGCTCGCCAGTTGTGGTTATGTCTGTCAGGAGGTTGCAAAAGCCAGTGCTTTGTCTATGGAGGATGATGGACCTGTGCTGCAGAGTTTGGGTGTGGATGAAGATGTTGCTGCCTTACTTCTGGGTTCTGCTTCCCAGGAGCTTCTCCTGCAGGAGATGGATGGGCTAGCTGATGTCCTGGGACACTTCTGTGCTAGTGAGCTAAACAGGGCACAAGCTTGAGGACTGCCACACAATTGACTGTTTCAGAGTTAGCACCCTGGTGGCAAGCTTATGGCCTGGGCCAGTTATTGCTCTGCTAGATGATGCCCAGGCATGTCTGGAGATACCATGGCCAAAGGCTGTTTTCAGTAGGCAGTATTGCCAAGATGCACTCTTTTGGTAAGGAAGAACACTTATCTCTGTGGACGTGGGTGTTGCTGTGTCAATCAGCCCTGGTGCCGGAAAGCAGATCCTGGCTTTTATGGATTAGCAATATGGGGGTTGCCTTGATATCCATTAACTTGTGTTGGTTTGGAAGTGTGGGCCCTGTCACATCACATGCTTGGCTTCATTTGGGACACTCCTCCCTTGAAAAGGTCAGGCCAATAGATTGCATAGCAGTGAAGTTGGAGATCTGCTTAGCAGCCGTTCCTGCAGAGAAGTATTTTCAGCGAAAGTATTTAAAACATTAGCAGTGGGGGGTGGGGTGGAAATCGCAGGGAAAGTAAAATCCGTACGTATTGTACATATGTTTGCTTTAAAGACCGGGTGACTCCTGCTGAGTTTCTTGGCACTGAAAGCCAGGCCAATGAGGACATCACCAGATGGGTTCATTACCAAGGCATTTTCATTATCACCCCTCGGGGCCAGCCCCTCATAGTCCTCCTGGTCGGAGCATGGGAAGGAACACTCTGTTCCGAATCCACAGAGGTATGAGAACACAGGGGGAAGTGCTTGTTTCTGGGACAAAAAAAGCCATGGTGACTGATCACGCCATACAAGCTCACGTGAGAAGCTGACGGCCAGTTTGCCAGTCCTACAGCCTCCCTCTCTCAGCCTATATATGTAAGTACATGCAAGTTCAAATGCGCTATTAAGATCCAGTAAGTGCAGTGGAAATCTGGTTCATCTCAGATGAGGCTCCCCTGGCATGACCCTATCAGTACATTAATTCCAGTGGAGCTCACTGGAACTTGTACAAAGACAACATGAACAGACAGAACATAAGCAAACCAAGTAAATCTTGGTTAATCCAACCAGAAGGAATTCCATATTGAAAGCGGACTAATGCCTTGAATTTGTTCTGACTTATCTTGCAATGTTAGTTCTCCAAAAGCAGCAAAATTATAATTTTCCACACTCAGACTTCTTTAAAAACTAGATTTGCAAAAACAAAGACATCAAGTTAAACTGATGGAACTTTGGTATTTTCACAGAGAATTGCTATCCATTACACATACTCTTATCTACCCTAAAAGTTATCAGTTGCAAACAAATGCATCTGTAGAAGTCTTTGCCTCCCTTGGTCAGGCTGCAGCTGCTACATTGGTCCAAAGGATTGGTTTCTTCAGCTTGTGTTATTCTCACTTTTTTCCTTTAAATGTGAATATGTGATCCTGGATTTGTGGAGTAATTGCTCTGAGATTGGAGTGGATGAAGGGTTCACAGGTGGGTTGAAGACCTGTTAATGACTTTGAGTTAGGATTTAGTGGAGTGGGTAACCCCTTTCTGCCTCAAGCAACCTCATACACTATGGAGAACTTGTGTGCTAGACTTGGACGTGTGCAGGCTGGAATTTCTATCACCTCTTTCCCAATTATCATTGTTTATGCATGAAGCCACCTGTCTTCTTGGTACCTTGCCATGGTGAAAAGAAGTTTCTTTCCATGTTCCCAAGAGAAGGAGAAGGCTGGTAAAAAAGGAAGGCATTTTAACATTTATGAAGAAAAAGCAAATACATATTGCAACAGACCGGGAAGGGTCAGAATGGACTGAATGTTCCTAAACCTTTATGGTAATTTGCTCCAGTAATTTCCATCATAATTAAGAAACTGATACCAAAGCCGTTATTGCTATGAGTCAGGCTTGCAAGATCTGCTTCTGCAGCACATGTAGCTGCAGGCTGCCCGTATTCAGCATTTACATGCTATTAATTTAGAAATGGTTACTAGAATATGTCTGTTAAATGCAAGGTTTAAAGCAATAGAGATATACAAAGCTGATAATAAACCCCAGCTATGGGGCAATGAGGAAATTTTATGCACACCTTAGGTCTCCACATCCACCTTTACCCCCAAGAATATATCAGAGTAATCTTGAGGGATTTTTTTAGGATGCTGCATCCTGGCTGTTTTCCTCCTGCTGACTCTGCCTCTCCTATGGTGAGGGAGCAAATCCTTCGTTCCTATCCCCTGCCCATGTTGGCTTCCATGAGGGCTGTTGGATATTGAGTGCTTCTGAAAAGCAAGCTGTGTAACTGAGGTGCCAAAATAGGAACACAGATTTTACATGGTTTCCCTTTGAGTATCATGGAGTTGCTATTAGACAGATGGTTGATATATATGAACAGATTTCATCTTGAATTGTTCATGAGTTTTCCCCTTGAAAATTTGCTAGTCATTGTTTCTGCTCCATGATAAGGGGACTGACTTTTTTTTTTGTAAAGTGGGAAAATAGAAAATACTGAATAATGGGGAATCTAGTTCAACTGTCAGCTTCCTTCCTAACCAGCAGATCAAGTTACTGGTAAGAAGTAATTACCCTGTGAAACACCCGTTAGAGTGAATGTTCATGAACAGCAGGATAACAGGAGCATGGACATGTCTGGAATTTGGATAGTGCTCAATACATGCAACATTGGATCATCCTCCCTGCAAGGCACTGCTTTGATTCCTCTTCCTCCGGGCAGGTGTTTGCCAGATTTGTTGTGTGATGTGCACCACAGGGAGCAGTGACTCTCCGTGCCTTGCACTTTGTGTGACTCTTTCTTTTCTAGAGTGGTCACTAGAAGAAGACTGAATGAGCAGTGTTGTACTGATGTTTTCCAAAGTAACAGGGTATTTTTTTATTTATTTAAACAGGTTTTACAAGTCTTGCTAGCAGGTAAGGGTCTGGCTAAGTCATTTTATATTCTCCTTGAAAAGAATTCATCTTCTCAATTCGTATTGAAAGGGGATAGAAAATAACTCAAGAAAAGCTCAGTCCTCTGCTCCTGATGATTAAGATCTATACCTAATTGCTTTTGGAAAACTATGGGAAGATGGCATTCAATTGCTGCATGAGATTTCTGGTGCAGAAGTGCCTGGTAAGGTGCAGTGTCTGGGACAAATGTCCTTGTGGCTACTGTAAAGGACCAGGAGTTGTGAGATCTGGTGTCTATTTCAGGTGCCTGAACATTAAATGAATCAGAAAAGTTAGCGGTGCTTTTTTTTGCCTTGCATGCTATAGAAAGATGTATGTGCAGTGTGCTTTGAGTTTCCTGTGTGGACAATCTACACTGCAAATGTTGTTAGGTGGGCATTTTCTGCTGTCATGGAAGACTTGGCACCACTGGATCATTATAGCACCAGCCAGATGCCATGGGAAGGCAAGTACTTCTGTTTGTAAGCTGGGTCACATTTAAAAAAAGAACTTTAATAGTAACTGTATCGTATATTTTGGATGTGTCTGTGAGTGAGATTGCTTTGATAGGTTCTCTCTTGGGAAAGATGTTCCTTGGTCAGCTACAACAGTTGGTCCTGCTGTCCTCACAGTCTGTGCTGTGAACACAGAAGCTCTATGGATACTTTTTGAATCATATCCCTGAGGTCAATTGTATATGCACCCTAAAAGGTGAAAAAAATGGATTCCTACATCCACAGTGGGTGAAGCACATGATGTCATTCCTGCCCTGAACACAGCATATATTGATGCAAGTAGTACTCCTGTACTTTGAGATTTGCAGCCCCAGCATGTGCTGCCTGTGAGAGTGTTCCCTGCAGCACATCCATCCCTCACTGTGCAGAGAATCTCAAATATCTTTTTGGATGGCTGGGGAAGAGCACAGAAGTGCAATCATTTGCTCTGACAGTAAATGCAAGATATTATAAAAAGCTTTTGCAGTATGACTCAGGAACAAGAATTATAGCGTGCTGTCTAGCAAGAATTCTAAGGTTCCTATAACTGAGTATTTTCCATTTTATGACTTACCAAAAGCCAAGGCTGGCCTCTTAGCCTGCGTTATGGCTAAGGAACCAGCCACAGAATTATGCAGAAACACAGTTTAATATTAGTCTTGAAACTAAGCCCAAGCAGAAGTTGACAATACAATCTGAGTTGATGGTGACTATATAATAGGAAGAAATAACCTGTTTCAGGATACAGAAACTTTAGGTGGAAAGAAAATGTTCAAATAATTGAGGAAGTCTTTCATGCAAGAATCTTGGATAATTCTCAAATAGACTTGTGCCACTGATAAATACTTCAGGTTTTGCTTAGCTGATCTGAAAATTCAGAATAAAAAGGTCTTGATTTTGAATTAAGCAGGCAGGATAAAAAACCCATGAACTTACTGCAGAATTAAAATGACTTCACTTCAGGTCAAACAAAAGATGTTTTACTCTGTTCAAACTTTAGAGTGTTTCAAAAACACAGTGAAGTAATTTTAAAAATTGAGAAAATTATGTTTTGATGAAACAATTTTAGAAAAATTATTTTGATTTTTTTCTGTTTTTATTTTGTTTGGTTTTGTTTTCTTCTCCCTTTGGGATTTATGTTTTTCAATGGAAATAAATTGCTAGAATCAGTATACATCCAGCCAACCTACCAGAGCCTGTTTTGTTTTCCTTCAACCAAAGGATTTTGCCCAGTTCCATCTCCAAACCTCTCCCCCAGGCAGTGGCAGAGACCCTCACCTAATGCTGGGCAGCTCTGAGAAGAGCACTTTGCTATACCGCTACAAAGGACTGGAAAATCTCACGTGACTGAGACGTGTAAATGAAGGGCTGTAGAGAGCAGTTCAGATTTAGAGGAATGACTCCCAGAAACGGCTGGTTTTGGGCTGTATGGGGCGGCTTGTGGAGCCACGGCAGCAATAGGAGTTCTGGCTTACAGGAGCCGCTAATGGAACAAAAAGTTCCCTCTGTCCCTGGCGTGGATTGAAATATGGCCGGGTGGTGAGCTATTGACCCAGCACAGGATGTCTGTGGGATGGGAGGGAGAATTTTTGGACAAGAACTTTGAGAAATTCTGCAGGAAAAAGTTCTGCAAACAACTGTATTTAATCTTGCTTTCTGCTCAGATGTGGATGCTCGTGGTTTGCAAAGTTTGTTCAGGAAGGGGTCAATCGTGTAACTCCATCGTGATGGACACTGGAGGCGTCTTGGTCCTTTACATAAAAAAGATTTGAACGGGGCAAAATAGCTCTCCGTTGGCAGTGGAAGTGAACTCTGAGCATTGGCTAGCCTCGGGTTGCAGTAGGTTCAATAACAATAAATGTGTGTATTTTATGCTTCCAGTAATAAACCAATTAGAGGCACTTTGAACGGAGATAGTGCTTTATCTTTCTGTTGAAAAGTTGTCCAAAATACAGAAACTAAGAGAAGAGAGAAAAAAATAAATTCTTTGGAGCTCACATCATTAATAATGTTTGGACTGAACAAACAGACCTTGGTTCAATAGGTTCTGACTCTGCTTTATACCACTTATGGAAGGACTACAGAAATACAACTAAGAAATTCTGAGCACGCTAACTTTTTGAGTTCCTTTTTTTCCCACAACAGTATATAAAATATTTGTTAAAAGCTTGTGAAGTTATTAGGAACCCTCTGACTAAAATTGCTATTGTAAAAGGCAGCTTGCAGTGTTGATGGCTACCCCTATCTGTAAGATCCCCCACCCTGGAGACACTATTTATGCATTACTCACTCATGTGGTTTTACATTTTTAAGCTTTAAGTGTGCCTATCTCCAAAAGCTTCATCCCTGAGGGAGGATCCAACTTACTTCAAACTTGTGTTAGCAGCTGAAGTTTCACACTGCTGAATAGGGCCCACAGGTACTAAACTGAATGGGGTTTATTTAAGAAAAATAACATCAAGGTAGTACTGCAGTATGAGAAATAATTATATATTGTAAGGAGAAGAATAGGATTAGGGCTGGGTAAGAAGTTGTAGTAGTCATTGTTGAAAATCTTGGGGTAAGAAATGTGCTGAGAAGGATCTGAACGATAATAGGGCATTCAAAGTAACCATTAAGATACATTTATACTGTATCTGTAAGAACCGAGTGAACTATAATGTAGATGCATACGTTCTGGTTTTGACTAGAATGGTGGGTGAAGGAGTCCTGATCTCTGAACCAATCAAACCTGTATTTTCCCCTTGAAAGGCTGGTATGACAGACTCGTGGTCAGACCTGTGTTGACTGTTGGCTTCCTTGATAAGGCTTAGAGTTAGAGAAAGCCCAGCCACTTCCAGCATAGAAAAATAATTAAAAAAAGCAAGGGAAAAAGACTAAGGAACAGAAGAGAAGATGAAAGCAGTAAGGAGATGGGATTGGGTAGCTTGAAGGTTGTAGGAAACAGAGAACAGAGGAGGACAGGAAGGAAAGAAGAGTTATTTATTAAGTGTTCTCTTTTATTTAAAAAACAAACAAACACACAAGAGGCTTACAGTTGGTCCAGGAAACTCCAGAGATCTAGAGTCTAATAGGTGACTCCAGAAGAAGACATACTACTTGCTTTACTTAGAATGGAGTAGGATTTGGATGATGAGAGAGAGAAATCCATACGGTGTGATAGAAAAAAACCCAACAGCGCAACCCTCAGTGTGGAAGAGCCATGCTGGGAAAAATGTGAACAACTCGTAAGGATGTTGCTGTTATTTGTTCCAGTACTTAATATTCTAGACAAAGAGGGCTGTTCTCTGTATTTCTTTGTATGACCTTACTGTGTATTTGGATATATTTGCTGGTGACCTGGAGTTTTGGATAGGCATTGGCTGGAAAATTTTTCCTTACAGAGATTATTTTCCTGTTTCATAATAGTAGAAATTTAACTCTTCTAAGAAAGGACAACTGGGGCCTTATTTCTGTGATAATGCCAATAATAATAGTTGCTATTTTCTTGTACAAACATTCTTTCGACACAAATGACATTTTGTACAAAATATATTTTTTTCCAAATATATTTAAATTCTTTTCTAAATGCAGTGGGAGTTTTGACATTGATTTAATGGTTGCGGTATTAGACCCTTGAGGGAAAAAGGCAGTATGTTCTCCTTTGATCTTCTATTCATCTTCTTGCTCTTGTTATCTTCATTTCAGTGAATCTTTTCTGTACAAGGATGAGGTTGCTGTCCTGCCCTCAGAACCTCTCGTGGCCCTTTCTCGTTTTGATACACGTGAGCATGAACTTCAGTTACTTTTTTTTGGTACATATATACAAGTAGCTGAAGCAACTTCCTCTGTCCTGGTGGCAAATGGGGACAAGGATACCTCTTCTAACAGAAATAGGTGATGAAGTGGCAGATGCAAAGTCACTGTTCATATAATAAACAATTCTAACTAATGTTGTTTGCATTTCTTCTTGTTTATACCTAAATTGGTGAGATTACAGAATGATATGGGGTTAGAAGGAATCTCTGGAGATCATCTAGTCCAACCCCTCTCCCAAACCAGGTCCACCTAGATGAACCTGCACCGAACACCCAAATTATCATTTTCTGGTTGCAGACATCACCTTTCCCTTGTGATGTTGGCAGCAATAGGGCCAGAACCTAGTGCCGTTTGTTGGGCTACATGCTAGAAGGTTTGTCCTCCCATTGAGGAGACAATGGTATCAGATCTCTTTGGTGGAAACCAAAGCTCTTGTGCTGTGACGTTGAAAAGTGGAAGAGCAATTTCTGGAGCTATTGCCTGGGTCTGTGCTGTGACTGGAGGCATCCTGAATCCTTGATCCTACTTGCAACCAGGAGAAGCTCCTTGAAGTTATCCCAGATCCTTCCCAGCCTTTGCGTTTGGGTGTCTTTCTAAGAGAAACAAGGCCATGGAGAGAGTTTTTATCTTTATATTTGGGGAAGAGGTGTGGGCAGCTGGGAGAGCTGTACCTGCCCTGTTGTGTGGGCATGGCCTCTGTGAACAGTTCAGGTTCATGGGAGAGGCAGCATAGAAAGGAGAACAGAAGACTAGAGGTGCAAAAGCATCTTAGATGTCATTTTGCCTCAAGGATAAATCTGCAAACTTCTGCAGAATCTGGGGAAGATGGGGTTGAGAAATGATGTATTTAAACCAGCAAATCAGTGAGCTGTTTATTGCTTAAATGCAATAAGTATGATGGGGCTTCAGTTATATACTGTGGTTGGAATGACATTGCGTGTCTTCTATTCGTATAGTTTCTCCTCTGCAAATATACATGGTGCATATGTTTGACATGCTAATATAGCACAAGGTCTGTTGCTGTCCAGGACAGAGCAGCTGGGAGATTGGAAATAGTTATATAAATATGGCCAAAAGAGATAACACAATAAATGAGTTTTCCTACTTGCTCCATAGCAAACACTGATATGTCTTGCAGCCAGCCAGATGCTGGCTAAATGAGCAAACCTTCCAATATTGCACTGTCAAGCTGGTGTACTACAAAGGGAGTGAGTGCCAGGACTGGGACCATCCTTGGAGAGGCCCTGGCCTTTCCCAGGAATTCCTTCTCTGGTGCACCACAGCCAATTCCAAGTGCTGCAGTAAGACAGAGTCATGCCTCAGACCTTTCCAGAACCTATAGGAAACAGCTAGTACCATGAACCATATCCATATGTTGTCAGAGCTGGCTAACCCCCCTTGTAGTCAAAGCTGCAAGCTGAATAACTGAAACCTTGCATCAGATCTGGAAAACAAACTGTTCTGTTTCATACCCCATCAGCATCCCCAGTATGGATAGCAGGGATAACACTTCAGCTGGCAGCTGAGGTTTAACAGAATGCAGCTTATTCTTCCATGACTCTCAGTCCTGGAGTGCTGACAGCAAGAGACTAGGAGTGGGCCAAGGAAATTGATGCTGGATGAGAGTCAGGTACAAGGCTGAATTCAGCTTGGATTTAATATTATTGAAATACCACAGGTGGTTTCTGTTAGGATTTGGCCTCATATGGCAAGACTGAAGTCAGGTCAGCTGTTCACTCAGATCCAGTGTTGAATTCTCATGAGCATGGTGAGTTGAGTGAGATTTCAGTCACACCTGAAGTGAAAAATAGTCCCTTTCCTGTTTGGGTGTGAACTTGGGACCAGAAATCACAAGGGCAGGTGTGAAGTGTACATAGACATAAGAGTGGGCTTGAGTGTACAGACATTTTAGTTTTCTCTAGCTTAAATGGGATTTGTACCTATGAGCTGTGGCACGGGCCTGACATTGGGTGCTGTGACTGGAGGTTGACCCTTTACACTGTTAAACCAAGAGTGGTTGTTATATCAACTTCCAGTTGCTTGCAAAGGAACCTCAGAATATATTTTAAGAAAAACCGTGAGAATTTTTGAGGCTGCGAGTGAGAAACCGCAGCAGCTCATCAGGTCATAAGTTATGCCTGTGAATATGTCAAGGCTGAGCCATGAGGGAACCCTCTATAGCCCACTAGAGACGGGTGCTGAGATGCCTTCCATGCAGTTGGTGCTGGTTTATCCCATGCTTTTTGGACCTTGTATTGCTTGTGGCTGTTCTGATATATTGGGAAAGACCCACCAATGTAAAGAGAGGGACTTTCCGCGCTGTTCAGGGATCCTGTTTGCTGTGTGCTGATCACAGTTGGCTTTTGCTAACCTGGTTTGGTTAGAAAAGCTCTGGAGAGGTGCCAGAGGCTGGAGCAAGATGGAGTTACAACTATGGTTAGGTATGAACAGAATACAGTTTAGCTCCCAAATTTCCAACGTTACACTACAAAGCAAGGATGACTTCTGTGCTGTTTAAAAGGAGAAAACCACAACCGTGCTCAGAGAAACCTGTTGGTGTGAGATACAGACTGGAGGTGACATCACCCAACTTTGATTCCATAAGACTCTGGAGAGTGGGTCATGTCATGCTTGTGTCTTGTTGTCATGAAATAATGTTACTCCTTTTTTTCCTGATTTTATCAACATAGAAAGTACACTGACAGGCAGTTCCCTCTGATTTTTTTTTTTGCTTTTGAGGTGTTAAAGAGACAGTAAGAGTTGGAATTGATAGCCTTTGTAGAGGTATATGTATTGGAGTGACACCACTTGTCATTTCCCAGCCCAAATTCTGAGCAGTCCTCCCTCGAATCACACAGAGACTGTACAATAGAGCCAACAAAGCTCTCCAGTGAGAAAGCAGGAATTACCAAGTGCTATATAGCAAAGGTAGGTACACTGGGCTTTAAAGATGGAGGAAATGAAACGTTTCCTTGTCTGTTTGGACCCTGGAGGAATCTGTAATGGCTGCAGGGGCCAAAAGGTAGCACTAACCACATCCTTGATTTTCTAGGCTCAGTATTAGTAGGAACTGATCGTAGCCTAAACTTCACCTCTGCTATGTTCTTGGCCCACTCAGTCACTGGTAATTTGATCCAGTATTTTCACTAATTACCTGGTTTATTACCTCATTTACATTTGTATTCACAATTTAATAATTGTATTCTATTATTCTTTATTTGTTTGACAGCAAAAAAGTGACAATTATTTCAGGGAGAAGCTGGCTGGCTTATTAATTCCTAATCAATAAGCAGCTTAGAAGGCTGGGTTTTAATTTTGAGTTTCAGCAGCGCCAGACACAAAGGTACAGAGATTTTGAGCTATTTGACTCTATTTCTAAAAGACGACTTTTCTCCTTCATATTAGTTTGATTTTAAATATTCAGCTTTCCGTCTTCCCCCTCCTCCCCATGCACAGAGGATTTGGCGGAGTCTGAATCTCAGCGTCTGGTTTTTGCTATCCTTAGCCAGTAAAATGATCGAATATGGCTTCCAAAATACACAAAGTGCGCAAGAGCTGGTTTTTACCAAAAGGCTGTTTTTTGCAGAGTCATTTTTTGCTTATAACTACGTACTAGCAAAGCCTGAGGGAACTGTAAGATGGATTTGTGGAGCCAGAGAGGTGGTTTTTGGTTTGGGTTTTTTGGTTGGGTTTTTTTTTTCTGTTTTTTTTTTTCTTTCTTTTTTATTCCCCTCGAATTTCACCTGTATTTCTGAGGTCGAATCATAACCAAAAAAGAGTTTCTATTAAACAAAAAGGGAGAAGTGCAAATACTTATCCTCCAGCTCTGGGTTTTCCCAGGTATGCAGCAAGAGCATTTTATCGCTGAAGCATCCATTGTATTAGAAAGCCTTGTTTACACCAGCTTAAGCCCCCGGCTGACGGATAGAGCTGTTTCAATTTCCTTCAGTCATTCCCACTACGGATTGTATATTCAAAGGAAAATCCTCCCTGCAATACTGGACATGCCACGCTCTGCCCCGACTGATGTTTATTAACTAATACAAAGTTGCAAATGATGTACCAACACAGCCGAACAAAAGAGCCCAGTGTTGAGCCTAAATCAAGGTCCTAAATCATAAGCCGTGGTGTGACAAACTGCACGATGTTTGCCAGTACTTTTAAAATGGGGCTTTCTTGCCAGGCTGAGAATCCATAGAGCCTGGCCAAAGAAAACAATGGGAGGGAGCCAGGGTTCTCCCAAGCCTTGGCACGAAATCCACAATAGTAGCTTTGGCCGAGGTCCACGGACTCGAGCACATGCTCCATAAGGTCACTTCAGAACACCATAATTACTTGGTATTTACTTCAGTGTGTTTCGCAGACAAAAATAATAATAATAATGATTAAAAATAAAAGAAAAAAGAAAAAAAGTGCCACCATCACAGCTTAGGGACTCTGTTACGATCCCAAACTTTTGCTGTCTTGGAGCACCCCATCTCTGGTACCACGTGATGGAAGGGGGAAGCACGGTCCAAACGGCTAAATAATAGCAGTGATGATAAGTAATACAGCAGGCTTGGGGAGTGAGAGTGGACTTTATGTCCCAGCTTGTCCTCGAACTTGTCAGCAGTGTTTGTCACTGCCATTCAGTGGCTGTTTACTGACCTTTGGGGCTTGAATTCGGGGGTCACTGCTGAGTTCATCTAAGGCAAGCGTTTGCTTTTTCACATATCCTCTTCTCTGCATCCTCTCCTTGCTGGCAGTCCTGACGGAGAAGTCAAGATCTGAGCAGATTGTCAGGACTGGAAAACAGCCCCGAATCCAAAGTTTGGTTCTGAACAACTCAGAGTGGGACAGAGGGACTGAAAATTCTTAATTTCAGAGCCTGGATTGGATGGTGCAAAAATACCTCTGATCCAACTATGTCTGGTCCTGAAGCTCACAATTTGGGATGTTTGCTAGTGAGACCGTATTTGTTTCTTACCCCTAGAGGTGATCCCTCTGAGGCAGGGGAAGGAATGAGGCTGAAGATCATTGTCCTGCCTCCTCCCAGGACTGTCTCTGCTTTTAAGTGTGTATTCTCCAGGACTCAGCCTCAATTCACTGACACTCAGCTTTTACTATTTACATTTAAAAAAAGAAACCACATTTGATTATTCAGCATTCTTCTTTTACATTTTTATTACCATTTGCAGAACTCCTCTGAAGGCCAGAGGAAACCTTTCTGCTTGACATATTTAATATTTTAGCACTTCATAGAATCTTAAGACAAAAACGTCCAACATGCACACATGTGTTTTGGCAGCTCTGCTTGTGGGCTCTGTTCTGTCTCTGGCCTTGAGAAGCAAAAGAATGAAAGAAAAAAAAGAACCCTACCCTTAAACTGGGTCAGCACAGTTCTCTTTACTTTTGTTGATAGCTCCATTTGGGATTTATGCATTGATAGAGGAGAAGTAGGGAAAAACATATGCCCTAAGCATATGTCCTTGAAAAACAATGTCACATCTTAATTTTCTTGGGCTGGCAATGCATGCATTCCACACTCTCCGTGATGTAGAACTAATGAAGATAGAAGTGCAAGAAAACCTATAATCAAATCCAGTACATACCAGGCATAGCACACCAAGAAGCACACCCGTCTGAAATCTCATGGTGCTGGAAGAAAAATCCAGGCCATGCAGCCACGACAGTCCAGTATTTCTAGCTGGTGATTTTTTAGGCAGGGCTCTGCATCCACAGAAAAACAAAACCAAGCAAAAGTGCTTCCTGGCATTGCTTTGTGTCAAATACTTGTAACCATCGATATTCGGAGAGAGGCTCAAATACGCAGAAGTGCAGTTGTCAGAAAAGACTAAAGGCGTGAATTGAACATTTTCTTCTGGCCGTTCAGGATCTGTTTCCCTGTGCTTTAATCCCCTGTGTACATCCCAGGAGCTTTGTGCATATAAACTGTGTATTGCCGATACCATGGTGATGATTAGTAACCCCTAAAGAGACCAGTCCTTTCGTCCAGGACACTCTGTGCACCCAGAGAGAGGGGTGTTCGCTCCGGTGCACAGTGCTGGGCAGCCCTGCCTCCCTGGTGCCAGCACTCTACTATCTGCCTGTTTCCACCTGTTTTCTTTGGGTTTAGAGCATAAAATCCTCCTGAGAGAAAAGGTTTGAGGGTTTTGTTACAGAATTCTGTGCCCACAGTGATTTGCCAAATGAGATCTTGGTATCTGAGGAGGGTTCCTGTGGTAGTGCCTATAGGGCTATGCAGGGGTAGAAATAATACTAATAACAATAATAACCTAAACCCACAGCTGGTGGGAGAAGCTGCAGAAATGTGATGTCACTTTGCAGGTGTCTCAGTGTCGGACCCCTGAAAACAAAATCCCTGTGTATCCTGTCTGCAATCCAGTGCTCTGGGCTGGAAAGGACAGTAGTGGCTGGTGACGTCTCCTGATCTGGGTTGATTTATAGTCTGTGCAGGTTCGGGGAGAAAGAAATGAAAAATACAGATTGTTCTTTGTAGCTGTTGATTTCCATTTTTGCTGTGTTATTTTAAACCCTAACCTTAAAATCCTGTTAACCTTCAATCCTGCTAAACCTAACCCTGTAAATCTTATCTTCTACCTTATTCTATTGTAACTTAGCCAGTAATTTAGCTGCCTTGTGCTTTAAGAAAGTGGCTACTCGTTGAGGCATTAGCCCAGGAGCTGGGAAATTTTTTTCATTTCCAAGTCCCCATTGTTTTCAGAGATCCCCTGAAAGCCACTTTGTTTCTGTGTCATCAGGTGCTAACACAAAACACAGGAATCTCAACTTGTCTGACAAGTATTATGACAAGTGTGATAAATGCACATAAGTTTGGAGATGCCCCAAATTTCTTAGCTTGTAATTTTTATTATCAGTATTATTAAACCTCCATGATTTACAAATGATGACTGGTCCTTGCCAGTTCACTGGCAGGTATCTGGGATCTGCTCTGGATTTCTTTGCCATTGAATGGTCCAATTTTCGTTAGGAAGTTATTTGTCCTCGTGCATAGGGGTCCCCCATCCTCTTCTCAAAAATGGGCTGATGGAGCAGTGAGCCCACCCTCTAAAACTTTAATCTTCCATTGTAAAAGTGAGATGCTCACCTTGTATCAGCTCCTCTCACTGTGCTACACCTGGTTTGGGGGCTGCTGGGTTCCTGCTCCTTTTCTCCCAAGTGTGCTTGGTGAGCTTCTGTAGAGATGGATGTTTCTTCATCTTACCCCTGTCTCAGTCTTGAAGAGAGTCACTCTGGGGACTAACAGTGCATTGCATTGTTACTGTTTTGTAAGAGGCAACACATGTTTGATGTTAGCTTTAGCAGGGCCAGGATCATATCAATTAATAGTGTCCCAAGCTGGGGGAGAACCTCCAGAGTTTCCAGTTATTTACTGACTAATGACCCAGTGAGTGAACCCATATCTACACAGGGAAAAGCATGGAAGTGGTTAATCTGAGATGGCTGGGCAGGCATCTCTCTGCCTGTCAGCTTCACATCCCTCACAGATGTGACACCTGATAGGGAAGCCACTGGTGGGAACTGACAGAAGGATACAGAGGAGGCAGATAAGGAATAGCATGAAATTGTCTTTTGCTTCCCTGTGAGTGCAAGGGAAGAAACCAGCAGGTGTTTTCCAGGGGCAAATGGCTTGAATTGAACACCAGAAACCCAATTCTCATCTCTCAGGATAGTCTTCCTAAGCCTCTTGTGAACCTAACTTCTTGGCTCTGCCCGGCAGCTCAGTATGGTTGTTGAGTAGATTCAGATATCTGCACATCTGTAAATAATGAACGATAGCAATTACATGTTCTCTCTGAAAGACAAAGCAGTACATTGAATATTGTTGGCAGGGAGCAAAGCCCAGGAGGACCAAGCTTAGGGCTGCCGATTTGAACCGTCCCCTCTATTAAAGGGGCACAGTTGTCACGGTGGACTTGGCTGAAACCTAGTGCTTCCAGCCTTCGTGTTTCCTTTTACTGCCACCTGTCCCGTGGTTCTTGCTCAGGCAAAGGGCTGACTAATGTTGGTAGGGTTTGCCTTTCCATCCCCTCTTTCCCTCTTTTGGCTTTCTTTTCAGCACTCCTTTCTTTAAAAAATGAGTGCAGCAGCTTTGATCTACAGCACTACAGAGCGTAGATGGGGAAACTGAGGCATGGGGAAAGGAGCAGTGCTGTGAAAGGTGGCACAGGATTGGTGTGGGAATGAGCAGCAGGACCAGGCAGAAAGCCAGTCTCTCCCTATTCCTTGTCCTGTGCTCGAGCATTGGAGATGGATGCCATTTCATTTTGGGCAAAATTAATAAATCCTTGCGTGTGTTATCCCTGGCACATTTCATACCATTTTCAGCTTGTGAAGAGCCCAGAAAGCCTTCTGCAGTACAGTGGGCTTCAGAGTCTGCCTTACCTTTTGCACATTTGGATCCTCTGGGCTTGGCCATCCCAGGACCTGTTTGTATTATACTTTTAAACCCAATAGCGGGGAGTAAGCCTGTTTTGGTGCAATGAGTTCATACATGGAACCATGCCAAAGCTTAATGAGCAATCAGAAAGGTGAAGGAACATTCAACATGCTTATTTGTCGCTGTTGCTGCTCCCAGGGGCGTCCTTTAACCCTCTGAGTTCAGCACTATATTATGCAAGTTTTGCTTTTATGCTTAGTGGAGTGTGTAATTGTCCCTTCGGTGACTTGAAGAACTCTGAATGTTCAAAGGCCATTTGGGGAGCAGGGGGGTGGAGGGGGAAACCCAAGCAGATAAGTGACCTATTTAAGCAAAGTTCACATTGATTTCACTTTCTGTTTGGTCTGCTAATATGGGGTGCCTCTTCCTTTTGCACCAAACTCCAGAACTGCTGGCAGGAGGTTATCTTACTTCTTGGCTGTTAGTGATCATCTCTGTGTTAGGTGGTGGAGCCTTCTAGGCACTGAGCCTGATACACCTGGAGCTAGGTTCCAACTATAATAAGGTAATAAATGAAAATAATTGGTTTTTTTACATCCAGATGGAATAAATTTTTCTAGTTCCTCATTCAATATTCTGGAATATGGAGTGACAAATTCAAAAGACAATTTTCTTGGGGTATCTAAAAGGATAAAATGAAAGGAGTGCTGTTATTAATCAACATATATATATATATATATGTATATGAAAATCATGATGAGACTTTTTCCTTGTACTGCTCTTCCCCTGCTGTGTCCTGTCACCAGCAGCAGAGAACAAACCCAGCTCCCAAGGGGACCTCCCAGGAAGATGCAGAAGATTAATTTTGCAGTTCCTGGGTAACCTCTGATAGTTACGCAGGTGCTTGGGTGGCAGTGGTGATAGCCAGGTAGGCAGAATACGCCGGGGAGACACGGGCCAGAACACTTAGAAATATGGGCCATACAAAAATGACAGGCTTGGAGAAGAAGATAGAGGGATGTGCTGGCTCAGAGTTTTGGCTGTGGATCAGGAACATTGCTGAAGGCAAGGTGGAAGCTCCCTGTTACAGACAAATGCAGCTGTGGTTAAGGTGGTTCTTGAGGGCAGGCTTTGTTCAGGCAATTTAAAAAGACACACGTAAACTTACACCTGCAAGAAGCGCGTACATGTGGGTCTGAGCCAAACTCTGTGGAAGTCGGGAGGAATCTTTCCACTGACTTCAATGGGCTTTGAGTCCAGGTCCCCTGTGACTGGTTTAAAGTGGCACATAGTCTATTTTTGTCTGACAGTTTTTTCCTTTCTGTATTTTCCAAAAACACCATTAAAAGAACAAGTAAAAACTTCATCTGTTTTGCTAAAGAAGAACTGAAGGTTGTATTATTCACTAGTATCCCAGGGCTGTCTGTACAGATTGCAGGCTACAAAGCTGTGAAATTGAGAGGTCTTTTTTTTTTTTTTTTTTCTTTTTAATGAGATAAGTAATCTAAGCTATTTACATTCTTGTTCTACAGATTGAACCAATGGAATGGAAAGATCTCTGGAAACATTAACAAATGTGGTGTTTACTTGCTTTTGTGCATTACTGATTGTGGTAGGCGTATGAGATAATTTTTTTCTAAATTTGTAGAAGCAACTAACAAATTCTGCAATGATCTATGAAACAGGACACTCGCCAAAAGCAGTCTAACACAATGGCTGGCAATGTAGGGCTCACTCTGCATTTCAGTTCTGTTTCCTTGAAGTTCCCTTTATCTTGGCTTTTCTTCTTCACCCGTACATGGTGTGGGCTTTCCTGCTGCCATCAGTAATACAGATCAGTGGAAGCCTCCAACTCTATGATTAAGGCATTAAACATAAAATTATTCTCTGCTGCCTGACTGCAGAAGTTTCAAATGAGTTTGGTGGCTGTTTTGTGGATAGATGACATTGTAAGAGATTTTGCAGCTGAATAGCTATAGAAGGGTTGGTACACAAACTTTTCTGTTGCTATAACAAGGAACGTGTAAGAAAGCACCAACTGATGCATCTCTAGAGACATCATGCAAGAGCTTAACTTAGTCCTCTTTTTTAATAGAAACTTGGATCTCAAGCACTACTCTTGTGTAATGACAGCAAAAGGAAAAACTAACAGGGTTGCTTTCTTTCGAAATCCTTCAGTAGGCCTTAAAGAGGGGCTTTGCAAACAGCACCACGTATAACGGTGAAAAGATGACCAAAGTGCTGATGAAAAACATTTTAAATGCAGTCAGAGCAGTGTGATAGATGAGTAAGTCAGGATTGGCAGCTTTTCCAAGCACTGTGTGAGGCTGTGTTTTCCTATGTCTGCTTATTGGGAGTGTCTTTCCCAGAGTCGTGATGGTCTGAATGACCAGTGAGAGACAGTGGCTCCCCTTGAATTTGGAGGGATGACTGTGGGAGCTGCGACTTCTCTCTCTCTCATTCTCCTCTTTTACCCTGCTTCAGCTAATGTGCATCCACCTGCGTGCAGATATGGTATCAGTGCCTCAATGTATGGATCCTGGGAGCAGGGTAGAGCTGTCACAACCCTTTCACATCATGACAGGTTCCAAACCTTTCCTGCATGTCCTACTTCCAATAGAAGACTGGCTTTCAGATTCTGTAGTTGTCCCCTTATAATTTTTTGCTAATTCATGGTTTTCCAACACGCATTACAACTTTCACAATGCTTTGCAATTCCATCAGCAAGAATTTCTCTCTATATTTAATGTATTTTGCCCTTTGATTAAAACTTCTGCTGACAGCACGCTTGGCTAAGGACAGAGCAGCTCACAGAGCAGGGTATATGATGGCAAGAGAAGTGGGTTGTGCTCTGAAAGAGCTATTATTACTGCTTGCATTTCCAATCACAGAGCTGGACTTCGACTTGCTACTTCACAGAGTCCAAAACCATAATTACTGGCTGCTGCCTCTGCTGTGAAACACTTTATTAAGTCTTTAGAGTCATTAAGGATTTTCAGGAAATTTATGGGAGCTCAGGTCATGTTGTCTGTTTGTTTATATAGCCCACGATCTGCCAAAAATGTGGCCTGTAGAGTTTCTGTAGTGAAGCCCACACTCACCCACATCTGCTTAAGAGATGGATGGAAACTGGCTGTTTCATCTTACATTGCCCTATCTTTGTGTGAGCTGCCATGGGCAGTGGGATGCAGCCCCGCATCAAAGAGCAGGGAATGATTCCAGCAAAATTAAGTGAAGTCATTGGACGATTTTTTTTCTGGAGACAGCGACCTCTGGAACAGTCCAAGTCTGGTGCTATAAACTCAGGTAAAGCTGCCACTGCCTGCGGTGGGAGGAAGGACTGAGCTCAGAATGGGTAAGAAACCTGGGAATTGGTTCCAAGTGTTTTAAGGGACTATTGTTTCTTCCTACCTTGGATCTAAGGGAGCCAAGGGGAGTTCAGGACTTGCATGGCTGCTTGGACCAGACAAGGTGCAGCTTTATATGGGATTGTGCTTGACAGAGGAGCATTAGTATTCAGCAGAATGCCTCTGAGGTGCAATTCATGACCCTAAGTCCCATAACTTAACTCATTTGCTCCTCATTTTTTTTTTTTTAAGACAACATTTACACTTTGGTCTTTCCGAATGCCCTGTTGTGTCACAAACATGTGGCATCAAACATTCAAGCATGACTTGCCCAGTTGTCACACAGACGTGTCTGCCACGCTGAGCCAGCTTAGCAGTGGAAGGCAGCCTAGCAAATATATTGTACCATGACAATGTTGTGTAGTGTTTAGGGGCACATTTGAGTCCAGTTATAAGGTATGTGTTATTCCAGACCTCAGAGCTAGCTTTTTACTTTGCTGTTAGAGATCTGTAGTTTTTAAAGCTGGAATCAGGAGTTCAAACTGGTAGCATTCAATGTAAAATAATTGTTTCTTAGTCTGTAGAGCATTCATTTATTACAGGATTAAAAGCACTTGTAATGAAGAAGGCCAGTTACAATTACAGTCTCTCTATAATCATGTGTAGCACAGTCTAAAGATAACTTTACAGCAACCAGCTCACTTGTTCTGACACCAGTCCAGCGTGGTCTGTACTAATGTCAAAGCAGAGGCTGGTGGCTGTCCCTACAGAAAAGGCTTATCCCATTCTTGTAGAACAGAAAAGCCCACTGTTTCTGCAAGCAAGCCAGATTGGTGTGTCTGCATCTACGCTGCTGTGCAGCTTTTTGGCCAGACTGTGTTATTTATCTCTGGGTGCTCCCTGGGATTTACTCAGCAGGTCCCCAGGGACGGAGTTGGTGGGTCTGCTCTCTGCTTTTAAGTGTCCTTAGCAGCATGGGTATCTGCTGCAGGCAGGTTCTCCAGCTGACTTGGAGCTGATAACCTCTGCCTCTCCCATCTGGACTTGCAGTGAGAGCACATGTACAGCATCAGGCAGACGCAGTGGTCTGGGGTCTCTCCTAGCACCCCTTGGGACTGCCTGCCAGAAGGTCGACAGCCTGAGCTCGGCTGGAAAGGGAAATGCCAGCATGAGCCTCTGGGTCTCCGGATTGTCTCAAGGTTCTCCAAAGACTCCAAAGGTAAGTACAAGATTGGCACTCGTCCAGTAATATAGGCACAGTTTCCACTACCCTTGTGTTAATGATAATTATGACCAGCTATGGCCCAGAGCCTATACCCCATCCTCATTGGTCTTTGCAGACCAATAGGTGTGTAATGTAGGCTAGTAATGATACTAATTATTATCTACAAATTTCAAGGATGTAAAAGCCTGTGCCGGCACAGGATTAGATAGCTCCTGACTCTCAGACCTTTAACAGGCCACTAGTTTCTCACCAGTGTTAATCGCCACAGCTTTGCTGACACAATGGAAGTGTCTGCAAAAGCAAAGGCAGCTCTGCCTTGGCAGCGTGCCTCAAAGAGCTCCAGGCAGGGGAGGATGAGATACACCATACGCCTCCATTTCCTGATTTGCAGTATATCAAGATATAGACAGATCTTTATTTTTTGATGTGAAAGCAGAATGAAAAACTGGGTTAAATCAGTCTTGAGGGATATTAAGCCAGTTCTCAGGAAGCCTATGCAATTATTATGCCTCATCCCAGCCTTCTTGATTGGGAACATGCCTTTAAGAACATGATCAGCCCCAGGAGATCTCCCCTGTAGCCTGGGAATTCCACCCTGTCTGCTGACGAGAAGGGAGGCTGGGCCACAGAAACTCTCCATTCAGAAGGGAAAGCTTTTCTTCCTATTTTTTTTTCCTTTCTCTGTCTCTTTTTTTTTTTTTTTGGCAAATTATAACTGTGCACGTTGGATTCTTTTGTCAACCAAATCTAATGGGACTGGCCTGAGCTGAATGGCTGGTCTGTGTGATGCTCGGACTCAGTTTCTTTTCAGGTGCTTGTTGCTTGTTTCCACGAGATGATGATTAGCATCTGCCTTTGGGATTAGAGCAGCTGTGGGTGCTGTGCTGTGTCCCTGGCTGGAGAGTGCTTGTGGGAGAAGTAATTTGTCGTGCTACCCTGTCTGGGCTTTGGGTCTGAAGAGGTGCCTCTTCAGTCCCTGTGTTATCACAGGGCTGTGAAAATAGTGTAGGGCCAGCAATGAGGATTTTTTTGCTCTTTTAAAAGGTTAAAAAGGCCTTGGAGGTTTGGCTTTCATGTATATTCTCTTCTGTTCCCCGCAAAGAACTAGGCTCCCAGTTCAGCTGGGATGAACTGTTTATGGGGATGATAAAGAAAATTAAAAACAAATCCCAAGTATCCCTGTTCTCAAGGCCAACATGCCTGCGATTTCCTTTGCTTTCTTGTGAAACTCCTGAGCTACCTGGTCCCAGGCTACATGGGAATTAGCTCCTCAGATCTGAGTTTGTTTTCCAATGGCTTTTAGAGAACAGGTTCCCAGACAGTGCATTTTATTGATTTGATATTCTGATAAAATCCACCCATATCTGAAATTTCTAGTGGAGGAAAAATCTCCAGCCACTACAACTGAAAGATTGTGAAACCTTCAACCTGGCAACTGCTGTAATGGGCTTCCCTCCCGTCCCCCTTTTCTCCCCCAGCCCTGGGGGAACATGTGGTTCACACACACACACACACACACACGCACGCAGAGCCTGTTCTGTTGGGAAATTTACAGTTTGCTTTTGAGAATGACCATCCATTACAATTCAGTGCAGCTGTTCATGTGAAGACAGCTTTAAACTTGTCCAGAAATTGCTGGCATACATCTGTAGATGTCTCTCCTTCCACCCCTTGCTTGATACCTTGGAGCAGGAGTAAAGCGCTGCCACTCTCTCCATCCTTGGAGACCACGAGGGAGAAGCTGGTGGCTGTGTGCACATCCTAGCCAAACACCCATTGCTGTTGGTCACTTTACCCTCATAAAAGTTAATTTTTAAATGTAACATCCTAGCCAAACACCCATTGCTGTTGTCACTTTACCCTCATAAAAGTTAATTTTTAAATGTAACATCACTCACAAACCTCTCCATACTCTGCTTGCTGAACAAGGCAGAGATCTGCCCCTCTTTATGAACCTCTTGTGCATGTATTGATGTTTAACTTTGAAATAACAGCTTCCCCCAGCTCTGCTCTGATTTTATCTACTTCTGGATCAGTGATTGTATAAGGTGTTGAGATGGCATCAACTTTTAGTTCACACTGCAAGATCACATCTCCAGGTATGTCTTCCTCCATACGTCCAGCACAAATCTCTCTATACACATAAGAACACGCAGACACCTCTGCACAATTGCCCCCCACACCATTCTTTGCTCACCTTCCTTTCATCACTGCATTAGGTTATAGATATTCCCAAGGCTATCTTGATGTGGCCTGGGTACCACCAGCACCGGGTGGTACCAACATTCAATGAGCATCTGTGTTCTCCAGGAGTAACTTCATGTCTCGGTAGTCGTTCCTCCACCCCATAACTGCAGGAGGAAGGAGGAAACCCATATGCTTGGCTGGTTGAATAATGGCTCCCTTTCCACACAATAATTTCCATGTCAAACCCCAAGTTATTGACATGGCAGTGAGTTCCTTTTGTCACCCTTGCCCTGCCTGGGTGACAGGACACTCTCCCATCAGAGTGTAGGGGTCACTGCCGTCCCACAACAGGGCATGCAGGGCTGCAGCAGACCTGGGTGGCGCAAGATTGCTTTTGGGCAACTCTACCTCCTTCTCCAGGGCAGTATGGGATGTGTGTGAATTCAGAGTTGAGGTTCTGGGAGTGGTCTGAAGTCAGAATTATACCAACACATCTCCCATGGGCAGTAATCCATCTTGGTGCATGAGTGGCCCAGAGGCCTTTTGGTGCTGTGGCTTTTTGGGGACAGACATGTGGAATGTCTTTCTCCCTAAGGTGCAGGGTTTGGGTGGCTCTGATTGATATGCACAGCCCATGGGAGGTCATTAGGCAGCACAAGGCCAACTGTGCTCAGGTCTCGGCAGAGAGCTGAGCCTCCTCTGATGGTTGGCAAGGTGGCATTGGTGTGAGAGGGTGGCAAGGGCAGGGTTACTGCCGCCCATTGGGATCCCAGAGTGGGAAAAAAATGGACAGTATATAGCCAAGTACTATACTTTAAAATGTAAAGCAATCCAGTCGTTTCCAGCCAGCGGCTTTCCCCCAGCTGTTCGTTTCCAATAGAGCATTATGATCAGTAATTGATACTCTCAGATGTCTCTGCACAATCCCTAGAGAAGAATGGCCGGGGCAATATATTTTTTTCCCCAACTCACTGGAAAATTGAGCCCCAGCTGGGGCTAATAAGTGCTTTCATTAAAATACTGTTCTTAATCCAAAGCTGAGAATAATGTCTCCTCTGTGTTGCAGCCCTCCTCAGCTCTGACATAGGCTATGCTTTTTAACAAGAAATGAAAGGAGGATAAATAGACACTTATCACCCCAACATCATAATAACACCAATGTTAGGTCCCAATGAGGTCAATGTTTTTTTGATTGCACCAGCGGAATGTGTTCTTGTTTTTTCCATGAGACAAGCTCTTTCCAGTGATGGAGGATGGGGTGTATGGCTAGTGTACCACTCCATCCTTCTCCTGAATCCATTCTGCTCTACTGCCTATGGGTGGTCTCATCAGGAAGAAAATGAGGAGCAATGGTTCTTGTCTGGGTGCTGTGTGCTTGCCAAGATGGACTGCAAGGCAGAGGGAAAACAGTTCCATGATTTCAACATAAGGGTTTATTTTGTCCTCCCACCTCTTCATTTTATTCTGGCCAAGGCAGAGAGATTATTACTAATATTTACTCATCCAGAGCTTCTCAGATGGAGAGGTGATTTTCAAACCACACCTTGAAAGGTTGAAGGATTTTTCTTCCATTCCCACGCTACCTCCATGCAAAGAAAGAGGAGAGTTCTCCCCTTTTTTTTTTTTTTCCTAGGAATAGGGCCTGTAATTTGCTGGAAGCAAATGTCAATGACAAGAGCATAGTTTCATGTTTTTGGATACTGTCCTGTTTCCAAGGCTGGATATAACTTTTGTTCTGATCAAGAGCAGGAGGATAAGGCATGTCTTGCTAAGTGTTCATGTTGTTTGGCAAGCCATCAAATATAAAGTAAGACACAACTCCTCTCCTTCACTTCCCTTGCTCACATTTATCCTTTTTTCTCTCCATTTTTCCTTTGATTTGAAGACAGTCCTTTCTGCGCTCACATCTTTTCTACTTGTGCTGTTCTGTACCAGAAGGCCGCAGACAGGGATGTTCTGTGAGAAATCTCAGATGTAATGGAAAGAGAGATAGTCTAAAGATGTTTTGGAAGTAAGACTGGCTGGAAATCTCAGAAGAGCCTCCTGCATGTGCATCAGGTTTAAAACATATGAAACTGATGGCTATTTGAGGATGGACTACTGTGACTCATTGCTGGAACAGGAACACGTATGCTGGTGCTCCAGTGAGGAATGCTCCAGGCGTGCATAGAGGTACGGTTAGATGAAGTCCTGACAATTGAGGTGTGTTATGAGAAACAGCTGAACCCGTAGGATGCTTCCCTGAAATGACCCCTCTTTTTTTCATCAATTCTCTCTGTGTTCAGTCTTATACTGGACAACTATAAGCAATTTTGCCCTTAGGGGAAAAAGGGCAATCCAGGTAGCAGAGTTATAAAGCAAAGTGCACAAAAATAGGGAATTCTTCAGATGCCTCTCAAAACATATGATCATTCCCATTTGCTCTCTGTGGAGTTATACGGCTCTGGGGAACACATTAACTCCTTTAATGAATGGCTGATGTGTGATTTATTCTTCTTACTGAATCTAGAATGCCCTCTTTGAACATCAGCAGCTCTTTTTCACACTTGCTGGCTAATAAAAGTGAAGGTCCAGGCTTTGACAGTTTTACTGACATCAGATTCCTCATTATTTCTTAAGAACTGCCCTTCACTTCATTGACACCATTCATAACTAATGCTCAGTGCAGGCAGGGGTTTTGGATTCAGGGTGCCACCCATCTATAAAGCATTTTAACATCCTAAATTCATGCGTGGTAGAAGGGGCCTCTCGCAACACTGGATGCAACTGGTAATATGAAGGACCAATTCTCCCTGTCCTGCTCATTTCACTGAGGCGGGTTATCTAATCTCACTGCAGGTCATAGATCCTTTTTTAAATTCCTCTTGCTTTGTGAAGTTCTATTCAATCTTAAATGTCAGGATATGACATTTTGTGGAGCTGGCACCGAGCCCTCACAAATCAGTGGGGTTTGACCTACACTGACTACCCTCAGGTAAGGGAGATAAAGGTTAGGCCTGTTTGACAAAGGCAGTAGCAGAACTGTGGTTAAAATGGGAGCATTAGGGACATTCCATGGGAATTTATGAAAACACGTTGAAAAGAGAGCGATTTTGCAGCACATCTAAAACACTGCTGCTTATTTAAAACTAAAGTTCAGAGTTGGGCTTAGAGATTGCAGCTGGAAGTTACTTTCTGGAACTTCACTCTGACTGCTGTGGAGCCCTGAGACCCTGTCACTCCTGCGACCAGAACATCACTGTGCTCCAACCACGGCACCCAGGTCTGGTGCAGTGACAGCCACTGTCGTAATGGCCCTCTAGCTCACAGCATCCTAGCCAAATGTTCATCCTGCTACTTAAAAATATGTCTGAACATTTATCTTTGCCCGTAGCATCGTCTTGCATTTAGTTTGTAGGGTCCTTCAGGACAGGAATTGCCTTGCTTGGTTTTTTTTTTTTTTTGTGGAGCACCTGACATACCTAAACCTGCTCTGCAGTGCCGCAACACCGCCAAGCACTTGCCCGAGTCCTGTCTGGGAGGACATAGGATGTCTCCTGTTACCATTGCAGGGTAACCTGCTGAGTCTCCCCAGCACATCTCTGCCCAGCTGCCAGCTGAAATCTGTTCAGCTTGGAGAAGGACAAGCCATTCATTTAGATGGCAGGTAACCCTTTATAAGCCAGAAAGCCGAGAATAGCAGAGAGAGGGGTTGGCAGACTCCCCTGTGGGTTAAGAAGGAGCTATTTGTTCTCATAATTACTCGTCTAGGAGAGGGGTCTGTTTGACAGTACTTTCCTGCAAAGCATCATGTTTGCCCTGAAGCCAAATAAAACCTTGGTGTAAACTTCTGCCCAAAGAGAAGAAAAGGCAACTCAGAGTGAGTTTATGTGAATAAAAAGGCTGTAGCTGTTTCAAAGCATCCCTTGTGCATCAAGCAAGTGCGATCCCTAATATCTGAGATGCCTAAAAGGCTCTTTAATATCCAGGAATAGGCACAAATGTGGGCTGGTTTCCCTTCCCCTTCACTGAGGGTTTTTAACTCTGTGTGTGTCAGACGCCTCCCCCACCTTGCTCCTCTGCCCACCCTGTGGGTTTCATGTCTTTCAAGAGATGCCAGTCCTGGAAACCTGTGTATTGCTTTTCCTAGGAAAAACTGGGCAGGAGCTGCCTTACGGGGGTAGCTGGAGGGATCAGGTGCTCTCGGCTCCTCGTTTCCCACAGCTACAATGGCTGGGATGGCTGAGAGCAATTTGGGCAGAGTGGCTGCTGCTTGGCTGGTAATTGTGGCTTTGGGGTTTTGTGTTACCCACTGACTAATCCTGTGCAATCTTCTCAGGTTTCCAAAGCTTAGTTCAAGTCAGACTGACCATACTCCTACTCCCTCCAGGCTGTGATGATGAGGTTTGGCTTTTGTATGTGAGGGGGGATTTCACTGCAGACCTGACCTCTGCTGGACCACCAGTCACAGCCTCTGCAGCGCTCAGATTGCAAAGGTGAGGGTTGGGAAAGCAACTCTTGATTTCAGAGGCTTTCTTTAGTTATTTTGTCGACCGTAACCACTTTACCATCATCTTCAGTAACAAATGCACCTAATTAACGGGTAGAAGTATTATTGCCCTCTGTGGGATATGATCTGAATAGTTCAGTCTGTGTCCCACAGGCTCCATCGCGCTTGAGGCCGAAGGCAATCAGCCATACAGTGAGTGGTGCAGGTGTGTGTTTTCAGAACAGGCAGACCTGGATTCTTGGTGAGCAACTACTGTGAAATTCAGAGTAGCTGTGGTGTCCTGGTAAGAGTGGAGGTCCTGTTGAAAATGCAGGAAGGAATACAGCATGTTGACTTCTTACTTCTCTGAAGTTATACTGGCTCTAGGGGGGAATAGCAAACTGTAGTTTGCTTTTTGTTGGAAAATTCTGTCTCTATGACTTGAAGACAGATAAGAAGCAGGTGCACTGTAAAAGGAAGCAGCAGTTAGCAGCTGAAGTAAAGCCCCTGAACATTGGGAGATGACTTTTGCAGTTTTTCAACCTCTTTCTTGCTTCCCCTGATGTTGAAAGATAAGTTTCTTTCTTCCCTTGTGCAAATGCCTGAACTGAGGCAAGCACAGCACATGCACATCGAATGCCTGCAGTTGCCCTGCCTGCACAGGAGCTCTTCCAAGCCTGCAGTGCTTTGGAGACCTGGAAGGGAAAGATGCCTGGTGACCTGATAGTTGTCTCAAGTTGATATAACTACTGCTTTCCTTGGCTTTTATGAAATAGTTGGTGGAAAAATAATGACTGGGCCAAATCCTTTTATTTTACATCAAGGTAATCAAAGTGGTCACTTCACTGGCTGCTTCAGAATAAGCTATTTCCTCTCTGAATAAGCCAGTTCGACCTCCAGTTTCTCTCCTCTTTGGAGAGCAAGTGGGGTGGTGGCTGAATGTCCAGATAAAACACCTTCAAATTAAGCTGGGCGTAGACTTCTGAAGACATTTGGCCACGTAAGACTTCATGTGCCAAAGCCAAAGTAACTCTAACAATTCATTAAAAGTGGTGTATGAGGGGAGGACAATGTAAATGAAATACAATTATGACCTCAAACTGATAGACAGCAAAATTTTGAGGCCCTCTGAAGGATGTTTCAAATAAACATTTAAAAATTTGGATTAACATTTTGGCCACTGACTGTTGTAAAAAGCTGATAAAATTCTCTCTGTTTATCAGTTTTACTATTTCCAAAATCTTTTAATCAGATTTTCTGTTTAGATTTGTGAAGTTTTGTCAAGAGTAAGTTGTAAACTCTTTATTTCCATGTCCAAAAAACTTTGCTTCCCTTAAGAATAAGTTTTCCCCTTTTCTCCAGGAAAGAGTATAATTTCCCCTGCTGAATTTCCCCCTTCCTTGCATGCAAGTGATTAGGTCCCCATACTAGTTTGGTTACAGAATTATGTTTTCAGACAATAATAATAAGGCTTTTGTGCCTCGTTTTCCTTTTCTGTGCATTAGTTCTCCTTGCTGCAAATGGACAGAGGTGGATGCTGTGCGGTGTCAATGCTCAGCTCTCACAAAGTGCTGTAGTATGGATCATTCCTTCTGAGATGGAAGTAATCCTTGGTACATCTTGTGTTACACTCTCTTTTTCATAAGAGGAGGATATAGTGTTTCTTGCCTTGATATATAACTGTAAAAAAAGTGGGTTTATACCCCCTTTGCCACTTACTAGAGACCTACAATGTAACACTTTTACACTATATAGGCTAAAAGAAAGGCTAGAGTTGGTCTTTAATATTATGTTAGGTTTTCAATATGGCTGACCATAGTCTCCTCTAGTCTGTAAGAAAACCCTGCTTGCATGGAACAGCCATTGTTTGAGTGTGCTTTAAAACCCACTGTTAATCAGAGTTTCAGAAGCTGCATCTGGATAACATTGCAGCCTTTCAGAGCTAAGGTGTGCTCACATTGATGGTACATCTTCAGGTCCTTATGCAGCTGAAACCCTTCAAGGATACACTTCCTTCATCCCACTAGATGCTACACTATCCAAAGGATCAGTCTATACTCAGAATCTGGCCTTTTGTCAAGATTAAAGTAATAAAGCAGGTTGGAAGATTTTGGAGGGAGATTTTCCACTGTGCTGGGCACAGATGGTGGCTTTTTCCAGTGAGGAGACAGAACAGGATGAAGAGATGGGGTGGGCTTATCAGCAAGGTGCTGCACTTGTTTGTAGAGTTGGTTTTAAGAGGCTCACCATCCCTCTTGGGGTGAAAACACCTGTGTCCTTGCCTTTCATGAGGACTTGGTCCTTAAAAGACCTTCTTCTAGTTTTTGTGGCTGTGGTCAGATATCCAGCAGTGATAAGCTGGTTTTCTATGTTTGCTTTATTTGTCGTTTTGAGCTGGCAGTGTTGAGAGCCGCGACTGACTGAGCAGCCGAGCTGGCAGTGGAAATATCCAGACAGCCCATGAACAGCAGCTTAATGCATGTGCAGGTACGGTATGTATTTACATCTGAATGCGTAGTCTGTGTGTGTGCACATGTGTTCCTGGGAAAGTTTTTGAGCGAGTGGCTAATGCATCTCAATTACACCCCAGTCTGGAGCAACAGCCTTGCTAAGGAATTGAAAATCTGTAAAGAATCCACTGAAGTTAAAAACACCATTTGGTTTCCTTCGCCAGAGGGACACTCATCAATATCTCTTTCTGTTAATATTGGAGGGTTAAAGCCTTGGCAGCGTTCTCAGCTGCCAGATGCAGGCAGAGTTCAGATGCAGGCAGAGGATTTTTGTGAAAGGCGATTTCATTGCCATTGGGTTAAAGCTCCAATTTTGCCTGACGCTGCAAGTTTCTTAAAAGCAGCAAGAAAGAGATTGGTGTACAGACTGCTGGCTTTGCCCCTTTCTATGTGTCCCGTGAATGAACTGGCCCCTTGTTTTATCTGCATCGGGATGGATTTCCTTACAATTCACTCTCCTCTTGGGACCACGTGAAAAACTTGGGTTCCCTAGAGTGGGAGACTGGTGCTTTGGAGTTTATGCTGCATCTCTGGGTAGTGCACAGCACTTTGTGAGCAGCAGTGATCACTGGGTCGGAGGCACTGAGGAACAGGGAGAAGTTCCTAAGTCAATCTTCATCAGTTCACACACGGTGCAGGAGGAGGGGTCGTAACTCAGCTTTTTCCTGCTTCAGACTTAGAAGCTGCCTTAGCAGCGCTGAATCCCATTTATTTCTCTAACATATCTCTAATAATAAATCCCATTTTCTTTCTCTGTCCTGACACTCCCTCCCGGAGCCAGTAATAGAGCGGATTTCTTTAGAGACCTGCTGTGCAGCTCAACCCTGCCTCTTAAAAATTTAAGCCACTTACCCAAGGTTACGCAGCAACTCTTTGGCTTCAAGCTAAGTGACTGAAATGCCCCCCGATTGCGTGGTGG
Organism: Scolopax mira; assembly: GCA_004320125.1. Lineage (NCBI taxonomy): Eukaryota > Metazoa > Chordata > Aves > Charadriiformes > Scolopacidae > Scolopax > Scolopax mira. The sequence continues at coordinate 292,924 of BJBW01003090.1, forward strand.
TTTGTATTCCCATCTCTGCGGCGAGGAATTTCCTCTGGTGCTTCTCAGTTCATTAGCGCGGGGCTGTCTGACACCACCAGCCCTCGCCAGCTGCCTCCAGCCCGCGCTGCCGCAGGGGCTGCGCTGCACAGACGGGGACACCTGGCCAAGGCAAGCCCCCTGCTCCTCGGGGGGCTTTGCAGCCCAACCGCGGACATCTGCTCGGAGCTGGGAGTTGGCACTCGAAGGGCTTTGGCCTTGGAAGGAATAGATTTACTTCGTGCAGCTTTTCTGTAAAGGAGCTTTGGATGGAGGAGCCCAACGATCTATTTAGGCTAGTAACAACAGAGCATGCCAGTGCTTCTGGAGGAGCACCCCCCCCTCAGCAGCGCAGCTGGTTCCTTGTATAATACTTTCCTATAAGAGGGGAAAAAAAGATACTTTATTCCTCCCTGTTGTTCATCCCTGCTGCACAGCACTGGGCCATTGTAATTTTGTCTGGCTTTGTATCTTACAGGTCGGGGGAAAAAAGGAACAAAACCTTTTTAGTTCTTTTTAGTTCTATTTTCCTGCAGTTGTGGAGGAAGCTCTTTCTTCGGGATAATTTCTGTTCTTCTCAACAGGTTCTGTTACAAAAATCTCTCAACGTTACTGTTTTTTGCCAGTCATGGCTAAAATTGTTTGCATATTGCCTGGGGCTTTGCTTTCCTAGAGTGACTTTCAACCAAGTAGTTCTGATAGAAGAGCAGAGCTGAGGTTGACTTGTGGGGATCAAGTATGAGGATGAAAAGTGTATGTATGACCTTTTACTATGAAAAAAACATAGCTGTAGCTGTTGTGTGAATGAATCTGATGACAGGAACATGCCTGCATTAGAATCCTGGAGACAAAGTAGGTGTGTGTGGGTGCATCCTCATCAGAGGACCAGACCATAGGTACTCCATGGAGTTGGAGCCTCCCTCATCTCTCAGGAGCCCTCTGCAGATCTCCCAGGGTTTATGAAGTTTCAGTCCCATATTATCTGCTCTGTCTCAAAGAAACCACTGATCACCAAGGGAGCTGCTGGCCCGGGCTGCAGCAGAACAAAAGGGTTACCATGGAAGGTGTCTGAACTGGGAAGAGGGACCGGGGAACATATGACCAGAGGGGTGCCCTGGGGAGAGACCCTCAGGAGAGGGAGCTGGGAGCCCCAAAAGGACACAGCCATTGAAAGTGGGGAGGAAAGTGAGGCAGGGGGGACAGGTGGTATCTGGCTGATCTGCATGGGAATGCATTTTATGATAGCTAGATGCGGAGGAAAAAGAGAGGGCTTTTTTTTATTATTATTTTTATTTTAAATTAACCTATTGCAAAGTGTTTTTGTGACAAGCTTCGCTTATCCCCTATCCCTGAGAAGGAGAATTGTCATCACAGGGATTTCATAAGGTTGGTGTCCTGGGAAGGGGCATGCGTCGGCCCTGGAGACAGGCATAAAAGCAGGGGATGTGTGTCCTGCCAGGACGCGCGTGTGCCCTGAGGACAGGGTGCTGGCCAGAGCCCGTGGGGCGCCTCGGGGCCGGCTGTGTTTGGACTCCCTCAATTGAGAAAGCTCAGAGCACACGTGCCTGGCTTGGAAACCTGACTCTGCGGGCTGGTGAATGTCCAAGGCAGGCTGTGACCCACCTAAGGCTCCGACACCTCATTTAAACCCGCTAGAAGTGGCGTGAGGGGTTCGTCCTCTGCAGATGAGCGCAGTTGGGAGGGCAGGAGTAGCTCTGCCCTAGATAGGTCTGTGCTGCCTCCAGGGGGTTCATGAGGTGCAGGGCTGGTGGGATGGGGCTGGTGATGGGCAGCCCCGGGGCTGGGATGCCCTGCAGGGAGTGTGCAGTGTCAGCCCGTGTTCGGTTTGGCTCTGCACAGTGCTGACGTCTCCTGGTTTGTGTGACATTATGCATTATGTGATAATTACAAAAATGTGAAAATAGGACTTGAAGTACTGAGCAGGCAGCACAAAGCGGTCCCATGCGTGTTTTCCTGCTTCCCCTCAGAGTATAACTGCCCCTTTAGAAAAGAGCCTCTTGTTTAGTATAAGTTTCTCATTACTTCCTAGGGGTTCTTCCTTGTAGGGCCCTTAAAGCAGGATTAACTGGCAATGGGTGGCACAGTTCCCTTAGTACATAGTGATCTAGCTCTACATTCAAATGGGCACAGAGCTATTGCTGTTGTGTCTTATTTTCTGCCAAATGCCAAAGCGGGGGTTGATGTGAGCCAGTTTAAATGCTTGGTCTATCTTGGAATGGGTGTTATGGGCTAAACTATGGTTTGCCATTTGTCCCTTCCCATTATCTGTACAATACCAGGTCCCCTCTGAGGGAAACTGTTAATTTTCTCTTACTGGGTGGCATCAGTGTATTTTTTAGCACAGGTTTCCTCTATTTTACTGGCAACTTCCAAAGCCAGCACAGAGTGGGAGAAGCAGCTTGGGAATCTAGTTGGGATGTGCTGTGTGGCAGGAGGAAAATTTCTGTGGTCCCAGCAGACAATGGGATGTGCTAGTGTGTCTTGCCAAGGCAGAGAGGAAGTGGTAGCTGGCAGTGGTACTCCAGACATACCCCCATGCTCTGTGGGCTCCCCCTCCTGCCATTTAAATACTTTCAGTGTCAGGATGAGACCTCTGAGGGTGCTGGGATCTTGCTTCACGGTTTTTGGACATCAGATGTATCGAAGCTTAGGCATGAGGCTTTCATTTTCTTCTGAGAACTTTTTGAGCTGGGGGGTAAGAGGAACATGGGGGAAGATGAGCCTGCTCCAAGACTTGCAAAGGTTTGGGCCATCAGCATTAATTCTTACTGATGTAATATGGTGACTCTAAGATTGGCAGAAGGATTGACAACCATAAGCGAGGCCGCAGCACAGAATAGTCTGTGCTTGGGAAGCACAAGCGACAGGTTTGAACACAGCTGAAGGAAAGGCAGACCTCTGCATGTGTGCTGTCCTAACCTGAAAGGAGTGTGGCTCTTGGAAACAAGGGTTAGTGTTGTAAATGTATTTTTGTGTATGACCTTTATGCACATAACATGTGAGAGTCAGTCAATTGTGCTTGTTTCAAGGGACATCTAAATGGACTCTTCTGGACTAGCCTGAGGGGGTTATCAGAGGAAAAAAGAAGTGTATATGAGACAGAAGTTCTGGGAAGCCATCCAAACAGGTAAGAAAATGAAACTCATCAGATGGCTGTTTCTGACCTCAACTGCTTAATCTTGCAGGTACAGAAACTTCCAGTTGTGGAAGTGATACAGCAATAATTTTAAGCTCTTTTATTTTCCCATCAATTTCTGTATTGGCCTATCAGCCCCTGTGTCAACGTTACCATTTCTAATCCTTCTCTTTAAATTTGCAATCATAGTTATAAGCCATTTCCAGGGTAAGAAAAGGGATGTGGAGCATCCTTTAGCAGCACCAAGATAATAGAATATATTGATGCTCATATACTGTGTGTTATTAAACGAGGACCATGGCCTGATTATCTGGTTTCCTGAGGAGTATTGATCTGTACAACAGCTTTGAGCTTTCATTTAGTACCTGTTCCTTTAGGTCAAAAAATACAGGTTTTGGCTGTGAGCTCTCACTCAAACACATGTTCTCTTCCGGATAAATTCAGGATAGTGCTTAGGGAGCTGAAAGCGAGCTACGGAACTGTAAGAGAAGAAGGTGCTGACATTCCTTGATCTTGAAAGCAGTAGCCCTTTCTGAGTGGGAATGGTTGGGGTTGTGGTACTGAGAACAGGACTGTGCACTGCCAGGCTCCTTTAGGGTGAGAAGGGATCCCTTGTATCAGAAAGGGGGACGGGGAAGCCAGAGGGAGGCGAGTCTGGTTACTGCTAACAGAGTCCCCTTTTGCTGCTGTCAGAGGATCTGGTTACAGAGAAAAGATCCCTGGCTGTGCTGGGGGTTGTGTTACAGACACGGGGGACTCCTCCTTTCTGAGCTGGGTCAGATTTCTGTTGGCACGAGTTCTCTCTTGGTTGTCCCAGATAAACCCTTGCCATGAATTGTGCTAAGACTGAGCAGGACTTCAGGACACAGTTGTTGGGAGCTGAAAGGGCTCCTGAGCCTGTTGAGTGCCTGCCTGCAAGATGGGGTTTTGCCTCCCTACCAGCAGATCATGTTGTAATGGAGCAAGGAAGCGCTTGGTTTTACCCTGCTTTTGGATGAGATGGACAGTCATGCTGTGGCTGTTGTATAGCTCAGAAAAGGAGAACCACAGGGCAGCATCCAGCTCCTTGGTTGCTCCGACCATTTGAGGCCAGCATGTTTCTCAGAGATGGCCTGGGGAAAAGAACTCTCCTGGAGATCATGAAAAAGCATTCTCTTCCTCATCCCATCACTCCTGTCCCAGTTCCCTAATTCTGGACAGAAACATGGTTGTTGAATTAAGGGGATTCAAGGATGACATTTTAAGTGATAAGACTGAAAAAGGCACAACTATGTCCTGAAAGCCAGCCTGTGATACACCCTGCCAAGGACAGTGACTATGGGGTGTCGAGCAATTGAGGGGAGGAGGAGCAGGAGACCTGAAGGGGTCACAAGCCTTTGTATGGGTTTGTGGCCGTTCAGAGCAGCTGAGTTGCAGTCATCTCAGCCTCCAGAGAACCAAGTGCTAACCTGTTTCTTTCTGAGATTAACCAAAAAACCGCTTTGTGTTCGTACAGCAGAGATGAGGAGAGGAGGAGGGCAGATATTCATGCCTGCTTCTGTTCAGGCTCTTGTGCCTTTGGAATCTCCTCATCACCTTCTCTCATCAGCAGTTCCCACGCTCTGTGGACTCTCTTTCACGTGGAGCATGCTGCATCCATCCTAGGTCTTGAATCCTATCCTGAAAGCAATTGGTTTTTCCATGGGCAAAGCTGTGTAAAGAGGGTTTGATTGGGAGGAGTGGTCCTTGAGTGTCATAATTCAGTTTCTCCTAAAAACTGGAAAACAATTGCTTTTTATTCTGAGTCTCCCTTTGTGGTGTTAGGTTCTGTTCAGTGCAGGCACCGTGTGCCTTTGCAGTATCAAGAGGAGGATTCCAGGTACAGATCTGTTCAGTTCAGTAAATATAGTCCCTGATTTTTTTTAGCATTCCTAAAATACAGGCAATATGTCATTGTCAGGAGACAGCGATTCTCTTTAGTTCCGTGGGCAGACTCTAATTATCTGAAAGGTTTTTTTTGGAAGACATTATTTGAGGGAAGGAGAAGCAGCATTATAAGGGATTATAAGCAAGTACAATCTTCCTACCCACTGATGTAGGAAGCTAATATGTCATATGTGTGAAAACAAATGAGAACTTAACAAGAGGAGGGTATAATGACTCAAGAGAAGTTTTGGTTGTTACACAACCAGAAGTCCCAAGACCTCAAAAATATTCTACAGTATATATTCCCCTATTCTTTCAAAAAATAAGCAAGGTCTCCTTTTTAAGCATCCAATCCAGAGGTAATCCAGTGCTGTCTTGCAATTTGAAACTGCAGTTTATATGTTATCTGGTCTTAAAAAGTTGTCTGTTGCACAATTTTAAGCAAACTGAGGGAAATTAAATGCTGAGATTTTTTTAAAAGAAATATTACTCCTAGTGTGCAAAGTCTTTGCACTTTAGATTTTTTGTGCCGCCCTTGAGACATGTGAGGTGCATGATATATGGTATTGGGGCTTTGTGATGGGTAGAAGGTGGCATTATCTTTTTCCTAATGGAAAGGACAGTTGTGAAACCCCTGTCCAAACCTCCCCAGATGAGTTCTAGTGATAAAGAATGAAAAAGTATATTGATAAAGTGTAATTATGCATGAGCACACCATGCCTTTAAAGGGATGTAGCAATGCTGTTGTGACAGTGTGCAGAGAAAAGATGTGATACTTTTTTTTCAGAATGACGATTACTTATGTTAAAAAAATCAAATGCTGTCCTGGAGGTGGTGGATCTGTGATAAGGACCTGTGGGCAGTGAAGCTGCTGAAAGTGATGGTTCATGGCAGTGCCAGACCTGATAGCGAGCAGGGTTTGAGGCACGTCTCCATTTGCTTCTGTGTGAAACCCTTCATCCAGGTGCAAGGACCGATGAGGTCTCACTTCCAGAAACAGCTGAGTGTGGTCGCTGAAGCTGTCATCAGATGTGGACCTGCAGACAGCAGGTCGGGCAGCAGATTTCCAAGTCATCGCTGGAGCTGCCGACTGCAAGAACAGGGAGTGATACGGTAGCACAAGATACTCACTTTGTGGTGTTGCAAGTCAAGTTATGTTTAGCTTCTTGGAAAAATTCCCAGACCACCAGGAGGCATTTCTGACTAAGAGACACCCCTTAATCTGTCTTAATCCCCTCTATAATTTTACACTTATTTAGCCTCATCCAAATAAAAACCTTCAGTTGCTTAAGTAACGATTGACGAGGCTTCCCATCGCTGCTGGGAAATAAATATTATAATCTCCTTTTCTAAACAAGCAAACTGCCCCTTGATGAGACAAATAACTTCTCAAGTGAGGGAGTACCATGTCTGATAACAGATGCACTGCTGGTGCCCCAAAACAGCCGTAAAACCCCAGTGAGGACAGACACCAGCACTTCCCCGCTGAGCTAATGCCAATGGGCTGGTTGCAGTGTGGGGAGCATGTCTGGGCCAAGTGTGGAAGGGGATGAACCATCCCTGATCCCCAGTGGCGTAAATGTGAGCACATCTTGTGCATTCCTGGTGGTGTGTTGGGAAACGCTTGTAAAAATGGAATACTCCAGAGATGCCACTGAGTACGGGCTGTAATAGCTGCAGAATCTGGCATTGTCAGCAAGCTATAAAACATCCCTGCTAGTTTGCTAGCAGCTGCTCCCAATTTAAAATTTACCAAAGGTGCACAAACATCAGGGCTGATGGCATGGCACCTTGCGCTGCTGCTTGCTGGAGCTGTGTTTGTTCAAGGCAGCCGGCAGGATGAGCAGGGCTGGGACACTCTGCTCCAACAGACAGACTCTGCTCCGGAGCTTTTCCAAGTATTTCTCTTTTTCATCATCAGATAATCATGATGTGACCAACTTTCCCTTGGCACTGTGAAAGTACAGCATGTATTCTTCATCTGCAGTGCTCCTGAGATGAGGGATGTGCTATGCTTTTGTGGGACTGGACTGTATTACCCAGAACTGGGCTGAGCTTGCAAGGACTTCCAGAGAAGCTGGGCCCATTCACCCGCTGTGAAAAATACCAAGAAAAGTTGCAAGAGAAGTCCCTCGTATTGTGTTTCCTGAACACTACAGAGCTGCAGTCTTAGAAGGAAAGGAGTGAAGCCAGCTGTGCTCTGCAGGCGCCCACCAAGAATAGCTGAGCGCTGGATGGGAGCTGCAGCAGCATCTGTGTGGAGCACAGGAGCCATTGCAGATAGTTATCAGAAGATTTGCTATTCCCAAATCCTAGCCATAATGATGTTAAAGATAGCTGAGCTTTTAGAGATGCCCTCCAGGGAGGGCTCGCTGCTGTACATTTGCATATGGTTTGCCTTGATTGCACAGCAGAACAAATAACACTGGATGGGCAAGCACAGGAAGGGTTTGGAGGCAACAACTGAACCAAATGCTCATTCCTAGTTTTATCACCTGAATCTTTAGGCAATAAAGCTGCTTGTGTACAGCTGAGGGAGGAATTCAGCCTCATTGTACAATGGCTGTGTTTGGTGTGGTGGCTTCCTGTCTGCAGCACAGAAAGGTTGCCAGGTTAATGGGTATTAAATTGATGGCTATGGCTGACAAACTTGTGATCTGCTGATCGCACTGCTGATGTGAGTATGGTCTCTGGCCATTCTCCCCAACCCAGGTGAAAGATGCCAGGATTGATCTGAAAGATTTTCAGGTTGGTGGATGAGTGGAACTCAGGGTTCCTGCAGGTGGCACATCTCTGCTGGAGAGCTGCTGGGTCTCATTGTTCTTGGAGATCACCCCACTGGTTGACAGCTCAAGGGGACGATGGGATCCTCCACCAGCCATGATGCTCCTGGGGTCTTCCCTTCCCTCAGAAGCCTACCAAGCTCTGTTGTTACTGGTGAGCAGCAGTGGCAGCAGCAGTGGCACATGCTGGGCTGGACTAAGCTAGGAACAGGAACTGCATACAGGCTTTTTTGATTTGTAGGAGTAGTAGGTAGAACCTCCCTTCATCTTCTTCTCCATCCCTCCCCCCAAGTGCAATAAAAAAAAAATGAAAATACTGTAAAGAAAATAAATTAAAAAAATAGGGAAAGAATCATCCTAACTTGAAAACTCATGGCTCTGGTAGTCAGGACTACTTGGAAAGCATGAAGAGTACTAGGAATGACAATATGAACTTGCTCCACAGCTTTTTGGCTGAAGTTGCAGGCATGAAATCTTGTACAAAAGAAAACTAGCTGTGGGCTACATTTGTTAATGACACGAAAGACATGGCTGTGCAGCTCTGTCCATGAACCTCAGCTATGAACGCGTCTTCCTTCTAAGCCACTGCATTCAATATGTGCCGCAGTGTATTTGTCACAGTCTGGACGCAGCCCTTGGCTGAAAAATTTGAAAGGAAAATGGTTAAAGCGGAAGAAGCCGGTTCACATGAATGTCTGGAAGACCGAAATCTAATACTGGCCTAATCTCTTACATCCCCGTCACAGTGTCTGGGCCAGCTCTCGCTGCCATGTGCCGTGCTGGACAGCCATCTAGAGGTATGGCTGTGTTGAGGAAGGGAAAGCTTTTCGGGTTGCAGGACAGAGCAAGAGCAGGAATAGACCTCCGGAGCAGCAGGAGACACTGCTGAGCAGGGAACCTCCTAGTGGCACAGGAACATTTGCTGCCAGTGGTGAAACTCAACAAAAGCGTCAACACAGGGAAGAACAAAGCTGGTCTGAGGCAGAGACTAGGGATCCAAAGACTTGGGGTCTGACCAAGATGTAAAAGTGGTTACTGGATAGATCCGTGCTGCTTTTAGGATGTCTTTTGCTTAGGTAAATGCTAAGTGTGATGTATCTCTTAGACAAGATTAGTGCATTTAAAAGCTAAGGCCAAAATTTCCAGTCCTGGAGAAAGGTAGTAAAGCAGAGTCACAGAATCACTGAATGATATGGCGTTTGAAGGACCTCTGGAGATCCAACTGCCTGCAAAAACAGGCCCACCCAGAGGTATGTGGAATGTATGTGGAACATCTAACAAAACTTAATAACTGGAAGAAGTACTTTCAAGAAAAGAAAATTTACTCTGGATGGTGATTCCTGGTCCTCACTTAGTCTTCACCAGGCTGTGGCTCTTCTTCCTTGATGGGAACTTCACTAATTCATCCCAGAGTTTGGCCCTGGTGCTAGAGCCTGGCTTTCCTCTTTTCTCTTTGCAAACCAAAGATATTTGGGAAGTATAGAAGAGTAATGCAAACCCTAGGAATTATTGTCATCCATCTGCTGGGCCAAATTGGTGCTGACAAGTCCAGTCAGACTGGGTGTCTTCTAGTACCACATACTGCAGAGCTTGCAAAAATTTGGGGATTGGAGGCACCTCAATCCCAAGGCTCCCCTGGCACTCTCAAGACTACACTGAGGATGCTGCTAGTTCTTCCATTAGTCAGGGGACTTACGGGAGAGATTTGGCAGCAGAGAAATGCTGAGGGGCAGGTAGACCAAGCACAATCCTCAGCCACTGTAACATGGGTCAGTAGCTTTTTTCCTTACTTTTTTGATTAAGTCATTTTTGGGATTTTTTCCTTAAAAAAAATATATATATATCTTTGCGTTGTTACATATTCTTCAGCATTCACAATTTTTTTACTTTGCTTAAAAATGCTTTAGCTGTAAGTATAAAAAAACCCCAGATAACTCGGGAATGGCCTGGGGTCAGGAGTAGTTATGTGTCCCATTAGTGAGCTGAGCATTTTGCTTTTTCAGTGATATAAAATTTCCTGGAGATAGCTGGCTCATGAGTCAAGGCTGAACATCATCTGCAGATCATCAAACCTGTCAGCCCAGTGCCTCTTTGCGCAGAAGGAACCGGTGACTGGCCGGGAGGTGTTAACAGATGAGTGAAAGATGGTTGTCCCAGCCTGCTCAGAGGGGGGACTTCAGGAGGTCACTGACTTCTCAGGCAGATGACATGGTCAAATATGCGTGCAATGTGCACCACAAGATACGACTTTAGTCACATTTCAACCCCATGGAGATGAGGTGTGCGTCAGTGCTGTTCTTTATGCAGCCACAAAAAATTTCCATGTAACTAACTGAGGCGCAGGAGCGAACCGTGTGCTGGGAAGGGTCTGTGAGCTGGCACGCCAGGGCACCTGCAGCAACTGTGGAGACCAAGCTGGTCAATTAGTTACTTGAGTTAATGACGTCGGTTCAGGATTCAGAGTGTGCCATGGACCTCAAATGAACCTCCACCATGGGTAATGGAGTCCACCAGGTTGTATATAACTCCCCAATAGGGGCACTATTTATGGAAGTTCTCCCCCGGGCTGGAGAAACTATTTCTCCTTCTCTTTGAAATACTCTCAGCATGGAGGTTATGAGGTAAAGCAGATGTAGACTTGCCCCCCAAGCACACAGGGTTGGAGTGAATATAGGAACTAAATTTCAGGGGCGTTCTGCTAGTTTCTCCACTATCCAGAAGGGGCTGTCTGTTTAGTCACTGACTTTCAGTGATTTATAGAGGGTTAGTTAAATGTCCATTAAAGTCAATGGGAGCCTTTTGATGTCAGTAGAACTTCAGTTAGGCCCACAGTTTGCCCATTCTTGTAGCACCTGGGTATGTGGCAAGCGAAAAGCATGAATGATAAAGCAGACAGTGAAAGTAAGGGAGGGCTGAAAGAAAAAAAGCCTTCACTTGAACAAAAGCCTGGCTCAAAGGTACAATGTTTCTCAGAGCTCTGAAATGCACAAACTGTTGCTTTCTTTTTTGGCTTTTCAATGTTCTATTTTGTTTTTTAACGGACAGTCTGTTCTCACTGCTGTTATTACTTTTAAGTACTGCAGCCTCCGTTTGTTGGGGGTGTTGTAGAAATGACTTCATTAGCATTTATTTAGATGTCTGCCTTGGGAAGCAGCCTTGATTGATGTGCTCATTGTCTGGACTTTCCAAATGACTCTGTGGCTGTACATATATCCATTATGCCATTCAGTTTTAAGCAACTGTGATGCTTTTGGGTGTGTGTTTGGGCTGGATTTAATCTTCAGAACATTCTTCAAACCTTAATTATCACAAAGCTAATTTGGGGGGAAGGTTCTTGCTGCTTTCCTGTTCTATAAGTTGGGCTAATGGGCGCAGAGAGGTTAAAAGGTTGACCCCAAGTCAAGCGTAGCATCCCAGCTGGAGCTAGAATCAGAACAGAGAAGATCCTGACTCCATCCTCAGTCTCCTTTTCTTTTGTATACTTCTAGCCTGATGAAGCAGTTTCTGGATGCCATGTGGACAAATAAGCCTATCAAACATTTGCTAGCTGACACTCTCAGCCACACTATTGCAAAGGCCAAAAAATTACTTTTCTCTCAGCAAGATGTGAAAGTTTGGATCATCATCACCTGCAGCCCAGTAACAGCCAATTGGACCAAGACGTGTTCCTACACTGTGGACTGAGGGTATATAGACAAGGCATCAGTGAAATGTATGTCATTTAGGGGCAAAAGCCCATTCAAGTGTGACTTCTTGCAGAAGCCAGGTCTATCTGCAAAAACTCTGAGAAGAGTTTTTCACCTCTGAGTTGCTAAAGCCTGAAAAGTGTTTTTTATTATGCTGGCATTTAAATAATAGCAGTAATAACTCTAAACCCAGATACCTTTCTTCATTTTCAAGACCCTTTCATCATTAAAAATCCCCCCTGCTTGAAAACAGAAGAAAATTGCAAGAAAATTTGCAAAAAAATAAACTTGAAAGGCTTTTTCCCTACACAAGAGGTTTGTTGCATCTCTGAAGTCCAGTGGAGTTCTGGACTTTGCATTTTGTAGTCAGCAGAGTTGACTCAACTCAGCAGCAACTCAAGGATAACAGATATGTGAGTGGGGGGCATCAAGACCCAACTGCTGTGAGTTTTGATATGAGGAATAATCTCCCTGTTTCAACTGTAATTCTTTACAGGTGACTGAAGTGGATGTGAGGGGGCACAGGCACAGTGAGGCTTACACAGGAGTCTCCCATGGAAAACTTGCTGCTCCGGGAAGGGATGTGATGCAGTGGAGAGGTTCACCAGCCTCTACTTGCTCAAGTTAGCAAGTCTTCGTTAGTGATGTCTGTGGGCTAACACTGGCCGTGGTTTATTGTGGGAGACCCTGCTTTTCTGATGCACAACTGAGGTACTAACTTGATGAAATAATGAAGAACCCATGTTTTGCATGTGTTGGGCTATTGCACTTTTTTTTCCCCCTTTTAAATATTAAATTAAGCCTGTAGCTTTTATTTACACTCCCTCCTAAAGTGTTGTGGTCTATTTGTGTTAAATGTCTGCCCTTTTCTGCTCTGAGAGGCATCTGGAATTCAGTGAAGGATGAAACAAATTCTACAAATGCAGCATGATTCTGCAAAATACTGCATGCCTTTCACTGGCCTTGATTTTGGTGGAGAATAGGGTTATCAGCTGTTTAGCACTTTGTAAGTCTGGAGCCCATGTGGTGCTATGAAAAGATGTAATGAAAAAGGAAAAATACATTGTGTTTGCAAGAACTTAATTTATCACAGTATCTTATGTGGCTATTAGTAGAAATTGGTGCAGGATTAGTACCTAGAGAAGAAAAAAGGAGAAAGTAAGTGGATAAGAGACAACTTACATTAGACACATGTAGCTCAGACTGATTCACAGGGGTTGGGGACAGCTGAAAATTCTCACTCTTTCCGGTTGCTGGATCGGATTCCTTTGGTAGTAAGAGGGCAGGGTGCCCCGGGGAAAAATCTTAATAGTCCAAGGCCCCCTCTGACATCAGGTCAAATATTCCGGGTCATATAACTGAAAGCTGCGCGATGAAACTCAATATTACAATGGATCAAGTGCTTCTGCCACATGGAGCTGACTTGCTCCTGCCCTTGGACTCGGTGCACTCAGCTGGGGCTGCTTGGGGGCTCCAGAAGGAATGATGGACCTGATGGATGAACAAACCTGAGCCAGGCTTAGGTTAGCACTGGTGGCCACCAACTGCAAAGGGAAGGCCAGAGGTGGTGCCAGATGAAACTATGGCTCGGCTGAGATGGAAGAGGAACAGGGAAATAATGTTGTGGTTTGGGGAATAATTTTCTCTGCTTTACAAGGAGCAAGGAAAAAAGCTTGAAAAAAATGGGATCTCTGATGTGCCCTAAAAGACAAAGTGCTATTTTTGTCTGGTCCAATGCTAAAGTATAAAATTAAAGCCTATTAAATGTCTAGGTCCAGAGAGTGAAAAAAGTAAATATTGCATGTATTTAAATGTGACTGACGGGCATTCCAGTGAAGAGACTGATCCTGCACCAAGAATGTAAAAATGTCCTATCCCCTTTTCCAAAAAAAACAAAGCCCAATGAGTTGCCTCCAAACCCCATTTTCCAAGCTCAAATCACTTAAAATCAATTTCTGCTGAAGATGTCCAAATAAGACCTGGTTTCTATCGTCATTTTTCAGTAAAAATAGCTGATCCTCTGACATCTGGGAAAGGTGAAGGTGTTGCCAAGCACTGAGCTGTCATAATTGCTATCATCATTTTCTTTCTGATTGTTTAAAGTCCCATTAGTTAGATTTTGTTCTTTTATGCTTGTTACCATCTTCTGCTGGAAATAAGAGAGTGTTGCTGATGGGAAGGACTCCTGTATTCCGCAGAAGTGGCACATAATGTTTTACAAACTTATTCCCTGCCTGCAGCCCCAGGCGCATTGCAGGCTGAACTCTAACATCTTGAAAGCTCAAAGCAATGTGGAAAAGTAAGATTGAAGAGCGAAACCTGAAGCTATTTTTACTGCAGAATTGTTAGTTCACCTAATAAAATGCTCAGAATTCCTAGAACTTTTAAGACCTTCTGAGACTTTATTGCCACTTAGGCTTGCCTGTGATTTTTATATAAATAAAAATCATATCTCCAGGATGATATGGTTAAGTGTCAGCAGTACTAATATGTCCTATTGTGCAGTGAGACAAGAGCTGATGGAAAGTGCTGGATGGGAACAGGTCTGTCACAGGCAAGGTCCTGCCACAGCACGGGCAGTTTCAAGTCACCTCTTTTGCAGCCTCCTCCTCATATTCCTCAGACCTTTTTCTGAAGAACCCTCTTTAGGGGTACCTGTGCCCATTCAGGCTCTCTCCTCTCCACTGAAATTGCTGAAAGTCTCTCCAGTTATTTCTGATAAAAGTTTTGGGGTTTTGACCAATTTGTTGCTATATCTCACTTAGCTGCTTTTCAATGAGAGTGATTTAATTACTATTATGAGTCAGTATCTTGTAAACTTGTTTCTTTTGGAACCCTTTTCCATTCCCCAAGAACATTATTTCCATGCTTTTATTTCTCTTGGATGGGCTCTCGCATTGCAACTGCCCTGGGTTAATGCTTGCAGAAGCTGGAACTGATGGTTTGGCTGGGAGTATTCTTCATTGATCACCTTCCAATAAATCCCAGCGACTCGATGTCCTGCAGCCTGGTATCTGAGATCTGCCTTCGCTTCTGTCCAGTCTTATTAGTACCCCTTTGATTTCACTCTTTGCAGCCAAGTATATAGCTCTCACAGAGGTAAGGGATGACATACATATTGCATTTACAAAAATTACAAATTATTCATCACAGCTCGATTCAAACCCATAAAGGCAGTTCTGTCATCTGTCCTACTGCTTCTCAGAACTGCTGTCTTCCAGATCCTGAAGCCTCCAGGGTAAAGCTGTTCTTCTGGCTGGGATGATTTTCATCTGGGTATAACAGATGAGGTGCTAAGCTTGAGGGACAGACTGGGGGGGTTTTGTCTATCCGGGTAAGACCTAATTTCAAGGCAGCTAATCATGTCATGAATGTTTCTAATGGTGACATGACAGATAATCAAAGCAAAACCTAGATTTGTCCATAGACTTGGAATAATCCTGTTCAGGAAAAGCTACAGGCCCATATTTCTTTATTACGAGCTTGGAAGTTTTCCCTGTCTCTGGGATAGCGAGCACTTCTCTCAAATGGCTTTTCACGAGGGATCGACAGGCTGCAGAGGGACCTAATAGTTAATTGAAAACATACCCAAATGCAGACTTCCCTGAATTTCTTGTGTCTGTTGTATTGGCCAAGAAATCAATTGCCTCTTCATATGGGTGCTTTCAGAGGCTTCATATCAGTGTTGATGTTCTCTCTGGTGGTGCAGACTTGCCTGCCCTTGCCCCTAAGGATACCATGGCATGAAGATGGTCCTTCCACAGCTGGCAGAACCCCATTCACTTGTTTCCTTGGTTTTCGCCCACAAATTCCCATTATAACTTCCTTCAGGCAGTTCTGCAGGGCAGAGAGGCCTTGGTAGGGACCCCCTCTCCTGAGGTCTGCATGCCAGCCCCAATGCCACCCATGAAACCCTGACAGTAAAACCTGCCTTGATACAAACCCTGTAAAAAAGTGGCTTCATCGACAAGGACTAGGGTGAGTTTACCCACCAAACTTCCACTTTTTCTTCTGTTTTCTGTGGAAGAGACCAGCTTCCCAAAACACATGATTTGTGAGGAAACTTGATTTGAGAATCAGTGAGGAGCCTCCTGACAAGATGAATGTTTTGCTTGCTGCCCAAAAAGCACCACAGCTTTTGGGAGAGCTGTGCTTGGGGGCAACTGACCCCATTTCGGGCCCTCATTGTCCTCAGTAGCCCTGCAGTGAGCGTGGTGCCAAACGGTGAAATAGCAACCCCTTGGGGATGGGGTTTGGTTTCTGTCTGAAAAACTCTGATTTTATGGCCCTCTGAAAAAAAATAATAATTAAAAAAAAAAAAAATCTCATGTCTTGATTCCCGCCTTGGGGTTGTCTTTTCCACAAAGCTCTTTTTCACCTGTTTGTCCTGCCCGGTGCAGAGGGCTGGGGGAGCCTCTGTCTGCCCTGGGGCTGAGCTTTGCAAACCCATCATCCGTCAGGGTCGGGGACGTCCCATAAATCCAGCGGCTGCAAAATCCCACTCTAATAAAAGCTGTACCCTCGGTCGCGCACGTCGGCAGTGGCGGGCGGGTGGGTGGGTGGGGGAGGGTGAGATGGGTTAAATAACGGTTAAATAAGGCGTGCTGTTGCCTCAGCAACCCCCTCCCTGTGCATGTTGGAGCTGGAGCGGGTGTCTGCTGGACCCCTGCGGCTCTCCGGCAGCAATGGGGGTCGGGGAGGCTGATGTAAATCTGTTCAAGATGGAGCTACGTCCCAGCTGTCCTGGTACCCCCCTGGTACCCCTGAGAAACGGTGCTGGGCTTAGTCTGTTTAAAAAAGGGAAAGAAATCTGTCCCTGTAATGAGCTGCTCAGGGGGGTTGCTGGACACCCCCCACCCCTTGCATCTTCATGACATTCCTGGAGGAAGGGGGTGGGATATTTTGGGGAGCAGTGTCAGCCGTGGGGACCTGCCACTTCTGTGTGCTCAAGCCACAAATGACTGGAACCATCAGATATTACCTGTGGGGCCAGCAGCTACCAAATCCCACTTTTCCCCACTATTTCAGGAAAGATTGGTTTTTGTGTTGGATTATGACTTCAATCAGACTCCCCTGATGGAGCAGAAATTCAGGGAGGGTTGGAGATGGCCAATTATCCTTTTCACAGGTGAAAGCGTGGCTTTTCCCTCAGAGGAGGATGGGGTGGGGAGGGAAGACAACAGCTCAGGTGTGCCCTGGGTGCAGGTGAGCTTAATTGCTTGGCAGAGCCCCTGCAGCTGGGGCTGAGCCAGATGGGAACATAGCATGTGCCTGGGGTGAACGGAGCAGACGGTTCTCCAGAGCAAGGTAAGGTTGATCTGGACTTTATTTGGGTTTCCTTGCAAGGTCTTGTGTTTGTAGAATGATTTTTGCGAAGTCTTGCATTTGTAGTGTTGTTTTTGCTGGTTGGGAAAGTCAGTGAGTGGAAAGTGTGAAGCTCAGGCTGATGCTGCAGCTGATCAGCTCAGGAACTGGTGTTGGTGACCTCTGGGGCTGGTTGTCTTGCTCAAGGCAATCCTTGGTTTAGCTGTTTGGATTGTAGAAGTTGGAGATAACTTACCTGGAAGATTAATTCTTAGCAGGAGGAGCTGATAGAAGTGAATGCTGTTACAAGAGGAGTTGGAAAGGGGTGATTAATGTCTTGGATTCTTATGGGGAGTGCTGGTGAGAAGTTTTATGGCTGCATTTTGTGAGTTTTGTTTTTTTTCTTCTTTTTTTTTTTTTTCCCTAAAGTTGTGCTGCCCCCTTGTAGAAAATGTGAAGTTTTATGTGTGTTCTCTGAAGTAGGATTATTTTATCTCTATTTTGCAGAGTTGCAATGAAATGCAAAACTCATGGATGTCATGGTTTTCTATTTCTGTTACAAATCCCTTCCAAAACGGATGCATTTACTGCATGAAGGTGCCTTGACTTCCCAAAGGCCCCATCTCTGTAAAGCAAACTGCAGCCTTCTGTCCTTATGTGAATTCTTTGTTAAGGCCAAGACCTAAAACTGATTTGGAGATTTTCTTTTCTGTTTTCCGAAGTGAACTGGTATCTGTTACAAAGACACTACTGAAAAAAAGCACAGATTTCCTTGTATGAGAATCAGCAAGATGAAACCAGTGAAATGTGAGGTCCTTGCACTCCTTTAGCCTGGACTGGTGGGTTGGACTTGTTGGTTCTGCTGCGGTGCCTTTCCTTGGGCTGGGCCCAGTGCTGGAGGGGATTTTCAGTGGAGCCAGCTCCCGGTCTGATGGCTGAGGTAGCTCGTTTCTCTGTGCTGCATCTTCTGACGGTGTCTAGACGGAGGGCAGTTATTGCTGGGCTGGTTACTGCCCAGTCATGTTTCCGAGGCTGACTTGGCACGGATGTGGGCTCGGCACTTGAATCACAAAAAGGCAAGAACTGAAGCCGTGGTTCTGATACAATCTCATGGCCCTGCCAGCTGGGGCCCCAGGCACTACTGGTGGTGATTTGGCCCCAACCTTGTTCATACCAGACCAGATCACTGAATTACAGATTAGGGTAGGTCAGAATTTACAGCTTCACATCCTAAATCTGTGGTTTTGTCCTTGATCACTTGGGCTGTTCCCTTTTCTGCCCAAACTCTCAATAATCTTAGCTGATATTTGTTTCCCACTATTAAGCCTCTTGAGAAATCACAGCATCTGCTGTGTGATTTGCATTGGACTTGTCAGAGCTCATGGAAACGCTTAGTGAGAGCTTTCTCCACACCTTGCTGAGTGGATTCACTCAGGAGTCAGCAAAGTCTTTGGAGTCCTGTGTCTGCTCGGGTTTTGTAAGGAGGCATCAAGACTGAGAAATGAAGCAATAGTTTATCTCCCTCTTATGGCCAGATGCAGAATGGCTGTGCTGCACGCAGCTTTTCGGAGGGAGTCCCTGCACTTGTAAGCTTTAGTGGTTGTGGACATGAGGGTCCCTGACCTCTCACAAGGAATTAAGCGGACCTCTCTTTAAGGAATCTGGTAAAACATATTTTTCACTGCAGCATAAACAGGGAAATATCTGTGAAAGACTTAAACTGCTCTAGTTCCTTGCAAGTTTGAACTGGAGAAACTGGTCGCCAGTTTAGCAAAAGGCTGGTGAATGGGGTGCTGCTGAATAGCAATTGCAGCTATACTCTATTTGCTGGGGAGGGAGGTGTGAGAAAACTCAGCTGGTGCCTGGTGATGCCCATGGTGCCAGTGTGGTGCTGTGCTTGAAGTAGGTGGCCCCGAAGAAGTGTTGTGACAGTGAGTGCTGCTCATGCTTTTTCTAGTGACATGGTGACAAGAGAGTAAAATGCGTAATTAAATGTTCCAGGTATGATTTCTAACCCTCCTGGTGCCTCTTCTTCTGGATGAGATCAAATAACATATTGAAAACTCTCTTTTCTAGGCATAATGGCTGTGCCTCGTTAAAACCAGTCATGCTTGTCCTAAAAACAGGAGAGGAAGTGGAGCTGGACATGGTTTGGGTTCAAGATCCAAGATGTATTGATTGACGTGTGCATTCAGAGTGCTTTGGCAATGATTTATTCAGTGTTTGGGGCAGCCATTGGTTTGACCCACTGTCCTGACAGGGGTTTGATCCTTGTCTGTGATCCTTGTCTGTGCAAGGATTCAGAGTTGTGGTTTGGACTTGCCTCCAGACAGTCATGATTATTCCCTTTTCCTGGAGAGGTGTTTTGTTGCTTGATCTCTAGGCTGGGAATCTGGGTGTCTTGCTCATCTGATATCAAGATTCAAACTGGGATGGTTGTGAATTGTGCAATAAATTTTAAACTTGGAACTGTGTTACTGTGAGTACTTGAGGGATGAGTAAGGCCTGGGTACCGATGAGGGAAGAAACCAAAGATGAGATTGCTTCTAACATATTACTCTTTCCCATTTGGCTGTCCTCCCTTCACCAGATATGCTTGGATTTAGGTGTTTAGTTACAGGGGTCTGATCTAACAAACCTGCTTGTAGTTAGTCAGGGATTGATCTGGAGGCTTGAGTTGGGTTCAGCTCTGCCAGATGGAGACACCATGCTAACTCTAGGATGGGACGTGGTTACAAACGGAACTGTCGCTGGAAAGTACTGGCTGTTTTAGACAGAGGCTAAATATATAATGGTAATTTTGATTCTGCTTCTTTTTGTGAAGTCTACTTGAGTCAGTGTCTGACTTGCCAATGGACTAGATACCAGGCAGAAAAGTAGCTGATGAGGACAGAGAACTGGTTGGGCTGGAGTCGCTGCTCAGTGAGTTACTTTTTGTGTCACGTAGCAGCATCGCTATCTGATGGTGAGATGTCTCTTGAACTGATGACTGTTGAACTGTAGTATTGAGCCAAATGACCTGCTCAAGAGCTGCCTTTGGTGTTGCAAAAGTGCTAGAAGAATGCAAGCGTCCAAAATCCAGGCTGGGGTTAAACTGTGGTCTTGGTTGGTCAGGAATTGCAGTGACTGTCTTGTTCTGTTGGTAATCTGTTTCAGATTAAATTGAAAGAAGTGTCTCTGGAGTTGTTGTCAGAAGAGCAAAATAGTGAGTGTCTGGGGGAGCATCCATTTATTTTATGTAACGCTTGCATGAGAAGTTGCAAAAAAACCCAAACCATAAAATGCCTATTAATCATTTATATCAAAAATCACCTTTACTTCAAGAATATGATATAAACGCATTATTCATCATTTAAGTCCTGTTCAGTACTTGTAATTATGTTTCTCTTGGATTAAAGATACATATGTTCATAAAAATAGCATCACTGTGATTCCACCTAGATGACTTTGTGTGCTTGGGGGTATGCATTACATATGTGTTTCTTGGGAAAATGGAGGGAAAGGCTTTTCTCTTTTTCTAACACAACAGCATTTGGGAGACTGTCAAAGGGAAAAAAACATCAAAATTGTTTTAAGGCTGCAGTTCAGGTTTCGACATGGAGGGAAAATAGGTGGTGGGAAAGTAAGACAAGTTCTTCAGTGCTGCAAGTAACCCTTGAACTGAGATGTCTGTATGATACGACAACTCCCAGAACAACTAAGAAAGCCTCCCCTTCTTCTCTATTTTCTCTGGTAAGGCTGTCAAATTTAGCTGGTTCACTCAAGAGAACCTGACTTTACCTGTCTTTGACTAAAGAGCATTAGAGTTCAACGTCTGTGAACATTTTAAGAATTATATATCCAGTGGAGTTTTGAATTATTGAATATGAGACATGGGTGTTTTCTATTTTGCTGGGACTCAGACTCATAGGTTACAAACCCACAAGGAAAGATACAAAAACCTGGGCTCATACAGTTGGTGTCCAGATCAATTTCTCAAGCCTTCTTTTGCTGGGAGGGTCAGCTGGTGAAAGTTAATTAATACAACCCACTTCCTTGTGCTCTGGCTTAAGTGACCAGAGAGATCCATCAACCCCAAAGGCAACACAGGACAGTGCAGCAGCTGGAGCAGTGCTGGAGGGGAGAGTGCCAACACCTGCTCGTGGCTTTTCGGGTGGCCATCATCAGTGGCACCCTGCTCTCCCTTCTCCTTCCCTCCACCTTAAGATAGGGTGGTTTTTTGCTTTTCTGTATTTTAGTCATAGGGGATGTGTGATAATTTCTTTAATAGCCAAGCAACAGCTCAAATTCCAGACGGTGCCTCAAGTGCCACTTGGCTGTGGTTGGTAAGTGCTGGGAGGACTGACTGATGCGTGGCAATGCAGTCCTTCAGACAGTTTGTGGGCTTGGGTAGGTTTTTTTTTTTCCTCCTTCATAGGGTTCGTAAAACTGAGTTCATTGGTTCAAGAGTTCAGTCCATCTACTAATTCTGAAGTCACAATCTGACACAAAATGGCATAATTAAAAGCCCCAATCTAGCCAGGAAGATGGGGATTTCAAGATGACTCCATGGGCTTTCAGCTATAATGTCTAATCCATAAAACTCGTATGGTATATCACAATTCCTGGTGTTCCTCTTATTCTGTGTTTTCATTGTATTGGGCTATAAGTGAACTATAGCACTTGACTCCCTCCCCAGTCCAGGACTTACAAAGGCATGAGAGAGAAAATCTGAGGTACTAAATGACTGTCCAGGAAACAGGAACAGTCAACTTGCAAGAAGGACTCCGAGATCAAAGGTAGGGAACAGAGGTTCATATTCCTTCTTCACTGCAGTAAATCCAGCTCTACTTACTGAACTGGTGTCCCTGCTCCTGAACTGCTACTGCTGTAATCCAGACTTTGTCTAAGCACAGTTAGAAGCCTTTTCGCTTGCTTCTTTCTAGACTCTGGAACTCTTTCTTTCCCCCCTCCATAAATGGCTTGGTTTCAAAGAAGTGGTCGAAACACCCTACCAGGAGGTAAAAAGATGGATTTTTTTCCTGCCAAGAGCTGCCCTGAAGACTCTAAGGGAAAACATCTACTACTGATTTGGAGAGAAATCTTTAACCACCAAATCAATATGCAGGAGAGAGCCCTTTCCTTATGTTCCCCTTGTTTTTTTTTATAGCAGGAACACAAACTACATAGCAGTGAGAGTCAAGCCACACAACCAATTATCCCAAAATACAGATTTGTCAGACTGTATCAGGAAGGTTGCAGCCAATATAGTTATCACTAAAAAGTACAGGTATTAAAGTCCCGTTCTAAGAGGAACACTCTTAAATAGGATAAAAAATATTGACAGAAGGCCCATGTATCAGCAGGATTGTACAGCACTGTGCAGAGTGCAAACTCACTGCAGTGAAGGTCACAGAGCTCCCTTGTGAAGGGTTCAAAATACCAGATGTTCTGTCATCTCCATTTCTGCAAGGTACTAAGGAAAATAAGTGAGCCAGAAGATTAAACCACAGCATCAGTCTTCCCTACAAAGTACCTGTTTTGGAAAAGGAGCAGACTATGGCTAGAACTGTATCTGTTCAGATACAAGGTCTTTGGTTAAGGCTGTAGTTGGGCATGCGCATGCAGCCCACGAATAGCAAGCATTCACACAGTATTAAGTGTTATTCAATGATGCAGGCAGTTATTAGCTTTTTAAGAGATTGCTATGTGAAAGAAAAAAACCCAAAACATAATGGAATAGCCTATTGCCAGAAGTGCATTGTTTTCAAAAGGTTGAACATGCATTCTCCAGCACCAGACTGAACTTACACAGGATTTCTACCTCGGAAATTATACGAAGTAAGGTCCATTCAGTTTTTTAGAATTTAGATTTTTTTTTTTTTTGAGAGAGAAATACTAATGTCAATCTTAATTCATGATAACTAAAAACCCCCTGTTGCCAGACCTGGATTCATTTATGAACTGTGTAAAGACACATTTCCATTAGGGCTCCAGCAATCATGACACCTGGATTTCTTTCATTTTTCCTTATGAACAAGTTCTGAAGAAGGTAGGAGTCAGAAATACTTTTTAAAATATTTTATTGCAAAAGGTATGGACACTTGCTGGCAGAATATTTGATCACATTCTCTAACTGACTGTCATCCAGAGGACACTGCATGCATTCAAGCTGAAAGCATAGGACAGTTTCCACTAGGCACCTGAGAAATTTCACAGGAAAGAAAAGTCTTTCAAGTTGAAAAAGACAAGTTTCAAACTGATCGCCTACTCTGGTGCCCTCTGCTTCCCAGAGTTACCCAGGAAATAATAATTAAATCAGCTATAGTCATAGCCAACTGTAAACATTTTCCTGCAATGCAACAGAAATTCTTAGATAACTGATCCTGAAGTGTTCTTTCTGGTTTCAAACAGAAAGTGTCTCTCCTAAAGCGGGCAGTGCTGTGAGTTACACCTGACTTGGCACCTACCACTCGATGCCATGTTCTGCAGCAGAGGTGTATGATCTTCCTTTTCTCTGGCTTATATCAGAGAAAGTCTGTCAGCTCTCACTTGTTCTCCAAGACGTGACCCCACCCCCCAAAGTATCATTCTTTTCTTCCTGTTCCCAAGTCTAGTATCATCCTAAACTGCTTCCCTGCCCCTCTAGACAGGAGCCAGCTCCCTTCTTCTTCCTACCCTCTGGCCTGAAGACGCTGATAACAAAAGTACACGTTGCTTTCTGTATTGCTGTTAATAGCAAAAACATCTTCACATTTTGGCTGTCCCTCCATGCGCAGAACTCCAAATGCATCTGAATTTCACCCATTTCAATGCCTTCCCACAGGTCTGCCAAAGATGATTAACTGTTATCAGACAGCAGTCCTGCACCAACCGGAACCAGTAATCCACTGCCGATCTAGCAGGACGCCTGTTTTGCAACCATAGCTGCTTAGCACGAGGAACTCACTGCAAGAAAAAAAATAGAGTTTAGAGGATGGTACACTTCACAAATGCATTTGAATAGAAAATAGATTAGAATGTATCTGCTACACTGAGCTGCAGGTTATAATGGACTTTTAAAGTACTTGAACTGGACAAATGCAAACATCTATCACGGCATTAAGGCTGCAAGTCACAGATAACTAAATAACTCGGGATGATACTTCAGGCACTTTAACTCCTACTATTAAATTACAAGCCATGCTAATTGATCTAATAATTCCAAGCATAAAAATAGCTATTGTAGGTTACTTATACCTTCTTAATAAATCAACTGCAGATTATAAGGAAAAAATTTTGCTTTCAGAAAGCCCTAGCAGATAGAACAATGTGCAATTAACTTCCTTTCATGCAGTATGGTTTTAAGTTCCCCAAAAAAGCTGCAGATTGAAATTTTCCATCAAGATAGTGATTCCTCGGTAACGTGCACACAAGCCTTAATAGTCAAATCGACCTTAAGATACAAGGCCTTAGCAGAGATGGGTGCATAGTCATTTGTGTTAAGACAGAGTAGCAATTATAGCCCCCTGAGGCCCCTTGAGTTATTTTAATCACAAAAGCCAGAATGAACTTGTTTGCAGCAAAGGCACCCTCAGTCCTTTCAGCTGGAAAGATATAGGTTGCTCTATTTAAACCAGTCAATTTGGAATGAACAATTATTCACTCCCAGAGACATTGCCCTTACTCCAGCAGTGAACACTTCAGTCACTAACAATTCAACACTCCAGTGTATGTTCTAAAGAGCTATCTAAAACTTTGAATGCTAAAGCATAATAACTTGTCACCACTCTACTTTAAGCTGTATTTCAGTAAAGGATATATATTTTTAATCCAATTGATACTGTTCTGAAAGCTATCCAGCCAATTCCACGTCAATCACTGCTGGATGTGCTTTTATAGGAATAAAAGGCCTTTTGACCTGATCCAAAACCAGCACTGGCAGAGTCCACAGTGTTCCTTGATAGCTGTTTTACATCATACCTATGTCTTCAGTCCTAATATATTTTTAGCAGATACTTAAGTGGAAGCAACTCAGATGACTGTCTGACATTAAAAACATGCTGATGATCAAAGCGTCCTCCCTGTTAAGCCAGGAAGAATACAGTGTCTTCTCTGTCTTGCATTATACAAGCCACAGAGATGAGGTACATGAAAAACAGAAGTAGTAAGTGCACAGATACAACACCTTTAGGAGGCATCCTGAGATGGAGCAGGAGGATCCTTATTCTCAGGCTCTGGAGGCGGAGCTGGCACACTTTCCTCTTTCTTTTGTGCAGCCAAAAATTCATGAATTGCCCTCTCTATCTGGGGCCTGAAGATGTGGTTTAGTTTTGGATCCACCACCTGAGAAATAATTCTGTCCACTCCAGCTTCCAGCATTCCTGACCTTGAACAAAGACAAAGGAGTCATTCAGTTCCTCTGAAAAACTTCTCCCCAATCTCCTCCAGTAATTCTCCAGAGTCCTCCTGTCAACTGCAATTAGCATTAACACGGTGAGAACTGCAGCCCACTCAGTAGATCCTTAACAGGGAGTTGTTTCAATCACCTATTTCCCCCCACCCCCTCTCACTTCTCCCTACAGAATTAACAACTGACATCTGGTCTCCCAGGTACTTAAATGACATGTTGGACAAGAGCCACTTTAATAGGGCTCATGTGGAAATGAGGTCAACATGAAAGCAAACAAACACATTTTGGCACAAACAAGGGAAACAAGCTATTCTGAGGAGGAGGGCAGGTGAGAGTAGAGTCTTTTTTTTGGCTGACTTGAGGGAGAAGAGGCCTTCCCCTTAATATTGTCACTCACTCCTTATAACCGTTAGTCTAGACGCATGGGTATTAATTATAAAAACAAGCACATGTAGAACACAGCAAAGTTTCTGGAACTGAACACTAGGTAACTGAAGTGACTTATTAATTCAGAGGCTGCGTCAGACTCCTGGATTGTGGGGCACAGGCTGTCTAGCAGGCTTAAGTCATGTCTGCAAGGGAGCAGGGGACAGGAAATGGAGACATTGCCTGGTGCTGGGAAAAGCAGCCACAAGGCCATGAATGCTGGTGAGCAAATGGGTGCAGGATCATGGCACGTCACCTCCAGGCTACAGCAGATGTATACCTGCATGTAACAAAGGACATGCACATCTTGACACCCTCAGTGCCCAGTCTTGCAGCTACAGGAGTGACAGGGACTTCAAACTCTCTAATACTGCCTGTCTGTTCTTTATACTACTAAGAGAGATGCCTACTTAAGAGAGCACTTTACATTCTTCTCATTACAGGCTCTCTAATATAGCAGCTTTCAATTGTCTGCTTCATTCTAGTGGTAGAGTAATATGAAGTAAGAGGAAGCACTGACAAACGTATCTGAAGGACTCCAAGTAAAGACAGGAAATTTTATACTTCCACTGGACACCCCTTTCTCTACAGATTAAACGAACTAATGTTACATACTAATGATTTACAGGTTCTATCAAGTGCTCTGAAATACAGTTTCTTCTGTATGTGAGACATTCTAATAGCTTTTCTTATAAGCATAAATGCCATTATCCCTATTTTCCCTCTCCCTACAACTTTATAGTAAAAGTTTTTATCTGTGACTTTTAGTCAAACAAGCTAAGACCTGTGCTTTAGACTGCAGTGAGTTAGCAGCAAGAGGTACTGAAGCTAAAACTTCAAGTAGCATAGTCTGAGCTGGCTTTCCTGTCATGCTGTAAATGTACTATCTTAAATAGCTGTAAGGAAGCTACCCTCTGCTGCATGGAATCGGGCTAGCCCAGTTTGATTACTGCCTGCTAGTGGTCGGAGTCTACTTAACCAAGATCTGACATCTTCAGGATTTTTTCTTTAAGTGATGTAGGCTCTTCTCTTTTCTGAAAATAAAGACCAAGGCTGTTCAGCTCAGCGTAACAGGTCGTTTTGCTAGCAGGCACAGTGCTGGTAACTTGCAGAAATAACTCAGGCTAGATAGAGAACACGAGTGCTTCACTGTGCTGCTCAACTCATGAAAACACAAATTTAAGGTAAAGTATCAATGTAAGCATTTTAATGACAGTTAAGGCTGCATCCACTATCATAATGAAACTCAGAAGAGCACACCAAAGTGTTATGAAAAATTTAATTATGCAAATTCTTCTTTGACTTAGGTGATAAGGTAGTCATATATTACTTATTGAATTGCATTGCCATTATTTTACAGAATGTTGCTTACTTACTGAATCACACTCTGCCTTAGCCCATTGCGTAACTGGTTTTTGTTCATTGCTGGATTCCATTCCTGTTTGTCCAGGTGGGTCGATACAAAGTTGTCTACTTTCTGCCTCAAATTTTGATAGGCTGGCTGATAAAGAAAAATAAATTTTAAAATTACAGTTAAACAGCTAAATGATCTGAAAACAATCCCCTGCCAGAGTCCTTCATAGTGCATCTTTTGTCATGTACAATACAGTCCTGTTGACGATATACTATCTCCTTTCACTTTCTTAACAAAGGTAAGATTGTTTTAACTAAGAACAGAACCAGTAATTGCAAAGAACGGTTGATCAGTGTGCTGTTATAATAATCTAAATAGCTGGATAGATTGATTTTTAAACTCTTGTCTGCTTGTAATATTACTTGGTGAAATGCAAACTGCCTGTGTAGACAGAAGTTGTTTAAGCAGAGTTCTTGTTGTCTAGAAACTCAAGTAATACTGTCGCTATCAAAGAACTTAGATAAAAATTCTAAGTGGAAACTTAATTCCAGTGAACAGGCATTGAGCTGACCATACAGATCCTGGTGCAAGGAAAGGACAAGAGGGTTGCAACATTTAAATATCACAATTTGATATGCATATGGGATGATGACTGAAAGGGCTGGTAAGGGAGGTGCAGTGTCTCTCCTGGGCAGTGTCTATCCTGACAAAGCTGTTCTGATCGGTAGCTGCTCTGTGCAGGTGACCTGACAGCTGCTAGGGTGGCCTAGAATTACGACTGCAGGTCCCAAAACAGGACTCTTGTTGAAAGATCAACAGTTTGGGAAAGGTAAACACCAGTGTTCAATTTTGACAGGGTGTTTGCGAACAACCGAACTTCAATACTGCCAACAATGGCTCAGGAGTTCATGTTACGACTGAGAAAGAAATCAGTTTCAAGCAATAGTCTGAGAACATCTACTTAAAAAAGAAAGCTTAAACGTTTCTTGGAAACATGGGAATTATGCTCAAGGAAAGTAGCATTCTTAGGGGAGACCGTTTTCCTAATAAGACCTTATTTTCTTACTGAGCCTGTTCTCTGGCCTGTTTCTCCTCTAGGGTGTCGCTATGGCATCGAGCCCAGGCCACCTCTAGAGCAGCATGTCTAGCAGATGTTGGTCGCAGCGGGGGCATGAAACCCCACTGACCGAGAAAGCAGCGCCGCAGCTGCTGCCCGCCATGCCGGCCCCCAGTGCGGGACACCGCGGGGAGAGGGGCAGGGATGGGAGACGGGTGCCCCTTCGGCCAATGGCGGCCGGGTCCCAGGGTCCGTGCCCCTAACTGCGGCCTGGGGAGGAGGCACCGGCCACCCCGCCCTGCCGGCGACCCCCGGTTCGACGGCGCTACCTTGGTGTCCACGTCGGCCAGGCAGTCCCGGCGGAAGCCGTCGAACAGGCCGCGGCTCTTCAGCTGCTCCACGATGATGGCGATGAGCTGCGCGTCGCCGGGGGGCAGCGAGGCCGGGTCGATAGCGCCGGGTCCCGAGCCGGAGGCCGCGCCGCCCGCGCCCCCTCCGCCGCCCGCTCCGCCGCCTCCCCCGCCCGGGGCGGCCCCGCCGGCGCTGCCGCTCTCGGACATGGCCCACGGCCTGCGCCCGGGGCCCGCCAGCGGCTGCGTCCCGTTCGCCCGCGGCCTCCGGCACCGCGACCGTCGCCTGCGGCGCGCCGTGTTCTGCGTGACCTTGGCACACTGCATTATGGGAAGGCGAGTCCTCTGCAGGCAGGACAGTTATAGGCAGTGGGCAGTCCGGTCTTCCCGAAGAACTATAAATCCCAGGGTGCACCGCGACAACATACCCCATAAGGCAGCGGAAGGGAGGGAGTATTGTCTTTGCGATGGATCTTGGGAACTGTAGTTCGCTGAGGGGGAACGTACCTGCCTCCCCCCAACCGCCACCAGCAGCCTGTCCGGGGAGGGGGTCAGCACCGGCGGGCACTGTGGTGGTGGCAGAGTCAGTGAGGCCTCCGCCCTGCAGGTGGTGTGTTTGGGGCAGAGGCCTCAGGGTTTACCTCAGCATAATAGTGCAGGCCCCTCCAGACCTGCCGTTGGACATTCTGGGATTTCCATCCCGGGGAAGGCTCCTCAGAGGATCTCTGCCAGGCTGTGACTGTGGTGTAGTGAGGATAGCACTCATGTAAATTCAGAAAAAGAAAATCAATTTGTGTTGGATCATCCTGGATTTCCACCAGGACCTGCCTTTCATTCGTTACTCTGTTAGCAAATGGAAGGGCAGGGCCAAAGGCCTACTCCGACAGCAGTCCCCACAGAGGGATTGAGCAAGGGAGACTCTTGTTAAAGGTGTTTTCTCTGCTGCGTGTGCTTAGACTGCCGGCGTCATTTATTGTTCTGATTACGTCTGCAAGCTACTGGGTATGAATTCTGTGCGTTAGTTTTATTTCTTTCCCAGTTACATTGCAATGAATTGAACTCATTAGGATACTCCCACCTCGACTGCGGGAGGACCAGCCACGTGCAAATGCAATAATCCAACCCTCCACAATGATGCATTGGACAGGTGCATCCCCACCTTTCTTTGTGTGTACTACTGAATGAGTAAAAAGGTGGCCATGTTTTGTGTGCAATGCATTGTCCTTCTCTACCTAATTAAAACAGCAGCTCTGAGAAGTGGCGTAAGGTGTTCCTTTCCATCTGGTATCTTAGGAGAGAAGGGGGGAAATGTTGGTGTGTACAGACCCCCAGCTTTACACTGACAAAAACATCTCATGCAACTGCCGTGTTCTGTGGAGACACACGAGCGCTCTCCTGCTGGAGCAGGAAAACTGTTCCTCCAGCTGGACACCTTGTCACTGACACTAGTCCATCTTGGCTATCTCAGCCTCGGGTATAAACCCCCCACTCATCCTGGCACTCAGAAACACCTGTGGAATCGCATTCCTACCTGACAGCTGCCAGCACTCCTTTTTCCCCACCACTTGTGACCAGCTCACACCAGTGTGGAGTTTGTGGGCATCACACCATCCTTTCACATGAAGATAACCCCGGATAGGAGTGTGTTCATCCAAGTGTAATGCCCTGCCCAGTGAGATCCGTGGGGATGTTACTCACTGTCCGTTAGGATGTAACGGGAACAGCTGCCCTTTGCTGATGCAGGACGTACAGCAGCATTGACGGGGCATGCTGGAGACTTCTCTAACCAGCAGAAAAATACTTTTTATAGCATAAAAGTCTTGCATAACCCTGCCCTTCCTTTTTCTGTACTTTTTTTAGGGGACATGGCTGTGTCTCCTCCGGGGGGGGAATGAAGCAAGCGGCTGCTGTTAGGGGCCAGGGCCTGCAGCCCAGGTGGGTTTCCTGCTGGGAAGGGAAAGGGAAGCAGAACCGAGCAGCGGTCCCAGCAGAGGGCAGCCGGTCCCGGTGTTGGCACAGCTTGGCCTCTCCTCGCCCTCACCCGCGGGGCAGGGACGTAATTCATCAATTAGCGTCATTAGGGAACAAGCAGCAGAAGCCAGAGAGATGGTCTCTCTCTGCCTGAGTAAATGGCAGTTGCTTAAGCAGCAGCGGAAAAGTAGCTAAGCAGAAGGTGGTTATTTTTTGCACGAATTTCCTGCTGTCCTGGGAAAGGCTCCTTCCCTCCACACAGCTGAAGGGCTGGGAGCGAGCAACCTCAAAGGCAAAACCAGCCTCTCAGCAGTACACTGCATTCAGGAGAATCTACCCCAGGATTTTCTGGGGACTGCCACAAGTGAAAATTTCTCCCAATTAACAAATGACTCGAAGAGATGAGCAGCAGCATCATTTGCCTTAGTGCAAACCTCTCCCACCCAGGATGTCTCCCAGCTGCAGCACCCAGAGCAGCTTCTTGCTTCGGTTAAATGCTGTCACCATCCCCAGCCACGGCAGCTTGTTTGGAGCTGCCCTGATGGTGCTGAGAAGGGAGAGCAGTCCATTGCCAAAAACTGCAGCACCAGCACTGTTCACAGTCCCTCTGTTAGGCCTCTTCCTTTATTTGTAGGTGGATGCAGTGATCTGTTTCTCAGCTTGGCACAAAGGAATAGGCACCTGGTGTTTCGGGGTGTGGGGGAAGGGGTAAACCTGGTAGTTAGCAGAGATAACAAGGAGTCGCAGGTTCTGCTTACAAGTCTGCTGGCTGTGTGACCTAGGTCAAGTGTTTCACAGTTCTGAGATCTGTAGCTGGGGCATAAGAAAAACTTAGCATTTAATCTAATCTGGGTGTTTTTGCCCAACATCATAGCACACAGGCAAGCATATTAAACTGTGCTGTCTTAGATAAAGCAGACTATCCCCTAGGGAGGAGAACTGTGGACCTCTCCTTGCATCAGATCTCTAGTACAAAATTTATGAGATCTGTGAAGTCTTCCCTATAACCGTGCCCTTGAGGGAAGCTTTAGGTGGTTTGCACAGTTCAGGTCATAGGAGACTTGGGACAGGAGAAATCTCACCTGTTTGCTGCTGCTTTTGAAGACACGGTTCTCTCAATGGGGTAAATGCTTAGGCTGGGGGGAAGCAAACTTTTAAACCTGAGGGAGAAAGTTTATTTTAGGAGAAATAAAATAAAAAAAAAATGCTTAGAAAGTTACTTGTGTCACAATGACAATCAAAGCAGTGATTCTTATTTTGCTATGTTACAATCCCTCTGAAACCCATTCCTTTGGTTGACCAGGGAGATGAAGGTACTTAATTGTAATTTCAATTTGTAAAGGACCATCTTTCCAGAGTCCTGCTCTCTATCACAGATGATCAGAGTCAGAGATCAGCCTTTTTCTTTTTTTTTTTTTTTTTTTTAATCAGTGCTTGCCACCCCTGCCTTTCAGGTTTCCTCTTTTCTCAGCTCCTGTTTTCTGCTCCTCCTCCTGTCGCTGCTATCACAAGAGCTGTCAACCAGCACCTTTTTCCATGGAAATTCTGATATCACAGGGAAAAAGTTACCTTCTGCTACAGCTGCCTACAAAGAGTTCATGGACATTGCAATTGGCTGACAAACCCAAGTTGTTCCATAAAGTGGTGTGAATGAAGGCTGGTTCCATGGGTGCTCAAGTCATTTCTGCGCCATAAAGCTCTCGCTAAAAACTGCACCGTTGTGCAGTTCTTGTGTGATCCATCTCTCAAGGGACAGTGTAGCTGCTAGTCTGGTGCTTGCTGTGCACACTCCTCAGCAGTGGAGTCCTGCCTGTGTTTTCCTCAGTGACCACACTCATTTGGGTCCCTGTCTACCCAGCTTCTGATTTCCATTAAGTCTGCAGAAATGCAATTACTGCTGAGGGGTGTATCCTGTATTCTGTGTTATCGCTCTGTGGAGATGTGAGTTTGTTCCTTTCCTCGGTGGTGGAGACCAGCTTTCTGCCTTTGTTCATGCTTTTGCCAATACCAGGCCTGGTATCATCTACCCATCTCCAGTGCTCGGGAGCAGGTCAGCTGCTGGAGAGGCAGAAAAAGGCAGAGTAGATTATAAACAATGCTTCATACAGTATTTCTGGCTTTTGCATGTTTGATGAGATTTCTGCCAAACGTTCTCTGCAGAACAATTTGAGATGCCAGACTCTCATCGCGAGGATTTGGGGGTGAGGGCAATCACTATGGCTGGGAGGAGGGGAAGCTTAATTTTCCTCTCAAGGTTTTCCACCTCCAGCTCCTGTATCACTGTTAAAGGACACAGACTGCATGGAGGACACATAGTTGGCAGTTTTCTCTTCCTTGTCCTGACAACCTCTGGCCACAAAATTAAAAAAGCCAGTTACTCAGTCTAGTTTTTTTCTAACAGCTTTGCCCTTGCCAATGATTAGACAAAGAAACCTGGAATAGGTGGCTGTGGCTGGGCGCTGTATGTGCCGAAATCCAGACAAAATTACCATGGGGACTGCTGCAGAGGCAGAGGGTGAACCTACATATTCACACACTCCCACCACCCTTCTCAGGCACACATGCACACACGTTCACATTGCTAGCAACAAAATGATTGAACTCTGGGCATTTTAACTGAAAAATTGTCTTGTTCTAGCAACAGTGCTGGGTTTGTTGATAGACTTGACCACAGAACGTTGAACAAGGGCTATGATTTTGCATTGCCTGTGTGTTTTGGGTTTGGGTTTAGGGTAAGGAGCTAAATGTACTTGGGAAAAATCAGATGTCAAAGCTGTAATTGTAAATTGCAAACTGTATCAGTAATTTGTGAGTGGTGTTTGGGAACAGAGGCAGCATGGGATGTGTCTGAAACTGCAGCTAATGCTCTCTGCATGCAGGCTCGAATGTCCATCAAAAGACAATGGATGGAAACTTAAACTTGCAATGCTCCAAGATGTCCCTCATTACTGTGCATCAGTTCTGCAGAACTCAGTGCTGGGAAGGATTTGTGGCAGAGAAAGAGACAATTCCTCTGAAATAAGGAATTGGGGTAGTATGAAAGAAAGTCCAGGTTAACCCCAAGAGGGGAAGTAGACAAAGCCCAGTATGTATGCAGGCATTCCCTTCTCTGAATGGAATTTCCCCTTTGTAAGTTCAACCTATTTATAAATAAAAAAGGTTAAAATTAATTTTAAAGATTGCTCTTTTAATATTCACGTAGGAGAAGACCCCGAGGAATCTTGCTGCACCATCAAAAAATAAAAGGAAATAATTTCAGGGCCTTATTGAAGTTTGCTCTTTGAATTTTATCACCCAGTCTGGCGCGCTCACAATGGACACCTGACAGATGTGCATTTTTTTTTGCCAGGGGAAGAAGCATCAGTGCTAGGTTTCTGCACCACCTCTTTCCATTTCCTCTGCAGGAAAGGCTTTCTGGGATGGAAGTGGGGTTACAGGAGATGGAGAAGACCGTGAATGGGGCACACTTCTGCTCCAGCAATTCTGCATCCCTGTGAAGTGCTGCTGAAGCTAGAATTGATACCAAGGCAGCCTTAGCTTGTGCAACGTGAAAAGCAGCTGCTCCTGGGTAGGAGCTGTAGAAGCTGCCTCCCTTTCTCCCTGTGCTGGGACCTCCAGCAGTACAGACCCAAATCTGGTTTGCTGTTATTAGCAGGTGAGCTTTTTCCCTGGTGTGTTTGCAACCTAGATATTGCCCTGATAGGGCTGTGCATGAGAAGTGCAATGTGTGATTTGGTACGAGCTGACTACAAACCAAGGTGAATCTGGCAGCAGCGTTAATGAGACTAAATTTGCTCTTCTCTGTTAGGAGGATACAAGCAATACTCACTGGCTGTAGGCCCAGGTTGCCCACTTTTTGTAGGGTTGTATCACTTTGCAGAAGACCAGATTCTGCTCCTTTCACGTGGTAGGATGGAGTGTGTTAGGGAATGCAGCCCTAGTCCTCTGTGGTGGTAACTGCTGAGCAGTGAAGAAACCTCTGAAGTAGAGCAAGTGCTTGTATGAGAGTTTGGTCCTTTTGGTGTCACCCATTCCAAGCCCACTGTTTAATCTTTGAATCAAACTTTGAACTAGTTAATGCAGCATTTGCTCTGTGTTCGGATGATCAGGGTCAGTGATGCAGTGAGCTTTCTTTGGCAGCCAGAGGAAGTGCCAGAGCTTTTAGATCCTGTAGATTTACAGAACGAACAGCTTGGCTACACAGGTGGCAAATTATTGAAAGAGTTGAGAAGTTGGAGGAATGTTCCCCAGCCCATAATTCTCTCCTGAAGAATGTGCACCATGCACCCCAGCTGCCAACCTTTCAGAGGATCCAGAGCCCTGGGAGAAAAATGTGTATTTGCTGCACGTTCGTGATGGGCAACATATTATCCATGGAACATATGCAGTAAATATGACACACTTTCTGAGTCGGCTGCAACTCAGAGTAAGGTCCCAATCCTGCAAATGTGCTAATGGTAATGATTCCAGTACAACAGATTTACTCTTGAGGTTCAGCATTTATGTATTGCTTGCAAGACTGGGCCCTCTAGCATTATAAATATTACTGGTGCAAAACATTATATTGTAATATATATACTGGTTTATTTTATACATAAGCATATATATGTGTGTGTATGCATAATATACCTTTACAAGTATCTGGATGTTATAACAGCAAATACATAGAGACTTAGGTAGACAGAATTTGTGTACAAAACTTCCATCTCCAGAATGGTGTTTTACTTTATATCTTTTTGGTGGTTTCTATCTTGTAACTGAAACAACTTGGAACTCAAAGTACTGTATCTTTAAGTACCTAAGGAAAATATATTTGTAAAGCAGAGCCGCTGCAGAACTTTTCAGAGGAGCTGCATGCTGTGTCCCCAAACAGAAATGTCAGTTGTTCATTCTTATATCATTGTTTCCATTATTATGAAAGACTAAAAGCATGTGGGAAAAATAATATAAATATTATTGCCATATATGCAGAAGGGGGTGATTTTCCATACTAGATCATCAAATGAAACCTTACAGTGTATCTGTGTAATATAATACTTTGGCATCATTGGCTTTCATTTGAGATTTTCACATGTCTTTTAAATGTTTATAAAAAAATGCACATCAAGCTGGTGAATTCAGTAACTGCCCCACTCTGCAGGAGAATACAGGCTTTTGTTAAAATGTATTGCTTGTGATTGCTCTGGAATGTAGTGTCAGAGACAGGAATAAAACTGAGAAACCTAGACTATCTGTGCAAACTCTGGACAAAATCCTGTTTCTCCAAGAGCAATATTTACATTTCTTTCCTGACCCTGAGAAGTATCTCACTTTCCATACCACAGATCTTACTATTGAGGGCAGTACTGCTATAAAAAACCACTATGAGGAGTGATACGCCTGGAATAAAGTGTAGCTTATTTCTGATCTTTCCATTTTAATATCTGTGTCAGGATAACTTACTATGAGGGTCAGTGGTCCCTTCCTTTTATCTACTGCATCGTCTTTTCAGAATTTCTTCTGTGGAATTCTCTCTAGTTTTGAACCTGAACAGGGTTTGATCCTTTTCTTCTCCTTGCTCTATCCTACCTTAAACTGGGGAACGAAGCCCCATATTTAGAGTTTCTGAGCGGGAGGACACAGCATGACATGCTGTAAGTATTTAGGGACCTAATGCTGTCTGACAGCTGATTGGAAATACACTGGTGTCAGAAAGGAAACCAGCTGTTCACTTACCTTCTGCCCTTCTGCAGAGAGGCAGGGACTAGACTGTCCCATCCAGGAGTAGAGAAGCAATTACCCTGATATTAGAAGATGAAAAGATGAAAACAAGTAGGCTGAAAAATTAATTTCTTTTACCCCTCTGTTTCATGCATCCATCAGCAGTACATCTGGGCATCATGGATCTAATTTAAAAGTGTAATTTCTATCCCAAAAGATTGTATTTGCTGTATTTCCTGCTCTCAAGTCAAGTTCAAGGGGGAGAAAACATGGGGTTATTTCTGTCTCTGCATGCTGGTTCTGGAGTTCTGCTTTAGCCTATTTCTTTGTGGATATGTGCATATGTATATCTATGCGTAGCCTCATAACACTTTTTATGTTCCACATAAGTTACTAGTCCCTTATTTACAGCTTGCAGTTTTCTCCCCTTCTCTAAGGACCTGCAGCTCTTGACCTTTTAGCCTAGTAAATTATTTACACATGAAATAGTGAATCAAAATGATGGGTCTCAGGAAGATGCTGCTTATTCTCAAGGAGCAAAACCACATTTCTTCATGAAATCTCCTTCCTGAGGCTTTCATTTTAGGCTTGTGTGTCCTATTCTCCTCATCCCTTCCCATTATGAGAAGGAGAGGCACTCCTTTTTCACACGGCTGTGCCATTTGCAAAGGGAGATGTTTTTCTGCCTCTAATTTTAAAATATCCTCTTGATATTTTGGGGATGGGATGAGAGAACATTAGTTTGATATTTTTCTGGAACTGGAAAACAATGAAAGAATGCAAAGAAAAGGTGTGTGTAATGGCCCAAGTTGCTATGGAAATCCCAAACTGAGGGAGATACCAGCAGAGTTAGAAATACTTAAAGCTCTAAACTAAAAACCATCTGCTCTGTGGAGCTTCTGGCTGCCCAAACGCTTATTCTTTGTGTGAAGGACTCCACCTGTCATGAAGGCTGGTTGGCTTTGATGCCCTGGACATTGTGTCTGGAGAGTGTGGCCATGGCTGTGATTTGACACACCATGCACTCGTCTGGGATCTGAGAGACTGTCCATACTCCTGTATTTACTCCTTGCGGGGCCTAAGGCAGCTCCCAGAGGAAACACTTTCCAACATGTTTGCTGTGTTGGTACGTTAATCTCTGGCTGCCCAGGTGATAAGCTTTGGGGCTAATTTTAAAATGTCAAAAAAAAACCCTGAAAAAGCCCCCTGATCCATCTTAAGTCTGTAACTTGCAGTTAACGCCCCACTTTTAGTGGGAAGAGTTTGAAATGAAAGTGCTTCATACTGGGTATTTAAAAACAAACAATCAAAAAACCAAATCCACCCCAACCACCCTCCCCCCCCCAGCTCCCCTCACAGCACATGAAGTGCTTCTGGAAAAGGTTATTTTTCATACACTGTAAAGTACACCTAACACTGCTTATTGCAAAAGCTCTTGCAGAATCTTTGACAAAACGTGCTATTTTAATTGAGACAATTGTGCACACGGGCTGATGGGGGATTTTATTTTCCTAGAGCTATATTAATCAAATTGAGAAAATAGTGTTATAGCTCCTGTGACAAATACCTCGTTGGTACTCGCACGGTTTTATCTGTAGCACAGAGAAAACATACACAGAGAAATGTGAACACAAGAAACAAGGTGGATTGAAAACAAAAAGTTATTTAAATACTATGTTTTCTTACCACAGGATTTTGCCCATTGAAGGAATGTGAGGAAAATAAAGAAGACAAAACATTTGAAAAGCAAAGATTTGTTTTGGAATTATCTCTATGAGTTTTTCCAGGTTTTTTTAAACAGTGTTTTCCTTCAATTGGAAGGTTAGAACATGCCAAGCACCTCCTTTTATGAAACTGCCCTGGTTCTGAGTCAAAAAAGGAAAAGAAAGCATTCTGACTTCATAATCTTAGAAAATGCTCAGTTTTAAAGAGCATTATTTTCTCAAGACCATAAGGAATTCCATAATTCATGCATATTTCATAAGGAAAGTGGCCAGTTTGTGGATATTTCATGAGAAATGAAATTTCTACATCATTAAATGGCCAGAGAATTAATTGAAAAAGAACATGTATAATTTTTATGAGAGCTTTTAGATTAGTACATTATCATTTCTAGAACAATAATATAATTTGATAGTCCTGCTATTGCTACCACTCATGGAATGGTGAGTTACACCTGTCATGTAGTGACATACAGGCCCCCAAATGTTGTATCGAGAGAAAGACAGACTTGTGTACAGGTTTTTTCACAAAGTGGTTATAAAAGTAATATCAGGTTGGTAATTGTCTCCTATGAATTTTACATTTAAAAAAAAAAAAGAGGCTGTGCTTGATCGTGAAATCCTTAGAGTGAAAAATATCTTATTTCTTCCTCCCTATATATAACTGAATAAAATTGCCTCCTTCTGAGCTTTGTGCAATCCTCAGCTCATCATTTGACTAACGCAAAGTAGCCAAACACGCTGCAGCTGGTATTTGAGATCCTTTTATCCATCTTTCTTCATACACACACACACACAGACAGACAAAAGTTAGTTTCCTTTAGGCAATCCAGAGCCCTGGGAGAGTGGCAATTTCTTTGATTGCTTATTGTAGCTGTAGCACTGGAGATAAAAGTTTAATGCATTCTTATTGTCTCTGTGCTTTTAAGTATTCAGCTGCACTGAGCAGTGCATCTTCATCCATGTGCCCAACTGAATGTAGTGGTTTAAGATTAACAGATACAATGTCAGTGCTGTTACCTTTTTTGTTGACGCTCAAGAAATCATTTGCATTTGAGGTGGGTGTAGCTATAATAGTCTCTGACAGATGGGGAACGTACAGCTCAGGTATGAGACAATGCAAAGAACCTGGTTAATAGAGGCAATAGCAGCAATTCACAAATATGATATTACTGTCACAAATGATGGACCAATTGGCCTCAAAAAACCGAGTCTGACCCAAAATCTGCAGTTGTTGAGCTGCTGGGCTGAGCGTGTTTGTTGTGGGTGAGTGCTGGCCTCAGCTCAGCTCAGCTGAACGCCGGCTTCTGAGAGCAGAGGCACCGCGGAGACGGATCCCTTGTCTTCACCATTCCCCCCGTTTTCCTAGAGGGAAGCGAGAGAATTGTTTTATCCAAGACAGAAACTGCAAGGGTGCTCCCATTAGATAGAAACAAAAGAAGACGGAGGCCAAGTTTTAGGCTGTCCTAATTTTAGCCTGACATTCAAATATTTCTCTTGTCTTTTGTCACAGCACTGGTTTCCCCTTGCAGCTCCTAGGAAGATGCTTATTGTGCTATTTTCCTGGCATTTCCTCTCCCCTTTCCTAACCACCATTCAGCTCTCGTTGCACAAGGGAGGTCAGGAGAATAATGCCCTTTTGCTGACACACGAGTAACCCAATCCTCCTCCCTGTTGGTCTGCTGTGCTGAATTCCAACTCATCTGATTGCACTGAGGGCTATTGTACTGTCCCTGCCATCAGAGCTGGGTAATTGATATGCTTGAAGGGACTTTAATGAGGAAGAAAGCTAATTAGTTAATGTAAGGAGTGAAAAATAAGTCCGACAACCTTGTAGTCCATTTTGTTCCATTGCGGCTTCCCACAGTGCTTAGCATGGAGCCTAATTTTGAGCTGAGCATGACTGAAATGAAAGCTTGGCAAATCCTAGCGGCAACTGCAAAGCAGAACTGGGGTTAAGTTCAGGGACTGGGTCTTAGCTGTGCTTGGAGAGGATGGGGTGTCACTGGGAGCCCACTCTGGCGAGTAGATATGAAGTGGGGAAGGCTGCGGGGGGGAGCTGCTGTGCAAACTCTGAAATGAGGGGCTTCCTCTAAAGGGGCTGCTGAGGATGAAGGTCCCTGTGTTGGCCACCCAGACTCCAGGCTGCAGGGAGAAAAGTGCCATTGGAGATGCAGTTCCTCAACATCTCTAGCTAAATGTTTCCAGTAACCTCTGCTATCTGCAGGCTTGTGCACATTTTCCAAAGTCCAAGTAGTTTGGTGGGATACAGCCTTACGTCTCCCATGGAGGAATGGAAAGGCATATGGAGGGGGGGAGAGCAGTGCTGTAGAAGTTCTAGTCTGGAGGAAGAAGTGAGCCAAAGGGATTAAAAGAAAATAAGGCAGAGAATGAAAAAGCATGCAGACCAGATGTTGAATCTGAACCTCACATTGAGGTGTTTGTAGAAGTTAGCTGAAGCTGGTCGAGTGACAAAGCTTCTGGTGAACTGGTCTAGGCTGGAAATTATGTCTTTTGGGTAGTGCGATGAAGGATCAGAGGTGTCATAGTGGAGCTCAGGATGCCGAGTAACACTGGTGTGAGTGTCTACCACTGTTCCTCTCGTTGTCATCTTTTTTGTTTGTTTTTTGAGAAGCTGACATTAAAAAAAAATTACAGTCAGAATAGTTCACTCTCTCCATCAAGTGGATTGAAAAGAACAATCTTAGCCTTCCAAGATCTCATCTGTGGTTTCATGAAACGTATCCGAGCATAGGACAATCTTCACCTTCTTAGCCTGGGGAAAAAAGTCTGAACTGGATCAGGGAGATGGGCCTGGATAATTTCTCAGGTCCTTCACTTTGTTCACTGGTTTAATGCTCTCCCCGTAAGTGGACATGATGAACCTAAGGTGATTTGTGTCCCCCTACCTGGGGAAGAGAGGTCAGAAGGTTTGAAAGATTTCAAAGACCATCAAAGTCTGTGGAAGTTTCCTCCCTGACCTTGATGGATGCTGAAAAGACAATGAGGGAGGAGATAAGGAATAGGAAAGAAGGAAAAAGAAATGGCATGGGAATAAGATGTCAGAGAGATACATAATCAAATGGCTTAATAGTGTTTGTTCTGAGCAAGTTATGTTTCCCACTATGGCCTTCAGGTTTGTGTTCTTTGTGCAGAAGTCCAGTATCTTCTAGCAAGTTCTGTAAACACCACAAGCTGCTTTAGATAATGAGATGGGCTGGAACTAGACCAGACCTTGGGCGCAACTGGGGCTGAAACTGCTCAAATTGGATTGCAGTAAGAGCTTATCAATTATTTGAGAGGAAAGAGTCAATAAAAAGCCTTTTCCAATATAAATATCATCTTGTTGAATGTGGTGGGACTCTGGGGAGTGAGCCATTCACACGAGATGAAAGCAGATGAAACTCTTCTAGTTGTTGATGATAACTAATGTTTGAAGACATCTTTGAGTTATTGATCTTATAGCTGCTGCTTTGTCCTTGCTTATCTCAGCCCTGTCTTGAGAGCCTGGGAACGGTACACAGCCATGCTCTGAAGGCCAGTGTATTCCCAGGTTCTGGCTCCTTATTACATAGTCCTGGTACCCTTTTCCCTGTGACCAAATTCCTCTTCCCTAGAGGCTCTTCATCCTAGAGTCAGGGCATCAGAGCAGGAAGGCAGTAAGAAGAAAGCCACCAAGTTTAGGAAGACGGTAGTCGCACAAGTGAATGCCTGCCACTCTGCTGTTGGTACCGTCTCCCTTGACGGTTCCTTAAGCACTCTGGATTTGTGCTCGTGGGCATGTCTGGAGTTTTGTGCCCAGTTCTGGGCTCCCCAGGACAAGAGGGATGTGGAGCTACTGCAGAGAGTCCAGCAACAGGCCACTAAGATGATTAAGGGGCTCTAGCATCTCTCCCATGAGGAGAAGCTGAGAGCTGGGACTCTTCGTCATGGAGAATAGAAGGCTCAGAGGGGCACAATTACCTGCAGTGAGGATGTAAAGAAGATAGAACCAGGCTCCTATCAGTGGTGCCCAGTGGTAGGACAAGAGGCAATGGGCACACATTGAAAGATAAGAGGGTCTGTCTGAATGTCAGGAAACACTCCTGAGCTGTGGAAGTGACCGAGCAGTGGCCCAACTTGCACAGAGAGTTTGTAGACTCTCCATCCTCAGAGATACTGAAAAGCTGTCTGGACAAAATCCTGGGCAACCTGCTGTGGGTGGCCCTGCTTGAGCAGGGGCTTGGACCAGATGGCCTCCAGAGGTCCCTGCTAATCTCAACTGGTCTGTGTCTCCATTTGCATGGGTCTGCTTTCTCCTGAGTATGCTTGCTTGTGTCCATGTTTAACCATATGCTCTGTAGCAAAGGTGACCAGATGAGTAGATCGGATGCACTGGCCTTGTTGTGGTGCCTCAGGGTCTGTGCACCCATGTGCCCTTTCCTGTGCTCAAAACCACTTGTTAGTGCACTCACACAGGAGAGGGCTCACAGAGAACTGCAATATATTCACAGGTGCATCACGCCTACGCTCTCCCTGCCTTGCTAGTGCTGGTGCAGCTGAATGTTTTGTTAGCACCATGAGAAATTTTCCACAAAAGGTCCTTTTAAAATAAAATCTTGGGAAAGGGAAGGCTACTTAACTCTCCTGCCTCGTGGAAGAGGCCATCAACAAACGGCCAGCTTCAAGGCTTGGGTTTCTCAGATCTTTTCCATTTGCTTTTGCGCTCTGGACACTTGCATTTTAATGGTATCTATGTGATTTAAATTGCAACATCCTGATGTGTGAATATTCATCACATCAGTGCTCTGACAGTCACACTTGCCAGGTCCTAGGTTTGTTCATTAAATTGCCTTTGTCAGATGTACCATTATCAGATATGGCTACAAATATGGTTGCAAAATTTAGGTAGTTCCTTGCTGTATGTGCTTTTAGCCTGATTTCCAGATTGTGCAGCTTGACTGCCTGCACATCCCCTGCTCCCTTTTCCCCTCGGAAAAAGCTTTTGGCCCGATTTCAGCTAGACTCATCAAATCACAAAGAGAATCAAGTTCCTACAAATTTTGTGAAAACTGATGACTGGATAGTAGAGAAAGTCCAAAATTAGTCCCCCAGTGAGAGCAAAATAGTCAGAAGTTAGCAATCAGCCACTGTTTGTATCTCCCAGCCAGCCAATAAGCAAGTTTATGGTTGTGACCCAGCTATCGTGTCT
The DNA here is from genome assembly GCA_004320125.1 of Scolopax mira. Lineage (NCBI taxonomy): Eukaryota > Metazoa > Chordata > Aves > Charadriiformes > Scolopacidae > Scolopax > Scolopax mira. The sequence continues at coordinate 335,918 of BJBW01003090.1, forward strand.
GCTCCCTCTTGCTCTGCCAAGCAGAAGGGAGATGTGGGAGGGAGATCCTGGCTTTAGAGTGAGGGAGGCGACGTTGCACTGGGAAAAAAAGTTCAGGGACAAAGGATGCAAAGCTGCAGGGAACCAGGCTTCATTACTTTTGGTGCACATGGAATAACTTGTTTTGATAAGTAGTTCAGAGGCCTTAAAAAATTCAATAATAGTAACCAGTGCTCCCTAGCAACCCTACAAAAACAAAGCAGTCTGTGCAGCTTAGTTTTCAAGAGCAACAGTGTCTGCTTTATTACAGCAACAGATTCCAGTTTGAGCCTTTAAAGGGGTTCCCAGTAAGCAGAGAGCATGGGAAGGACAGTGGCTTGGCCCTGCGTGGTGGTGTCCAATCCTGCATTCCTCACATAGAGAGGTTAATGGAAGAACTGAGTGTACAGGGAATTCTGACTTAAGGTTTGTGTTGAGCTATTTAAGAACTGAGCAGCAGTAGCAGTCATGTGTGTGGACATGAGACAATTATAAAGCTCTTCTCTTTCCTTGCCTTGCCTCGTACTTTGTCTGTGGAGTACAAAAGATAGAGGAACTTAATCTCATATTAAGCTACTTCTTATATAATAATTACCGTGAGTGCACCCATGAGATGTTCTAGTTGGGATTCAGTACAGATTGCTTATCTGAGCACGGCTCTCAAAATCCTTCTCCTAGGCAGGATGCCTTTCTCAGTGGCATTTACTTAAAGGCAGATTTATCATTTTAGGAAAGTAAGTTTAGTGAGTCAAAGGAGCAGGGTTTGACGATGGATCGCACGCAGCACAGGGGGGGAAGAGGCAGAGCCCCTTCTGCAGCATTCACAGCTTGTACCTGGGTGAGAGCAACAGCCATTTGTGTATCCTGTGGGACTGACGTACTCTGACATTTACAGTGCAAACACCCCTCGTGCTTTCTGTGACTTGACATCTCTGTCTGTCCTACATACAGGTGAGGTTAATGCCAGTTTGCTTCTAATAAGGTGACGAGCAGTACAGAAGTGTCAGCCTCTGCCTTCCCATCCTCCAGAGCTCAGGTCACTGCTGGCTGAATCAAGAGGCACCCCTTGCCCTTTCCCAAGAAATAAGCTGTTAGCTTTTAGCTCCTTTCTGGAAAATGTAAACAGTGTGTGTCACAGCAAGAAACTCCTGTGTAGAGGACAGGTCCCTGGCATGCAGGAAAAGAGCCTGGATTTCTACTGGCCACCCCCCTGGAGGGTTCACGTGGCATTTGGGAGCACGAGGCGAAAGGTTGAACCCTTGGAGGGGAGCACTGAGGTTGCAAATCAGGAGCTTTCCCTGAGCTGCTGTGGCAAAGGTGGCAAATACCCACCAGTCCTGAGTCCCCTGCCAGATGGGGTTAAAATGTTACTAAATCTGATTAACTGGGTTTGGTGCCTCTTTGATGGGGTTGGTGGGAGGCAAACCACTTGCATTCTAATATTCATGCATGGCTGTATCTTACAGGCCTCCAGTGCAAATTTTTAAGTCTGTCCCAGATTCAATGGCTTGGGGAGGTCTGCAGGACCACAGGGTAACCTGGGCTTGTTCTGCTCCTACCACGTACCTGCTCCACCTTCTGTCTCCTCCAGCCTCTCTATTCGTTACTGTAGGCCATCCTCAGAATGAAAACACTTCTGTATTTATACATTGAATGTTCAGACAGACACACACATGGGGATCTCTCACTCCAGAAGAAAACAATACTCTCACATGCTGCACGGGCTGGACCCGTTGGTGTTCCCATACCAAGCGTGCAACTTGCACAGTTGTGTCCTGTCTTGCCTTCCCCCTCCACTAGTGCTGCCTCTTGCAGCTCAGCACAGCAACCTCTTCCCCTTCGTGACCCTGGGCTCAACACACTGTCCAGCTGCCTCTGGAACGTGGGGTTATGCAGAAACAGAGAGTCAAGCATGCTGTGCTGCAAAGAGCTGGTGAGCAGTTCAGCACCCTCTGTTCTTGGTGGGCTGTGTTAAGGAGCACCCCAGCTTGCCCCTGGGGTCCCCTACCACATCCCAGCATTGACTTGCCAAACGTAGCCCCTCACCTTGTATGTTGGAGAAGAAGAAACATCCCAGGTCTGGTGCTCTGAGTGTATATGCTGTCTTGTGAGAGAGTTTGTTAGTATTTACTAACTTTTGTAATGACCTCTGGGATCCCTGAACAGTTTTGGGCAAACCATATGAGGCTTCTTTTTTGGCTGAGATTTATTGTGTGCAGAGCAGATTCAAACCCCAGCGCAGGGGAGTTTGCAGAGTGGGGGAGAATTGAGCAACGCATGGAACAGACCCGAGGAAACCGTTCCAATCCTCTGCAGAAAGAAACAGCTGAATTTCACATGTGCCGAGTGGCTACCGTTGCGGGCCATGAAGGGTCCCGGGAGTTGTAAAACCTGCAAATCCCATCCCTTTCCCCCCGCACGACTTTTCAGCGCCATATAAAGCTGCTGCGTCACAGCATGCCTATGTGCTGCTGTCACGCTACAACATAAGCACTGCTGAGCTGCGGCTTCGTATCCTCCTTCCAGCAGGCGAGCTCCCAAGAGGAGGCATCCCCAGAACACACTCCAAAACAGGCAGCCGGGAACAGAAAGTTCAGCGCGAGCTTCAAGCGCCTGCAAGTTCTGCTGCAGTGTCCTTGAGTGCCCTCCCGCTGCCCCAAGCCTTCGCCTCTAATGCTTTCGGCTTCTGCAGCTTAATCCATTTTACGAAACGTTCCCTTCCTGTTTCTCTCCACCTTGTCAGCTCCCCAGCTCTGCTCCAGCCCCATCTCTTGCAGCTTTTCCTTTCTTCCTTGCCGCTGCCTTTTGAGATCACTCTTTCCTATGAGGGCTTTGGATCTGAAGGACAAGTCTGTTCCTCGCTCTGCGTCGTGTTTTTCTCTCAATTTGCTCCCTTGGTTGCTTCGTCATGCAAAACATTTGGGACAGTGTGTTTGTAAGATGTGATTAAAAATAGTGTTTGTTCTAGCTTGGCACACAGGACTATCTTTTGGGGGGTGGGGGAGGAAGAGGATTTGAAGGTGAGAATATTCCAGTTCAAAGGTACATAAAGCCAATTTGCATTTTAAATTATCTTCCCCTAATGCTTGCCCCTTTGGTGTTTGTTTCAGTACTTCCTGCAGTATTTCTATTTCCCGTTGTTAAAATGCAATGAGCTCAGCATGGCTTTCAAGGTGAGGATTTCTAGGTATGTCTCCTTAGTTATCACTGCATTGGTCATCACTGCAACAGAAATTTAGAGTCTGAGAGCTGATTTTATCAAGACTTTAGCACATAATGGGGAGTAGCAGATATTGGGGAACGTTGCTTAATGCAATGCTTAAAATAAGTGAACTGGAGCCTCTTTATGGCCGTGTCCAGGAGCTCCACAGGCACTGTTTAGGGAATATTGGCTTCTGTGGGCTGTGCTTTTGAAAGTGCAATCCAGATGGAAAGCTGGCACTTGGAGTAGTATTCTTTCAAATTTTCCCCAAAACTAGAAATAGGAAATGTCATAGTCGGAGCTTTTCCATGAAGGCCAAGGTGTGCCAAGTTCTTTTTGATCATGAATTCTTGTATTTTTTTCTCTGTATTAAAATTAAGCCAGATTCTGATTTCATTTGCTCCACTGGAAATTATGAAAGGTGTTAATTCTGAATACTTAGAAAGTTTTCAAATAGCGAGTTGACAGTTCTAGGAATTGATATTGTTAGGAACTCAACTTTAGTGCAGTTACTCCATATTGACACAGGTACAAGTGACAAGATTTGGCCCTTACTAAGGAACAGAGAGAACACACGGAGAGAAGAATCTTTAGTGGATTGGAAATATTCTTTTCCAATGCCACCCAGGTGGAATTCAGTGTACCCCCCCAAACTAGTTGCACCTGAAGTGAGATCAGTGGAGACAAATGGTGTTACGACAAGAAGAGAAGTAGGTATTAAGGTGACATTTTTATTGCACTTAAAGCATGTGATCAAAAGCCGTCACCTGGACGTGCAAGCTCTGAGGAGCTCCAGTGTCACTGCCTCGGGCCGTGCAGACCGTGGGTGTTGCAGACTTGGAGGATTCCCCTCGTAGGGATGCTCCCCACCTCCCCTCCTGTCTCACCGCTGCTGCAACCGAGAATGCCGTAGCTGCTTGGGAGGGATGCCAAAGAAACCCTACAATATATGGAGAGCTGACCTTGGGCTGTTTGGCAGCGTGCCACAGGCCAAGACGCCATCATCCTGTAAAATAAACACCTCCTCGTCCTTAGCACAGCAACATCTGTGAAGGATAAAGGCCAATCTGACTGCTGATGCTGCCAAACTGTCACCCCATTACAGTGTTGGGGGAATCTCAGCCACTCATCCCAACCCTGACTGATGCCTCCCAGCCTGGGTAATGAGATGCAAACGCTTTGATTTGCACGCCCGCAACAGACAGGCCTGTCCCAGCGGAGCAGCCATATGTGCAAACTTCAGGTGTCCTCGCTGGGGCTGCATATGTTTTAACGTGATTTATTTTTTTGAGCACTCTTGCCTTCGCTGCCAGACTGTTTAATGTCTTTTCAGCTTGTCCCCTGGCATCCTAGATTCTATTTTAATGAAGTTTATCTTGTTGCCCTCTAAAATGGGATGTCAGTGGATGGCTCCTCACTTCTGTTAATGGAACAGATAGTCACCTCCCTTGCCAGCCAACAAAATGTCCTGGCAACGCTGGCTGTAGCTTTCTAGGATGGTATATGGGACTCAGCCCATAAAACTTTGTCCTGTTGGTTTGCATTGAGGAAACACCTATACTTTCTTTGATCTTGATTGAGATCCATGTGATCATGCTCTGTATCAGCCTTCAAAAGCTGTACTGGGTGCCCATAAGCACGTAGAGTGGGTGAGGGGGGCATCTGAGGGCGGAATGACCCTGGGTAAAAGTGGCCTGTACGATGTTTTTTTTTGGTGAATTGAAGCTTTAATTAAAGTGAACGACGCTTGAAGGATCTTCAGTCCTTATGGCTTGAGGAAGGTCTTCTACAGATGACCCAGTGCAGGCTGCAGATGTTAATCTAATTAAAGCAAGAGCTTGAAGAAGTGGCCCTTCAGCAATGGTAGGGTATAAATGTCCCACAACTGCTCGGTCTTTTCTGTGCGTGCATGTGTGGCAGGATTCAGGAGCTCTGAAGCTGCTGAGTTTGCCATCAGAGGGACCAGGGGACATGGCACTTGGCATTTCCAGGAGATACTGAAAGGTCACGGGTTGGAGAAGTGGTTGTTCTTTGAATAAGGGGTGGTTCATGAATGATGATATTAAATGGCAGTTGGTGTTGACATTACAGATTGTTACAGTTTTTCTGAAGAGTAAAACTTGTGTCCTGGTGACTTTGCCTCAAATTTCAGTTTGCCATTTTATATGGGTTGCTGTATCCTTTAAGTAGCTGTATTTCTTGCCTGTTCTGAAGGACTCTGCTATTTTGGAGGATAAAAGATTCGTGTATAAAATTAGCATATTTATAGATCATGTAAATGTTAATATAATTTATGACAGAGCATTGTGTGCTGCACAAATATAATCCCTGCTCCCCCCATCACACCTCATGTGGCCCGTATGCACTTCATCACAAACTACCTGAGGCTTTACGGTGTCCTCAGATATCCCAATCAATCACTGAAAGGATTTGGAGTGTGAAAAAAGACATAGAGCATCTACCAGAAAAAATCACATCTCCCTTCTTCTGTTTTTCCTAAACAAAAACCTCCCCAAGCTCAGAAAATATGTCAAAGTAACACCCATAGAAATGTTTGATGCATGTGGGTGTGTTTACATAAAGTTTCTATCACTCAGTACCTCAGCCTGTCGCCTGGGTATGAAATTAATGCGGGGGTTGTATCGTGGTAAAGGGCACAAAAGAATCATACCAGTATGTGTGTGCACATTGTTTATGCCCACATTAATTTCCAGCCGTTGTCTTTGTAGCGCAGTGTTCCTGAGGGGGCACGTACAAACCATGCAACTCGTGGCTGGACACATCTTTGGGCTTTTTAATTTTCTGCCCTGGTGGGACTGTGGTGTCAGCCTTGTTCTTCTCAGCTGTTTCCATGCAAGCTGAAACTTCACTCCTGGATGGTTATTTCAGCTCTGCTAGCCCCAACCTGGGCCTGTGACTTCTCACCGGGGAGCCGCTTGCACAAACCTGGGCTCTCTTCCGTGGAGCTGCTGTTATCCTCTCCCCGGGGATGGAATAAGAGCCAGTGGTGTGTGTTTAGGGCAGTCACAGGAACTTTAAGCCTGTTGGTAGGCTGTGGATGACACAGTTTTGCTTCAGAGAAGTGAGGGGCATCAAGTAAGCGCTGTGTGAGCAAACGTATAAACAATTCAAATGCCTGATGTGCCTAAACCGAGGGAGCATCACCTTTGAGAGGGACCATGTTGTGGGAAATCTAAACATGGAGGGCTTTTCGCCCTGGCTTGTTCAGTTGATGGAATCAAACTAGTTAATAAAACCTGGCTCTGTGTTTAAATCTCCCCTTGCACATTCTGCTGCCATTTGAAAATGTGGACACTAATCTTGCTGGAATTAGGCAGGCTGGTTTCCTACTATCTGCTGTTGCTGCAGTTGACAGCAATAATGTACAAAGCAGAGAGCAGGGTACGGTTTATTTTTTTTTTTTTTTCAGGGAATTGGGTTCTTAGGGCTGGCAAGACAAACACACAGTCCTTCAGATGTACTGAGACACGTGACAGCCCAGTCATGCAGGCAGAAAGCTATTTGCTGCCATGTTTCCATGCTTCCAAGGAAGGATCGAATTCATGGAGATTTTTTTAAAAAGGCATTTACCCCAGGGATGAATTTGGCCCAGGGAGGAGGCTATAAAGCGACAAGAAAAAACACAGAGGGGGGAAATGAGAGCAATTAAAAAAATGAACCTGCTTGACCCTAATTTTGCAAATCTCTAGCTGTCAAAGAACGTACCTCAACTAATTATGTTTGGATGTGAAATTATGGAATCATTATAGCTCTGATTACACAGGTCCCCTAGCTCTTGCCTGCCATGGTGTCTGAGTGTGTGTGCTTTCTAATGTCATCTCTCATTTTATATTTGCCTTCTTGTTTTAGCTGTCCAGTTCTCCAGCACTATCCAGAAATAGACCTCCAAAAAAGAAATAATTGTATCCCACATCTGAAATGTGCTATCCTCAGCTTTCCTCCCACCTCCCTCCTTTCTCTTTCTCCTTTTGGCCTTCGGAGACCAGAGTTGCTGCTGTAGTTGGGCAATTATCCTTCATAGCTGAGAACTGCACTGAACTTTGCCAAAAACTGCTGAAGCAAGTGAAGCACTTGGGCTTTGAATGTATGGCGTGAAAGTGCAATCACATCCCAGTCACATGCTCTCGGGGTAAAAGCAGGGCAGCTAAATTTGAAATAATAAGCTAATATAAAATTTGGGTGGTTGGGCAACTTTGATTTCAGATACCAAATTAAGTGTAGTCTCTCTGATGCAAAACAGGTCTTTGGTTCCAGGATAAGGTCTGAGGTATAAAGACAAGATTTCTGGGTGTTTCTGAAAAAAGATATTTTTTCAAATTTGATCAGCTCAAAATATACCGCTTGCTTTATTTTTTTTTTTTCATTCTCTAACACTGCTACTTGCAAAGTCCACACTCTTTTTCCTTTAATAGTCAGCCTGCCGAGATGCTCTGCACGGCATAAAAACAATTTGGCTATCCCAACCTTTATCAGGGACCTTCCTCCAAGAAATCAATATGACCTGCCATCCCCGAGCAACTCTGAAAACGAATCCTTGCCTGCAGCTCTGATAATCAGAAGCAACTCTGCAGCAACAAATTATTGGGCACAGCCTTGCACTTGTCGTTCCGAGCCTCCGCGTCCCTTCTCCAGAGAGGACAGTTGAGCAACTGTCAGGACACAGCATCTGTGACCCCGTCCTTGTCAGCAGCTTCCCATTAACAAGCCAACTTTCTCTGTCTGCAACAAAGGAGTTGGAGAAAACAAACAAAACAACCCTCGGCTGCAAAACACTGCTCCCAAAATAGATTTTTGGAGAGATTATTACATGAAGCGGCAGAGAGGAAAGGATGATTCAGAAAATAGCTTCCAACAGTCCTTTAAGCGGCTCGGGATTGTACGGTAAATAATGCAGGAAGGAAGGGAAACTGCAGGCTCTAAATGGATGTGCTGGAAGGTCTCATCAGCACCTGAAATGTCTTTGGACATCTTCCAGCAGCAAGGAAACACACCGCAGACATCATGGTTTTTCTAACACCCACCACCACCACCCCCCTTGGCCTCCCTGGCTCCTTGGAGAAACTGAATTCCTAAGCTTTTAGGGGGGGAGTAGGGCTGAGTCACGGGCTTGAGGGAAACCCTGAGCTTCAGTTTAGTGAACCCACCAGCCACAAGCAGATGCAAAGGGACAGCTCAGGTATCTTCTGTGCAATTCCCGCTGCAGATAGCAGAGGTGTGCCCAGAGGAGCAGAGGGCAGGATTTGGCCATTCAAGGCTCGGAGGTGAGGAGAAGTTCAAATTGCCTTCCTGTTTCGTGCAGACCAGGATCCTTCGTAGCTCTCTCACACTGCCTGGCCCTTACACCACCCTCGGGAATAGCCTTTGCAGGTCTGTGCAGTGGTGACCCTGCTGAATGACAGGCTTGGACCTGCAGCTGGTGGGGAAAATTTCTTCCCTGGCACCCAGAGATCGTTACTGGCTTTCCAGGATTTTGCCTTCCTGGCCTCCCCCACTAAGTGATCACATCTGTGTCCCAAAATGATGTGATCTGGCAGCACGGTTAATTGAGTTAAGTGAACTGATACAGAACAGGTATCTTGTAGTGTAACCACCACCTCTGAAACATCACTATTTCTAACTCTTGCTTGTTGGACATTTTAGATTTTTTTTTTCTCTGTTTTTGAATGTTATGGCAGAGAATTTTAAAAAACCTGACCTTTAATCAGGAGGGAGATGAAGACCCAGAGGGTGTGTGTTAAGTGATAAGAACGTAGCAGAGTTAGGAACAGGACCATATGCCCCTGACCTCTTATCACCTAGTACAACGACACTGTAACACGAAAGCAGCCCTTCACTTGCAATGACAAGATGACTGAAACAGAGTTAAAACTTTTCTTTCAAGGCCTCTTTGTCCTTCATTTGCCCCCTTTTAGATGCTGGTTTTAAAGCACTGCCCGCATGAGCCTGGAGACCTGCTGTGTTGCTTTCCAGAAAGAATTCGTGCTCATTACAGAAATGGGCAGCAGATTATTTCATGTATGTATTTTCTGCATGCTGAAAAGTGTTTATGGAAGCAGGTTGCGTGCTTCATCATCGTTCCAAACAGACACTTGCAAATGTATCCTCACTGAGACATTAATGTGTGTCAATGTGCGTGTATAAGCAGCAGTGTTTGCATGCTTAATCGGGCACGTGGCCTTTGTTAATTAGACAGTCAGTTAATGCTTTATGTCTGTGGGTCTGCATGTGCAATCACTTGCCCAGAACCTCATTAATTTTACTGGCTGCCCCTCCTGTTGGAGTTCACAAATCAAGCTGAGCATGCACACAAATCCCTTTGAGTAGGTTTCTCTAATAAAGCAAACCAGGCATCAGAGGGAACTCTCAAAGAATATTGAAAACAACAAAGCTATAAGGGCCAACCTGGTGATTTTGCAAAGCGGCTTTGTGCTAACAAATGGGAGCTGCAAAGATCAATTGAGAATTCCCCTTTGCTGGCGGGCTGGGGGCAAGTAGGACTCTTCCATCTTCTCGCTACTTGCTGTGCATGTATATGTATTCACACCTATACACAGACACGCAGTCATTGTCCCTAAGAATTTTTTGTGTGTACTCAGAGTAGATGTCTCCTCTGAGACCTCTGCCTGTAGGATGCAGCATATGCCAATTACCCACATCTAAAGAAATAGCCTGAGTTCACAATAATCCAGGTAGCACAAACCAAGTGTCCTCTTGTAGATGTGGATTGTGTGTATAGAAGAGCAAACTGCTTGTAAATGCTCATTCTCAACCCAGGAGAAAGGAAAACAGCCAAGAGGCTTTCTTGAGAGTGGAATTAGAGAAATAACATTATCGCTCACTGTTCTAGACTATGGTCAAACACAGCAATGAGGCCCCTGGGACTGGTGGTGGCTGTGGACATTTGCAAAGGATGATTTTCCTTCTTAGTGATCAGCAGATCAGAAAGGTGGAGGTGTAGGAGATTCTTGCTTTGTTTTCTCCTTGTGTTCTCTCAAGTACAAAGCAATAAGCACCACTGAAATGCAGCCTAGCATTGATCACTGGGTGAAATCCTCATTTCCACAGACCACAGTGCAGACAGTATTTTACTCAGGATCTTCCGGACATGCTTCCATGTTACTGTTACCCCAGATAGCTTCTCCTATAGGTAGAAAGGTGAAAACAGTTTGAGTAGCAGCCTCTCTTCCCCTCCTCGCTGACGGTGTGTTCGGCTTCCTTGAGCAGCTCTGTTTGCATGATACACCTCTGTTGGCGGAGGCACAGCACGAGTTGTGACTACGCTTTTGCCATCTGCACTGCAGTCCCCATTACGGATGCAGCACTGAGCAGCTTATTTCACAACTGGCTGAAGACAAGGGTATAAGCCCACGTGTGCGGATGAGGTTATGCTTTTCATCGTTCAAAACGGATTTGGGGATTGGCAAGGTAAAAGGTTCAAATTGGGAAAAGCTGCTCACGTAAATGTTGTCTGCAAAAATAAAAGGACTAGTTATCATTTTTAAAGGACCAACCTACAGAACAGATATGGACATAATTTAAAAATGAGTTAGACCTGCACCGTATAAAGCCTACCTACATGTTTTAGTCACGTTCCTAAATTGAACTGTTTGTCTGGACTAACCCTGAGCAAGGGGAGTGTTATTTCAGTACTGAAAATACACAAGAATATATGTGGAAATGTGGTAATTACGTGGCTCAGTTCCACCTATATCTCCAAACTGGACTGCGTTATTACTGTGCTAAGGGATAACTGTGATGTAGCAAGGGAAAAGTGACAGTGAAACTGAGTTCTTAAAATAGAGAGGGGCTGTTTTGCCTTTTTTTTTTTTTCCCAGCTGTGCTTGCATAAATCTAGACTTAGTTCAGATGTTACAGAAGTTCCAATTACTTTGGAAAAAAAGCAGTTATAGTTGTTGTGAAATAAATGTCTCTCTGCCCTGGCTGGGTTGCTGAGAGGGCTGGGGTGAGAGAGACAGGCTGATGTGTCTTTAGCTGCCCTGAAAGAGCTCCAGAAGTAATGTATAATCAAAGCAAGCTGACATTTGTCTATTGAATTGTTATCAGAATTGCTTAGTCATTCATGTGCCATTGTGTTTCAGAATGGAGAGCAAGGGATTTATTCAGCTTGACATGAGCTGCTCCCGGCCATTAGCATTTCCCCAACATCCGACTAGTATCTTCATCTCACACTGCTGAGCAAGTCACCTTGAGGCCAAGGTACTGCTGACCCCTCTGCATGAGGTTTCTTATTAGAGCATCCCTGGGAGATATTTTTTTCTTTATTATCACTCAGCACTCCAGCTCTCCATCCTCTTGTGTGCAGTTTGGGGGACGGAGGGGTCTGCCTGCTCTTTGCGTGCAGCTTTCATTTCATGCCACCATAAATAACACTAAAGATCTCCAGTAAACACTACCAGCTCCACCTTTGCTTGTAAATAGACTTGGAGACTCAGGAGACTGGCTGTGGGATTGCTGGTATTTGAAATCAGTTTGGATCAGAAGGCTTTGCCCCGTCTTCTGCCAGGTCTCAACAAACAGCCACTCTGAATTTTTAGGCTGTGGGTGGGAGGGAGAGTGGAGGTGGTATTTGGAGTGGAGAGAAGGTGGCTGAGTGAGGAAATGAAGGGATGTCTAGTTCGTGTGTGTGTGTGTGTGTGTGAGGGAGAGGCAGACAGACAGACAGACAGTGAATGTGTTGGAGTGAAAGCTGGCGAAGGTGTAGCTGTAGAAACACTGTGCTCAGTAGAAATGGTTCGGAGCAATACAGCCCATTTCTTCTGCCTGGAGAAAGCAGAATATTTTGGTGATATTTTAGGTCTGTGCTTGTGTGCCCTGGGCATGCACATGTATCTCTTACACTTGTCTGTGGCTGCTGGTAATACATGAGTGTCCATGAGGACAGAAGGTACCTGGGTAAGTGGCACAGTAATGTTTAACAAAAGATAAACTGATTCAAGAGGAAGGCTGGAGTGGAGCCCTGAGCTTTATCCAAGAGTCGAGGAGAAGGGGCAGCAGAGCAGTGGAAAGGGACGTGCAAGTGGGGCAGGTAGAGACGGGAGGTGGTGTCTCACTGCTACCCAAAACATGCCTGTTCCCCTCTGGGAGCAGAACAGTACTGTGGAAAAAGATTCTTTCCTTCTGCAGACAGAGGATCTTTGCATGGGTGGGTCCAGGGTGGGCCGTGGGTGTTCTCTGCGGGTGTAGGTTTATGCTTGGTTTCAGTCCGTGCTGCTGGGTCATGTGGTCTCCCTGGTGCCAAAATCAACTCTCGAGTGATCTGCCAGATTAGGAATCTGATCCCTCTGAAAACTAACCCAGCAGAAAGGGAAAAGACAACCAGATAGTTTCCAGCTGGATCAGTTCCCTGGCTTGGCTGATGCTCATGCCAACAGAAGGACAAAGGTAGGGACAGGAGTGGTGAGAAAGTGAAAATACCCCTTTCCTTGGCAGTTTGAACTAAAATCAGTTTAATTACAAAACCACTGCTCGTTGGTGTCTACTGTCTGCACCAAAATCCCCAGGATCTGGAACGAGGAGCCTGGTGAGCTAACTTTCCACCCAGTGAAATATTGCTGTGTTTCTGGGAGCTCAGTGGTGATGTTGGAAAGGAAAGCTGGCCAGTGCAATCTCTTACCTCCGATTCTAGGCACAGTTTGCTTGAAGCTTATTAGTTAAGAGGTCAACATCCATGAATCTCCACTGATTGCTCCACAGCATTCCCAGCAGGTCTGGGAAAGAGTCAGGGTAGTGGTGAGTGGCTGTATATTGGGCTGAAAAAAATGTTAAGCCTAATCTGGACAAGAGGGAAAGAAGAACTGTGCTATCCCTCACCTAGTACACAACGTGCTTCAGATTGCATCTTTTAAATTGAAATGGCAAGCTGAATATTTGGGGTCTGCATGGGTGTATCTTTCTGGGGAAAAAATAATTACGTTGGAGTTTGGTCTTTTTAATACAGCTCCTGTTTAGGCATTGCCACGTCTGCTCTTCTGTCTAGTGAATGTGCAAAATTGATGGGTGCCTGTGTAGATCATATCAATGTCACACGAGCGTGTCACACAAACATCAGCGTCACATAAACTGTTGTATGGGCATGGCTGAGACACAGGAGCAGTGAGGAGCAGTGGAGGGTGAGAGAATGCTGCAGAGAGCATCACTGCCTCTTCCCTTCCATCCAGAAACCAGGGTCTGAGGTCAGGCTGAGGCTCCCGTGGTGGAGCCTGGCTTTCAGCTCCTCTGTGTTTTTTGTTCCTCCCCTCCCTGCGTGCTGCAGCCCAAACCCAAAACAATAACTAGAGGAAACCTCTGGCTGCATAGTTCTCATTCCTGAGCTGAGTTGCATATGGCTTTGCTTTGGGTGGAGACGTGCTCGTGTTCTAGCTTGGTTTTACTCCTATTGTTTCTAACCTGAGTGAAGCATAACTGTCATGCTCCCTACCCTCGCTGAGTCCCGACCCTCCCACAGCAGCACTGGTGCCGATGGTGGTGAAACACTCCCAGCCCTGAGATCTGTGGGGCTGCGTGCTGGACTCCAAACCCCAGCCCTAGCGCCTGCGAGATGGGAGTATGGGCTGCCTTCAGCCTCAGATGTGTCTGGACAGACAGAGAGGTAGATAGGTAACATCGACTTCTCTGCACCTCTGCTCTAACATAGGTGACCCCAGTGCACGGAGTTGTGGAGTTATACATGTTATAAGAGGATACGTATGGGAGGATTAAGCATATGCAATGTCAAAGGCTTTTGCATGTGTGCTCAAGATGTCACATTGGTGAGCCTGCTCGGTTTCATGGTATGTGTGAGAAAATAATGGACGTGACCCAGCAGCTCTAACTTGGGCAAAACTTCTGTTGGGGAATGAATATAATCAGAGATGGAATCTCTGATTCCAGCCTCTTGTATTTAATGGTAGCTTTTATTTTGCAGGGCCTTGCTTTGAAATAATTTGTGTCTTTGTGCTTCTGTGAAATCAGATGTATTTTTTTTTAATGCCGCAAGCTTGGGAGGCATTTTCTGAGGGAAAGTGCATAGACAGGACCTTAATTTCTTTTGAGCAAGCATATAGCAAATGTGCTGCTTTGAAATGTCACTGGTTCCCCTATCAGGAAAAAAAATGAAACAAAACCAGAATGGATGAGAAAAAAATAATAAAATCATGGAACTTCAAACTCTGGTCTTCTCTTACGAAAAATAACAGTGCCCTCAGAAGTTAGTGTGAGGGGCAACAAAGCTGTGCTTGAAACAGCCATGCAAGAAACACAGATGATTTAGTGGGCGACAGGAAATCCTTTTTCCTGCTGCTGGGAAAAAATATGGAGTGTGAAGCAGATAACTTTGCTGTGTGCACCTCTCTCTAATTGGGATGTTGCAGGAACACTTCACATCCTCTTTCTCGCAATGGGATTTATCTAGAATTAAGCCCCCTTCTTGTGTGCTCCCCAGTAAGAGCAATGGGCAGAGAGCAGAGAAAGCTGTCCTGCTCCATCAGCTGCAGCTGGGTCTCACAGGAGGTTTGATGTGGGGCTCTGATGAGGGGCTCTGACCCACTAACTCCTTCCCTTGGTGACCTTGGTCCTGTCTTCAGCCCTGCCGGCTGCCCTTCTTGGAGATCTCCAGACTGCTGCGAGGAGATCAGTGCAGTCATTTCCTAAATCATGAGTTTTATGGCATTTTGAGGTAAACTGTCACCTAATTTAGGTTTATCTTTGAATGCTGGTTGTAAACTGCTTGTCAGACACAGCTCCCAAGGGTAGGGTACATGGTTTGCTCTGCTCGTTCCCTGTCTTGCTAGATGGGTCTGGCTGAGATATTGGCCTTGCAGGCACAAGAGTGTGGCAAATATAACTGTAACTATAACTGAGATACTGTCTATATTTTTCAGTGCTTCCATGCTGTGGTTGAAACAGCAATAGATTTTCCTCTTGCTTTGTTTGTTGTATCTATTTCAGCTCTAAGCTCTTACCACAAATTACTATTTTATACGCCGTGTCCCTGCAGCAATGTGGCAATATCCAGACCCCATGCAGTCTGGGGCTGCTGTAATCCCACAAAAAATTGTCACTACATGATCCAGGTGGATGTCAGACTTGTCGCAGGGGAGGGCTTGAAGGGGAGTCACTTGGGCAGGTGACGCGTGGCTGGAGAGGAGCTCAGCCTCCCCGCTGCGGCGCAGGAGCCACCCAAGGATGCTCGCTTTCAAAATTCCCTGGAAGGGGAAGATATCACATGGCACCGTGGCCGGGTTATTCCTCACAGACGTGCCGCTTGTTGTGGGTGGGCTCACTTCAAGTCATGCCCTGCCTGAAGGCACAGGGAGCCAAAGAGAGGATTTGTTATCTCGCGAACCCGGTGGCTGGCGTCTGGGTAGGATCCTGTCACGTGGGCCCTGTGGTGGCTCTTGGGGTGGAAGATGGTCAGGATGTTGCACCAGGAGTAAATAACCACCATATTTTTTCCCCCCTCAAACAAGTACATTAATCAATTAAAATCGATGTAAATATTCTCAGAATTGGGGAACATCTTTATGTCTCTTAGGGAAAACATGTTTATGGGAAATGCAGCTCTTTTCTACTCACACTGAAAGCCAATGAGCTGAGCTTGTTGTGTGCAGAGGGTCATGAAGGACAGGGTTTCTGTGCACGCAGCAAAGAGCAGCAAATGCTGCCAAAATTCTGCATCTATAAAATGAGATGTTCCCTCTCTTTTTCATTGAATTACCCAGAGCTTGTGGGTCTGGGAGGCTTGAGCTGGTTGCTTGATGGGAACAGATGTTCTTCCAAAATCTCCAGTACGTTTTGTTTCAGATCAAACCAGGAATACCACAATCTTTTGTAGTAGCTGGCACCTCCTGGCCCTGGCCCCAGCCACAATGCAGGCATGCAGAGGCTGATGCTGCAGTGAAACATGCTGAAGAGAGCAGGCTGGAATTTTCTGGACCTTGAAAAAAAAAAAGTTTTAAACCACATGCCAGTTTGTACTGGTTCTGCCAGTAATTCTCCATCCTGGCTGTAGTAGTTGGAGTTCCAGTTGGGGTGTGTTTTAAGGAGAAACTGTTACTAGCAATAGGCCTGGCTCCGGATGGGTATTCTGTCTTGGACTGAGATCTTGGTGTATATTTTCAGATGGGGCTCATCTAAGTGTAGTGTGTTGAGCTCACCTCTTTGTTCCAAATTATCTCCATCCTCTGTAGAAATATTGTTGCCTTTTGTGCCACTCGAGCTCAGCTTTTCCCCAGTTCTGATTTTCTCCAGTTCTTTTCTGCACTAAGAGAAGCAGCTCTTTTCTCTCCATCTTCTCGTTCCCATCTGGTGTCAGCAGCATGTAGTTGACTTGCAGAAGTGTTTCAGGTCAGTGGGTAGCTAACAGCTGAGGTAGCTCCAGTAGATAGACCCTGCTGGAAAGACTCCCCTGTAGGAGGAAGGAGGTTATTTAAAATGCTACACAAGTGAAAAAAAGAAACCAACCCAAATGCAAACCACAGACCTTCTCTAGGGAAAGCTGCTGAGGGACACACCTGAAGTGCTGGTATGGGAGACAGCTGTATCCCCTGCATTTGCCTCTGATATTTTCCTGTTCTCGTTATGGGTGTTTCCACATATTTACCGAGGCGTTCCCTGTGCACGGTGCCAGTGCTTGTACAAGCTTTCCTGGCATAAAGGGAGACTGCCATGATCTGAGGAACCAGCAACCAGCACCACCCTTGTCTTTGATGTTCTCCATGAGTATGTCAAGATGCTCTGTCACTTGCCCTTTTTCTTCTTGGCCAGGGAAGAGCTTTTATTTTTTTTGCCTTTTTCTTTTCTTTTTTTCTTTCCATTTGTTATGCACTGAACCCATCATGTTCTCATGTTCATTTTTGAGGCCCACCATGGCTGTCAGTTAAGGAAGGGGATAAATCAGGGGATTTGTATATTCAAATCCCCTGATTTATGACCTCAGCAAGATCACCCGTTGGTCTTGGGCACAGCTTAATCTTTTTGAAATGCGTGAAAGCTAAATAGGACAATAATCACCATAACTAAGGCAATACAGCAAACAATAAATTTGTGGTGACCATGCATTTGTGTGTATGTCAGCTTTAAACTAGCAGCCCAGGATATCTACATACTTGGTAGTCCAAGCACCACACTTGGTTGCAGCAAGGTGAAGTCCAGGTTGGGCTGCTAGCTCCTTGGGAATTTGGAAATGCTCACATTCCTTGTTCACTTTGGTTTCTGCACTACTGATGATCAGCTTTAAAGCTCAGCTAAAAGTTGCATTATTGGCATGAGCTGTAATGACAGTCATGGAGCTGTACCCACACTTGGGCCTTTTCCTCATGAGATTTTGATGACTCCAGCAAACACGAGTTACCCTCTATTCAATTCAAGGCAAGATGCTATAAAATATTTCTCCTGCCCTCTAGACTCTGGATTTTGCCTCACAGTGGGGTGGGACGTCATGGTCAGACCAGGATATAGCCCATAGTAGCCAAGCATTTTTAACAGCCTGCCAAAAGCCATCGGGACTGAGATATTATGGTTGGTCTTTTTTTCCACGTTTGTTACAAACATATATATATGGCTGAGCCAGATTCATGCTGGCAGGTGCAGGGTGGTATATTCATTTTCCTGAGCTGCAAAAGCCTCTTCCCTCACCGAAGCACTTTGCTGGGGGAGATGCTGGCTGTGTTTCCAGCCGTCTTCTCCCCAGGGCCCCTGGCAGAGCAGTTCACAGGGTAGTCCTTTCGCTGTGGCCGTGCCCACTCCAGCCTGCTCCATCTGCTCTGGGACCACGTGCATGGCTGCTCCTCACCAGAGGGGAGGTTAAGACTGTCACGTACTCTTAATTTCGGCAGCTTTCCCCCCCCTCCTCCCCTTTGTTAGTGCCGGGAGCCCTGCACCCTGGCTCCCATTAGCAGAAGCTGGCGCAAATTAAAAACAAATTTAGCCTTGGTGTCTGCGTTCTCAGTGAATTTCACCTCGCCTGATTATTTTTATGGCTTGTTGACAAAATGGTACGTGTGTGCAGGGAGTCTATTGCAGGTCCCTGGAAAATGCCAAATGAGTCACTCTGGGAATGCTAAAACGCATCCCTCCACATGGAACATGCACATGTTGCCTGCGTTTGGGAGACAGCAGGGCGAGAACAGGGCATCCACCACAATTATTTGTCTCGGTAAATTTTTTATTTTTTTTTCTTTCTTTTTCTGGTGCGTGTGCTCTAGCTGCTTTGTCGTGATAACTGCATCTGCTGTTTCAGGCTCATCATAATCAAACCTCCCCCCTTCGCCCCCATCTCTGAGTTGCCAGGCAGCGGACTGATGGCTTCAACGCCCATTGGGAACCCATTACTCAACTCATCTTGTGCTCGGGATTATTCACATTCTGCTGATGATATTTACGGTCACAGCTGCTAAAACGGTGTTTGCAAATTTATGCTGATTTGATTAGCTAGTTTAGTCATCATAGCTTCTAAGAGCAGGATCTGGCCATAAAATTGCTTTCTGCTGCGTGTGACTTGCTAATGGCGTGTCACATGAGAGCACGAGCCTCGGTGCTGTGCAAGGGCTGGAAGAGACCATATGGTGCATCAAGAGTCCCCTCCACCATCTCCAGAAAATTTTATACCCTCTGCAACTGCACTGCAGGCAAAGGATTATCAGCTCTATTGAACCATCTAACCATTCACCCACCTTAATGATATACCAATAAGTTTACAGGGATTTCGATAAAATTAGTCCTAAATCAGCCATGCCACTGAATGTGTGTGGTTTCCTTACTCTGCATCACCTTTTGTCCCGTAGACTGGTCAGAAGGCTTCTTTGTCACTTGCAGCATGGTGGCAGCCTGTGAATTTGTGCTACCATGCTTATATCCAACCTACTCTGGGTTTGTTTCTGTTGGCTACCCCTTGTGCGAGAGATGCAATCCCCAGTTATGCTTTGAACCTCTTCCTGAGGCCTCTGCCTGATGGATTTGGGCACGGCTTACCATCTGGCATTATCTGTGGGTGATGGAGCTTTCTCTGCAGCAGCCACTACAGAAATAAACCCACTCCACCTTAAAATCCAGCTCACTGCCATTTAAAAGAAAAAAAAAAAAAGGCTAAAACCCTGTTTTCCCCAAAGAGATTTCTAAATCACTACCACTACTATAGATATGTATTAACCATCTGTGTAATTCTGGAGTATTTATGGATGAAAAGGAAGGATTTGTTTAATAAAATAAGTACTACATAAGGAGCAATGTGCTCTTAATATTTTTAGAGTTACTTTTGCATTAGTAACGTGTCAATTCAACCTTTCCTTATAGTGGTTTGTGCAGCCTTGACTTGGGAGGCAATGCTGTGGTAGATCTGCAGACGTATCCTCCATCTGAACTCCCTCCTTTTAACAGTGTTGGGTCTGTAGCCTGCCATTTACTGTTTTCCTCCCATTGCTACCATTTCAAAGAATCCTTTCAGAGACTGTTTCCTCATTTCCTTCAAAATGACCTTTTTTTAGGTCTTCTCAGACAAGTGCACTCACACACTGCCATGCCTCGGGTTTTTTCCTTGGTTTCTTTGAGCTTGTCCTCTTCTTCCCCTGATCCCCCCAGGCCTTTCAATTACTTTTTAATGTTCTTCTGGCCTTCTTCCTGAAAAGTGCTGCATGCATTACCTTGCCTGTGGCCGTATCCAGACAGTCTTTGAGCAGGATATAAAGCAGTTGCTCATCTGGGATGTCTAAATTGGAGCCTTTCTGACTGTAAGACGTGGGTAACACTGGACCTCCTGCTCCTCCCAGGTGGGACTGTAAATGCAAGGGGACTGGATTCAGCATCTGGTTTTCCTGTAGGTGGAGTTGGCTTCCTTTATTGTCGTTTCAAAGGGGGAACTGGCCCCTGCTTAGGGCTGTGATGGGTAAGGAGGCGAGGTGGTGGCTGGGGGAGGCGCATCTCAACTTGGAAAGTGCATCCCAACTCTCCACTAGGGGGAATATACAGGAGCAATGAGGAATAATGGAGGTTGGGGAGAACAAGCATCTGGTTAAATTTCAGGAGAGGTCAGCAGAAAAAAAGAGGTCAGCTCCAGCATTTATACCTCAGTTGAGTTCATTAGCAGTTGATGTTTGGTTTTAGGAGACCTGTTCTGAAGAGAAGGAAGTTGTTACAATAAGGTCGTAATACTTTAAACACTTAATTATTTAGTTTTAAAATGTTTAGTATTTTGGTGTGGATATTCAGCTCATGAAAGCAAGGAATTTCCTGGAGTTTTTAGGAAAGTTTTTAACCCTGATGGTTGTCATTTCATTAAAAAGGCAGGTGTCATCTTCACCCCTGCCATATGGTGAGGACGTCAGCCCTGCCCTTGGGCAGGATCTGATGCTTCAGCCCTGGCCCTGGCAGCCCTGTGGAGCAATGTCCCTCATACCCAGCCTAGGCTCCCTCTGTCAAGGCTCTCCAGTCCTGAGGACAGTGAGGTGGCTGAAGGAGATGGCTCAGCTTTCTTCAGAGGAGGGAACGGTTTGACAGAATCAGACTCGGGAAAGACAAAATGAGAATTAGGCAAAGTCCAGGCAATCAAGTGTTCCTGCTTTGGAAAGTGTTGCTGGGGATTTAACGTCAAAAAAACCCCCATCAGGGAATACAGTATCTTCTGTGCTCGTTCAGCTCCTCCATTGTGTATCGACACAGATGTCCAACCCAAACCCACTTACTCCAAGCTGCAAGGTTCCCCTCCTGGCTTCTGTGTGGCAGTGGCGTAGCTGTTTCTAGAAAAGCCTCATTAGATGCTTTTACTTTGTTTCATTTCAGCATTATGTTTTGTTGGGGATTTTTGCCATAAGGATTTAACACCTTAATCAGGGCTTTGCGTTTTCTGTCTTGAACCTCAAACTGAGGGTAGAGGGCAGATTTTGGAGAAACGTGCCCAGATTTGTACCAGGTTTTGATCATGCTTATCCATTCTGCACAGATTGTTTGCCCATATGAAGCAATTCCCCATCTTGCCCACATTAACATTTCCTGATGAGCCAGTGTGTTAATTTTGTGCTCCATGGTTCTCTGCTCACGGGCTTCTGCTGGCAGAGCGGCTGCCTTCCCTTCTGTTAAACCGCCCCATGCTACCCTGCCCTCAGCTCCCATCGGGCTCTGCTGGGTTTGCAAATCCATCCCCTTTCCCCCTCAAGTCAGGTAGTACGTTTTCTCCCCCAGATTTTATCCAAGAGGAGCCTTTTGTATTACCATCTCTTTAATTAAATAGACACTCTGACTTGATCGAGACATAAAAGGCATCGTACAGAAGCTTGTTGGCACACCATCAAGCGGTGTCCCCCATATGAGCTGATAAACTCAAGGAGAAGCTGCCCTTTCAAGCCTCTGGAAGACTAAATACCAAGCCAAGATGTGATACTGCAAGGCCATGATAAGAAAGGACTAAATCACGAATGCTGGTTGCATGGGAGGAATAAAGAGAGAAAGGGAGCCCTGTGCTCCAGCAGCAGCGATGCCCCATGTGCTCCTCTTTATACAGCAGTCCTTGCAGGGAATCAGGTGGGAACAACAGCTTTCCCACATCCTGCCACGAGTGCTGCTTCCCTTCCAATATCTGCTGTAATAGCAGGGATGCAGGAGCCAGGAGGGGGAAATGCCAGGGAAAGATGCACTCAATTAAAAATAGAGAGAAAGTCCCCAAAGCTCTGACATGGTTTTGTCAGACAGGACTTGCAACAGATGATTCTTGTGAGGATTTCTCACTCTTGGGAAACGATTCACGGTTTGTCATCACCGGGGAGTGGGCAGCAGGAAAGATGCAAAGAAGAGAACAGGCCCAGGAGGGGCAAGCGTTAAGAGAGCCATAGCTGAAAAATCAACATGGAAATTGTATTAAAAATGTTTACTCTCGCTGGTTGCAACCCGGACATTGCGACAGTCGGAGATGGGAAGTGAAACTGTCTCACTAAAGCTGATTCCAGGAGCTGGAATCCTGTGACTCAGCTCTTCTATCCCCCAAAACTGGGGGGACAGTGCGAGAACTTCTCCCTCCCCTCAGACAAGGATTCTTTGGGTTTCCTGAACTTTCAAGCTTTGCTCTGCAACCAAGAGGACTATTCAAATCTTATAAGAAAAAGGTGAAGTGCACCATTCCAAGAGCTGGTGCTTTAAGAAACATCCATCCCACCCACCTGCCCCTTCACCGGCACCTAAAATGTCACCAGTGTTTCAGTGAACCCACGGGGACTGGCAAAATTGCTCAACAGAAGCGTCACTGTGATACCATGGTGATGGTTGCTACCGAAAATCCTTCACTAGGTAGGAGCGAATGCAGAAGGGAGCCTGCTCTGCCGACGGGCTGGGGAACCGTGCCCCAAGCGAACAGCCAAAGTGCTGGCTGCTAAATTTAGATTTTCCAGCTCCTGTTCTCCCCATGCCCTGGTTTAAGAGAGCACAGTGCTTTTTGTAATATGCTGATGGCATTTGTGTTCTTTTGAATGCCTCCAGCACAGGGGCCAAATGGACTGTCAAAAATCCAAGGAGCCCTAATCAATATTTAAGCACCTCTGCTCTCGGTGGGGTTGGGTTAAGCACTGCCAGCAGAAGCCTTGAGGCTTGCCTGCTGCCAGCTCCAATCTCCCCCTTGCCTCCCAATTTCCGTGGGGCAAGCCCAGCATTTCCATCTAAAACCCATGTGGCCTGGCATGGGGAGCTGATAATCAACTCACATGCTAAGAGGGCTCTTCCTTCCCTGTCCCCCCCTTACACCGCAGGGCTGTATTTCAGTCCTGTGACAGAGGACAGGCTGGCTTTCCTCCAACCCATCACTCCCTCTAGGTGTAGTATTTTTACTTTGCCTATTGTGCTGCTACGAAAATGCTGAACTTAAGCAAAATACACTTCTGTATTGTTTTATACAACAATTCAGTGACTTGATGACTCCAGTTTTGGATCACCTCATTCAAGCTGATTTTCCTCTGCTGCTGTATGCAAATGATGTCTCTTCTGTCTGGGTAATGACAAGCTTTTAGAGAAAGGTTTGTTTGAAAGATGCTATTATGCTACATACTCTTTGCAGTGCATCAGGACATCTTGTTACAGCAGCCTTGTTTCTTATTAACACTTGACTTAAGCCATCCAGACTTGCATACTGGGGGAAATGAGGGGGCTGGTATTTATTCTGACCTATTTGTCTATTAGTTGCAATGACTATCTTGGAATGCATGGGAAGAAGAAAGCTTCAGATCTTCCTCTGCAGACATGTTGGAGCAATGCGCTCTTATCAGATCAGCGGAGCTCAGATGCTCAGACAGAAAGATAGGCTTGCTTTGCTCTCAGCTTTTTTTGCATATCCTAATGAATCTCATTTGCTCGGCCCCGAAGGCAGGTCATCAAACGAGTCTGTCCTGCCGCCCCCAACCTCAGAGGGAACTGGAGGGTGAGGCTAATAAATCAGGGCACAGGACTGCTGCGCTCCAGCCATGAGCCGCTGGAGAGCACGGGATGCACAGGGCTCTGCGTGTTGGCAGCCGGTGTCGCAGCGAGCACACCCTGTACAAAGGACAGGCTGGGCTACCAGGGTCTGGGATTTGGGCTACTGGGCAACTGTCAGGAGCCAGCCAAGGCCTGTGTGCACACAGGGTTGCGTGTACCTGCCCCAGGAACAGGGCCCGCTGTGAGGAGGGCTGTGGTCTGCCTGCTCTGTCTCCTGGAACAGCTGTCTCATTCTTGAAAGCTTTTCTTCAAAATCTGGGAAGTGGGAGGAGAAAAAAGCCCGCCTCTTCTCCTACATCTTGCTGCCTTTGCTCATGGTTACAGAATGTGAAATAAGGACAAGATGGCAGTGCAGAATTTGGAGTCAGACAGGAGGCTTGGCGGGATCTGTGCCACACTTCCAGAGCTTGCACAAGCATTATGCTAATATTTTGAACTTCTGTTCACTTATCGGTGTCCCCACTTCATGCACAAAATGTTGACGGTGAGGATTGTGCTGACCAGCCCAAAGAGTGCCGAGCAAGCACTCGCCGTGCTCAGCAATGGGGTCACACCTTTGGACTTACCTCAATCCTCTTTCTTGTGCTGTGCATAACTCTCCCTCAGGGAATTGCTGTCTGCTCGAACATCTCAAAGCCCATTCAGTTTTCTGGCCCCCTGAAACTCTTCAAAGGCCCAAAGCTGGTTCAACTCCCTTACTTCATGGTTGCCTGTTTTCGATTGCACCTCTGAGAGCCCACCCTCTGGGCACACAGGGGCCATGGGGAAGCCTGCAGTTTATTTTTTGGGGGGTCAGGACTTATATCACACAGCTCTCAAGCTTGTTTTCTATTTTTAAGCATGCTGAAATTGCATATATACCACAGAGCTCATGGGGTATGTGGGCTGTCGGCGCAACAGGCAATTTGTTGTGCCAGTGCCAGCTCTGTGTAAGCTCCAAGCCCAGGCAATCCATGCCGTCTCCATAGAGAAGGAAGAAAAAAGTCACATCTTTTTTAGTCTGTCAGCTTCTCTAACCACTCCAAGCCATTAGCTCTCAAGACTTTTCAACTACATCCATATAAAATACATCCTGCCATTCTATTCCTGGTGGTAGGCTTTAGACTCATTTTTTATGCTGCTTTCAAAGTTCACAGGCAATATATTGGTATCAGAGACATGCTGTCCCTTTATTTTGCACCCTGGGAAATGTCTGAGGACAGCAAGCACCTGATTTCCCCTGTAACTCTCCAGAGATTTATATGCTGGTGTAATGAGAATGAACATTGAGCTGCAAATGGACATCAGAGATGTATGGCTCTGCCTATAGTTTTGGAAGGGGATGGGTTTTGTGTTCTTGGGTTGTGCCTTAAATAGGTGGATGAGGAGAAAATAACTGCGTAGCTGCAAAGCCAGAACTAAGCCATCTGAAAAGGAGCAGCAGAGCTCTGAAAGTGAAACGGGGAGTTTGGATTTATTTATAAGGTTAGATAGGTTTATAAGATTAGATAGGAGGTATTTGATGATTAAGTGGTTTGTGTCTATTGGTGCAGCTTCTGGGACTGACTTTCATGTGAACAGGGAATGATTGGGAGATGTTTCAGCCTGGAACTTCAGTCCTGGCCACCTCCAAGGTCCATGGGGACCTATGAAATGCCAGGAGTCATCACAAGTGCTGGGTACCAGAGTTTAAGCACACTAGAGGTGGGATGTGGTAAGGTACTTCGGGGAACTTGACAGCAGATTGAGTTATTTGTCTAACCATAACTTTCTTCTCTCTCAAGAGCCAAGCTGATTGTTTCGAGCTTGGTTTGAATCTGGAAGTACTATCTTTGCTCTATCACTTGCCTTTGTAATGAACTTTCCAGGTGAAAGAACACAGAGGAGAGAATAGAGGACTCCTTGTGCATTATACAACATTTGTTATAGTGCAGCACAAGCACTACCCAAAGCCTAGAAACCAGTGTCAGCAGAGTGTGAATGATGCCAGGAACAAGCACTAAAGCAAATTCTGCTACAAGGGGAAGCTATTCACCCTAAGATATTTTTTCCATGATATTTAAAGATGGAGCATATGTGTGCCTCCAGGTATATGCAGGAAAATGTAAGTGGAGCTTGCTGCCACTTTTAAATAGTTTTACAGGTTTCAAACTGGACCCCAGCTACAGCTAGATATATTGCTAGCATTGACAATATACTACCATCACTTGGCATTTGTGTTGCCACACTGGAGGGATACATGCTATGTCCTATGCATTTACATGGACTTCTATTTGAACTTTATTTAAAAATGCATTAGGAGTCCATTAAATGCAAATTATGGTCTTCTCACAGTAGTTATGTGCTTGGAGAGTAGATGTCACAAAATATCAGCAGATAGGGTATAATTTTAGCTTCCTAAGTTGCTTTCCAAGTTGGAAATAGTCTATGAAAAGCCTGTAT
Source organism: Scolopax mira (assembly GCA_004320125.1). Taxonomy (NCBI): domain Eukaryota; kingdom Metazoa; phylum Chordata; class Aves; order Charadriiformes; family Scolopacidae; genus Scolopax; species Scolopax mira. The sequence continues at coordinate 362,025 of BJBW01003090.1, forward strand.
GTAATAAGACATCTGGGAATTACTCATCTGGGGTCTTGCATGGGCCATTTTGGTGCTGCGGTTCCTTTCTAGGGTGATAAAGCAGAAGTCATTGCTGTTAATTTAATGGAAAGTCCCAGCACCCTCTTCCAGATGTATAAAGTACCGCATACTAAAGAAGACAAAACCAGAGCTGTAATATTCAATGTAGAAACATATGCCATCTGTGTATGTTGCCAACTGCAGCCTCTACCAGCCGTATCCCGTAGGTAATGGTATACTCTTCGGCATAATTAGCGATTACGGCTTTGTGCATCTCTAACAGATGATGTGGCTATGCATGATTTATGCATCAGGGAGACAGCTTTGCATGTGGCTGGGATGTGACGTTGGTGGCTCTTTATGTGCCTCAGTAGCACAAGGCAGGAGCTTAATGAGGAGGTTATTCATTTCCTCTCTGCACTGTTGATTTTGCTGCTGTAGGTATCAGCAGACCCATAGAAACGTTCCTGGTCTTGTGTGTGGTGTGAGCTCTCTCCGAGGGAGGATGAGGAGGCAGCCAGGAGTGGTACAGCTTTCATCCTCTGTCCTGCCACTTACAGACACATTAATTTCTCTTTTCCAGATGAAGGTATTTGCCTCTGGGCTTGGCTTACCTGTGGCTTTGCTGCTCCTCCTTGCTGTCCCCAGCAAAGAGCTTGAGCAAGACTTGGAGGACAAGCCCTCCCTGCTGTGAGCTGGCTGTGTAAAGAAGCCGTCTTCTTCAGAGGATCCTCATTTAAATATCCTATCATCCTTCCAGGTGTTCAGCACATCTGACTGCTGTGTTATTACAGTCATTACAGTGTTATTATGGCGTTAACTGTAGCAGATTGATACAGGTAGAGTTCACCTTTGCAAACATCTGAGTTACTTGATTGAGGAAAAAAATCTTGTCATCTGGATGAGTACCATAGAATTTGTGGACAACCTTGACCTCTTCAGCAGCACTACTTGTGACCAGTTTTCCAGCTATATGTACTTAGGCTGATATGGTCTTGAGTTTCCCAGGGAAAACGGGCAACGCCACAAGAGAAAACATAATGGAGCGAACTGGGTGATTTAGTTTTGGGGCTACAAATATGATTGGGGGCCTAGAACATCTCTCTTATGAGGAAAGACTGAGACACTTGGGTCTTTTTAGCCTGCAGAAGAGAAGACTCAGGGGGGAGCTGATTGATGCCTATAAATACTCAAAGGGTGGGTATCAAGAGGATGGGGCCAGTCTTTTCAGTGGTGCCCAGTGACAGGACAAGAGGTAATGGGCACAAACTTGAACACAATAAATTCCATCTACGCATGAGGAGGAACCTCTTAACTTTGAGGGTGGCAGAGCCCTGGAAGAGGCTGCCCAGGAAGGTGGTGGAGGCTCCTTCTCTGGAGACATTCAAAACCCTCCTGGACATGTCCCTGTGCAACCTGTTCTAGATGGACATGCTCTGGCAGGGGGGTTGGACTAGGTGATCTCCAGAAGTCCCTTTCAACCCCATATCATTCTGTGATTCTGTAATAAAGCATTTGCCTTTCTGACACACATGGATGGATGGATTGCTGTTTAGAGGGAAATACAGGAAATAGTGGCTTGAAGTCATGGTAAGGGAATTTCATGTTTTATAAATTATAGCAATGTTGTTTTAAAATACAGTCATGTTATCCTGATGGAAGATGATTGGAAGCACCCACAGAGGCATAAGGAGGGTGATGGAATTGGGAGGCATTAGGGGAAATCCTTAGTGAAGGCAGTATTTGGTCCAGTACATATTTGTTGTCCCATTTTTAAAATTAATGAGTAAATGCGGTGCTTGCAGAACTGAGGAGGGAAGGAGCCTGGTGTGTGCCAGGTATCATACATCAGCCTGTAGATTTGTGTCCTAGTAGATGTCCCTTTGCCTGTGGGGCTCGAGGGTGGCATGGGGTGGCAATTCTCCACAGCATCCTGCCTTGCAGCTGTTACCCCCTGTGCCTTGTAGCAGGAAATCCTGCAGTACGAGCTGGTACAGAAGAGCCATCGATTCCCCTCCTCTCAACCCCAGTCTTGAGCCCCACCTCATTGCAGCAAAGGCTTCTTCTGATCTTTTGCAGTACAGCAAAACCCTGAGAGCCCCAAAAAAACTCGTTTTAGCCTGTACTGAAGGAAGGAGGCACCCGGAGGTCCTGGGCAGACCTTGATGTGGTGAATGAGATTGAAAGAGCTCCCTTGGCTGCTTTGGATGAAGATTTCTGTCTCAGGGGGGACAGGGATGGGCTGTACCGATGCATGCAGCACTGGGGGAGAATGGGCCCCTTTGTGCCTCGCCAGTGTGCCCTGCCAGATCTCATCTGGGGATCAGATCTCATCTCAGCTTCCCTTTCCTGCCGTGCCTCTGCTCCTGCCAGATCTCTACCCTCGTCTCTCACTTGCCCTGTGCCGGCAGCATCGGGGCTCTCCTCTCTGTGGCTGGGGAGGGGGTTTGCAACCAGCTTGGAAAGGCTCTGGGGTCAGTGTGACACTGGTGAGCACGGTGACACTGCTCGGGAGCCTGGCACGTTACATGGCCTTGCTCTGCTGGGGGGCGCTGAAATAGGACCCATCTGGCACAGTTACAGGTTAAATGCTCAGCGAGGAGTGGGCGTCCGCTCTTACCTCAAGGCAGGGAATAGGGTGAAAGACCCCAACACGTTGGGCTTGAGCTGGTGTGGTGCTTAGTGCCCCCAGTGCCCCCGATGCTGGGACATAACTGGCACATGGGCTGGCGAAGGGGCCTTGGTGCAAAGCGGGAGGGATGCTGGAAACCTGGACGGTGGAGAGCACGCTGCCCTGGCTCTCGCCTTTCTGTGTGCCCAGTGAATGCAAGCATTTCCCACGTCTCCTGTCCCTGTTTTCCTGTTTACTGAGATCCCAATGCAGGTGCTTCGCCTCCCCAGCAGCCACCAGGCCCTCTCCTCCGCATCTTCCTCGAGGAATTTCACAAATAGGTGGCTGGGGCGGGCTGGGATTGTGCCTGGGAAGCCAACAGCGTCCGGTGCTGAGGTCTGGCTGCTGTGCTGGGCTTGTTGTTGCAACGTGCTGATTTCATTCCTTTGTGTTTGTGTCTGTGTGTGTTTTCAGGGAGGTTGCTTTGTTTTGGGTAGGTTTTTTTGACACTGCTTAAAAATAAACTCCAATCTGCTAAAAATTTGGCATTTCACTCCCACTGGCTGGGCACTGACGCATTCCTCCAGAAGGATTTAGTTTCAGGGATCTGGGGTGTAGGAGGCAGGTTTTGATCAGGTGAGAGAGCCTGCCTTCGGTTTGTGGGTGCTGGAGGGATCCTGCCCAGGCCATGCACCCTGCTTGGCCGAGCATCACCAAAAAAGTCCTTGTCCTTTGGGAGAGAGGGCACCTACCATTCCAATGGCACTGGGGTCTGGCTGAGGGTGCCTTGCAGCATGGCTTTGGGGCATAAAGGACTGCTTTTTTACAGGGGTAGGAACTGAGATCCACCTCCCAAACCTCCATGAATATCAGACCAGAGCAGGTTTCCCCAGTTGTGGGTCACAGGTTGGAGGCAAAGGAAGAAACCCTGTGCCTGCTGCTCTCTGTGAGGATGTCAGCAAGAAGTGCAGATCCTCCCTTGGGCTGGGAATAAGTCCGTGGAAGTATGCGGGGTACAACTGGCAGGAATAAGTGGATCTGGGCTAGCCTTGATCCCTAGCATGACTATCTCTAAAACTGAAGCAACGATGCACACTCGTTCTTCTGCTCCAGTAGGTATTTGAAGCCTGGAGATGACCACAGGTGGTTTGTGGGATGTGTTTGGGTTGGTGTAGGATACCTACAGGCTTTGTGCTGGGCAGCAGATCTGCAGCACTAGGTGATAGAAAGACTTTTGGGTGAACTCTTGGCCCCGCAGGTATCCAATGCATCCTGCACCGCCCAGTGAGCCAGGCCCTCAGCCTCACTTGGCTGCCTAGGATGGAGAAGTGGTGGCAGTGACATTTTGGTCCAGCCAACATGCCAACTGTCCTCTACCATCTGCAGGAGCACAACTCGGGGTATCCGGGGCCTTGCTACCAGTGGAATTGCTGGAAAAGCGAGCTCTTTTGCAGACATTTGCTTTTCCTTGTCTTATCTCTGAAGGTGTGTTCTTCCTCCTTCCGAGTGATCCCAGGACCGTGCGCACACACTTCCTCCACGCTTCCTTTTTCTCTCTCGCTCTCCTGGTCACTGGGCCGAAACACGAGGTCCCCTGCCTGAATGCAGGGGACGGGTGGCTCTGCGGGAGCCGCAGGCCCTGCTCCTCACCATGACGCTCCATGGCACACACCGCCTGGGCTCTCGCCGTGACACGAAAGCAAAATCTGTCCCCAATGAAATCATCTCCTTGGGACAGAGCAAACAGTTCATCTGCTCGTTGCTTAACTATTGTATCAGCAAAGCGAGCTGAGCCAGCACAAGGAACAAATGTGAAGGCCTTCAGCCTTCGCTGCACAGAAGAAAGTGGAGTCTCCCAGGGCGTGAGCTGTGGGGCAGTGGGCATCAATCAGGGTGGCACTGCCACCCCCATAGCCCATTGGCGAGCGAGCAGAAGGAGTGCTGGAGAGGGCTAGAGGTAGCCAGCTGTTTGAAAGCCATGTTGCCATGGCTATTGGGAGGGAACAGAACGCCGCTCGGGACAGGAATGCTGCTGTCTGACTCGTTGTGTGCGGCTCGGTGTGGAGGCAGCAGCCTCGCACAAGGACCAGGCTTAAAACAATACTGAGTGAATGTGCTGACAGGGTGAGAGAGGTTGCAACAAAGGAAATTACTGAATCATATCATGCTAATCTAAGCATTGCGGGGAGAGCTCATGGTTCAGTCTTTGTGAACAAACACCTTGTATCAGGAGGAGACTGGTTTGGGAATTGTCAGATAGAGCACAGGGAGGATTTTGCAGTGGTGAGAAGGGCTGCATTAACTGCTACAAAACAAAACCTCTTCCATCTGTCTTCAGGAGGGAAGTTAAACGTGAATAACAACAAAAGCCTCCTCTATACTGTCCTACCTCAAAACAGATTAGGGACTGAAAAGCGAGTCTGTTCCCCTGACACTTTCCATACGTGGTCCTGGCTAAGAGTGCCAGCCAAGAGGACAATAAATGCCAAATGTCACAGTGTTCCTGAGACGGAGACACTTGCCCAATGGAAACTGGACTGGAGCCAAACTCATTTAGCATAAGGCATCAAACAGTCATGAATTAATTGTAATCTTTGACAGGTGCATCAGGAGTACTTTTGGAGAGGCTGCTGTTTGCCCTGGGTGTGTGTGGAGATCTGTGCCCACAGCGACAGCGAGGAAATGTTACCGCACACCCTGCAAAGCCACCTAAACAAACACAAGTTTCTAGGAAGTGGCTCGAATGCTTGAATCCCCTTCCAGCAAGCCATTTGTGCTGCACCTAAATATATATACATATATACATGCATACATGCAAGATCCCTTCCATAGCACCTGTCCTTTGCTGGTGACAGGGTGACTTACCAGTCTGAACCTCACCTCACAATAGCTGGCTTCATGCTGCTGGGGAGGGAACTGAGCAAAGTCATTTCAGCAAGGTGACATCGGAAGCCTGTAGGAGAGCCAAGTATAAACCCAACCTTTCCTGGTGCCCAGACAGGAGCTTTAACCACAAGACTCCTTCCTGCTAAATGTCTGGGCTGGCACTGCCAACAAATGCAGCACTATAATTCTTTGCCCTTTTAGGAAAGTGCAATATTTATGAATAGTACACATATGGATTGTAAACTCAAGTGTTAGCAATATCTAAAAGATTTAAATTAATATTATTACTGCACATGTCCAAGCAAACACATTGTGGTTTTGTTCTCGTAATCACTTATAGTGTTCTTTTATACTGAGCTCCTCACAGGGAGGTGTTTAGTGATGTGTTTGTAAAACTCATGCCTGTGCACAGGCTGTTGATCAACTTTCACAGGCAGATCTGAATTAGGGTAGTTTAGTGCTTGATGGGAAAGCACTGATGATATCGCCACTGGCAGGTCAGAGGGTATTCTGAAATGAACAGTGTTTGCATGACCACACTGGAAAAATATTGACATTGACTGATGTGTAAGCCTGGTGGTGGTGGCCCAGCTACAACTTACTGTGTGTTTGTGCTGTGGTGGTTACTAAATATACCATTTGTGGAGTGGGACCACACGTGCACTAGGTGCTGTATTTGCACGGAACACGAAGACGCTGCCTGACCTAGACCCTAAGCCATATACAGTTAAGCCAAGAAGCAACAGTTGTGGGCAGAGTGGAGGGTTGCTGGGATTTTGCAGGATGGAAGCGGATGGATTCGGGGAAGTTTATGCTGCCCTTTAAGGGAGTTCAGCTGCATTCCTCAGAGCCGCTTCGGAGCGGCTGCAGCGTGTGGTGGAGTTGGGAGCCAGGATTTGAGGGGAGCAGGCGCGTTTGCAGGGCCCTCCCCTGGAGTGCAGGCACCTGCTCCTGGGCTGCAAGTAGGGCAGGCTTGGAAAATGCAGGGGAAGGCACTGCTTGGAAAATGCAGGGGAAGGCACTGCTTGGAAAATGCAGGGCAAAGAACCGGCAGCAATGACCACCAGCACCGGGCCTTGCTGATGGGCTGCAGACTGAGCAGCATCCAGCAACGGCGAGAGAAAAAAGGAGGCATGTCAACAGCACTGCCACCGGATCCCCAACGTTAACTAGAGGAAACTGAAGCCCTATTTCCACTGGGTTCAGGCTGATGACTGGAAAAATGTTTCTCTGTTTACAGGAATCTGAAACCTTGTAATTCTCCTCCTGCTTTCCCTCCCCCTCACCCTTGCTCTCTCTCCCGCAGCCAGCCAATTGCTAGTGGATACATGTGGAAAGGAAGGTTTATTTCAACTGGAAACCTCTGTAATTTAATAAGAAAACCAGTTTAGGAACAATAGGAACCACAGCAGCAAGATAAACAAAATATTTAAAAAGTCCAGGGCTAGAAAAGTTTGGACTAAATGCCTTGAAATCAGAGATGCTGGTCTCCCAGGGGACCAGTAATCAGAGGACAATCACCTGATACCACCACGGGCTGAGCAGGAAACCAGCATCTGGAGGATAGAGCTGAGCTGGCTTGAGTCCTCATAGGGGCTGGGTGCTTTCCTGCAGCTGCCTGTCTCAGACAGTGGTGGGCACCAGAATCTCCAGGTCTCACCCTGATCCTTAAATTTGGTTGATTTAAAACCTAGAACGTGAGCACTGTGTCCCTGCTCCTGACTGTGTGGGCTGAAACATACAGTACTGCTGTTTGTGTTTGGACGGTACAAAGGCTGTGACTTGTGTCCACCCTCCCTGTGATGAACACAAACAGACAGCAGCATGTTCAGACACTATTAGAAGAAAATTCATATGAAGTAAAATCTTGATTTAAGAAAAATTCAGATCCTGCATATAAAAGTAGGCCTTTCCTTGTCTTTACTAATTAATTTCCTAGGTTACTGTTGACTCTCTTGGTTTGGGCTTCTTTCTCAACTCAGATTTCATTTCCAGAGAAGTAGCTGAATCTCCATTCTGACTAGAGGAAAATTCATAAAATTGCCATATCAACCAGAGGAACAGCTTATCCTTCTGTTCCTGTAGCTATAAATTCAGCAGTGTTTGTGGGGTGGAACAGAAATCATCAGTAAACCAGGAGAAGGACATTAGGAGAGGCTTGTCCAAGTCCTTCTTGGACCTGCCATGCTGTACCTTTCTTTGCGTTCACTTTTCTTTGAATTCAAGTAAAGCAGGAGCTGGTTTCACAGGCGGTTTGGATCCAGGAGGCATTTTCTCCAAACCTGCAAAATTCAGTAGTTCAAATGAAAGTCTTCAGCCTGTCTCCACTCTATACGTGATGTGCATTATCTTTCTTACTGCTTCTCTGTCTTGCATCTTGTATGTCATTATTTAATGTCTTAACACAAATATATGGTTGGTTGAGACTTTTAGATGGTTTCTTTCTTGTTTTGGACCAAAGTTCACAAGTATTGAACACAAAGTTATGGAAGTCCTAGTCATGCTTTGGTAATTGTTTAAAATCTTTTCCTCATGTCTAAATTGACCTTGCTACAAGGGGAGGTTGGTGGGCAGAAGCGTGGCTGAGAGCCCTCTGGGCTGGGATGTGGTGGTGGCTGCCTGTGCCCAGCTCCCTGTCCCACAAGCTGTAGCTCCCAGGCACCCGCTTCCCAAAGCACCCAGCTCCTTGCAAGGAACGTGTGCTGGCACCAGGACACCACAGCAGACAACCCCCAGTGCAGAAACAAACCTTCAATTTGCTGCATATTGGTGTGCCTTTATTTTTCCTTATATTTTTTTCCATTCCTGGAATCCTGTTGTGAGTTATTTTGTAGGCTAATCCTGAATTAATCATCTGTATTAGCTCCTTTTCCCCAGTATGAAAATAGCAACTGCAAGAGAGGCCAGCAATTTTAGGACGTAAAGGTGAAAATGGGAAGGGACAGAAAGCCCAGGCAGCTCAGTAGGAATTTGTCTTCTTCAGACTTACCCTATTTCAAAATAGACAGTGTTAAATCTTTAGTATTAATTGGGGATCATGTGTGTTTGAATACCACAGATGCATTATTTACCAGCAGAAATTTCTGGCAGATCTGAAAATACCCTGAGATATTAAGTGAAGCAGGAACCTTTTGAATTATTCAGAGCTTGGACAGACAGCAATCATTGCTGCTGTTGTAACAAGTTTCTTATTTTAAATTATTATTTTCTGGTACTGTCTTGTGTGCACACCCATGCCTTTTTTTATGCCTGATTTCTTTTTTCCTTATGTTCATCATGATTTATAAACTTTCACAGATGTAAGTATTGCCAGAGCCCTCTCCTCTCTTCAGATAGTGTGCTCAGGAGGAGTAATTGGTTTTCATGTAATAATTTATTGCTGTCTGACTTAAGCAGTTCCTTTTGGTTGATGTGGGCAAAGCACCGAGAAGCACATGCCCCTCCAAACAGGCTAAGCCTCTCCCAGAGGAGTCAGATCCCTCTTTTCAACTCAGCTTTGTATTTTGAGGCCCAGGTGTTAAAAGTTTTCTTCTAAGAGATTTTCTTTCGTCTTCCCCTTTAAATCTTGTAAATAGACTCCTCTGCTTCTTGGGTAATTACAGTTATTTTTAGAGCAGTGAATTCACATCAAGGCAGAAAGTATTTACTGCAAAAGGGAAAAAGGGATAAATGCAGGTGAAGACATTTCTCCACTATGGAGAGCATTGCGTGGAGGGCTGTGCTGCACCACAGTGTGTGAGCAGCTGGCTGAGGCTGTCCATGTCCCCGTACATGTGGGACATGGCTCCTCTGTGCAGTGGCAAAGCTTTGAAAACACACACACACACACACAAAAAAAAAAAAAAAGAGCCATGCTGTTGGCTTCTGTGAGCTCTGCTTCAAGGAAAATCAGTTTAAAAGTGCAGAGAACAGGGAGTGGCTGAAGGGATGCTGGCTGATGTGACCATCATCATCTTATCGTCTATTCTTCTTCTGGCCAAAATCTGTGGCCCTTCATGGTGCCAAAGGAATCAAGTACCTGTGTGAGCCAGTGTATATACAGGGCCTGAGCAGGTTGTATAAAAAAGAGACATGGTCTTTCCAGGTAACCCATGGCTTTTTCCAAAGAATTGGGATGTCTTTATTCCCCCCCAATAGCTTGATCTCCCTTCCCAGCCCCACTATGGAAGCAGATTTACTGTGGTCCTTCTTTTGTGCAAAGATATCCCTCCATAATCTCCCCACTATGTTTTATATGGCTTTTAAAAAGTGAATTTGACAGGGGGAAGTGCTGCTGTTGTGATAGCTCTGTAGACTGAACTCTTAAAAGAAAAAAAACCCTATTGTCATTAGAGAAGAGCTGAGGGAGCACTGTTTGGATTGAGTTGGATCAGTCTGGGTGATAGGATTCAGCATTTAGGGCTGAACTAGGGCTGAGCCTCTTGTTTTGCAGCCACACAGTCCCACAAGCTGTTCCCCTGAGAATTCAGCTGTGGATACCAGACACCTTATCAGGATTGCTATGGCCTCCTGAGAGCTGCTGCATTTTTAGCTGAAACTTTCAGGGAAGTGCTTTTAAGATAACTTCTGCATCTAAACTTTTTTTCCAGAAAATCATAGAATAATTTTGATTGGAAGGGACCTCTGGAGGTCGCTTAGTCCAAACTCCTGTTCAAAGCAAGGTCAACTTCAAAGTTAGGTCAGGTGACTCAGGACCTTGCCTAGTTGCGTTTTTTATATCTCCAAGGATGGAGATAGAACAAATTCTCTGGGTAGTGTAAACACTCTCATGAATTTTTTTCTGATATCCTGTCTGAATTGTCCTAACTGCAGCTTATGGCTATTGCCTCTTGTGTCTTTGCTGTGCATCTCAGAGAGGAGACAGGATTTTTTTTATTATTATTATTTAGGTTGTGGAAGACTGCAGTTAAATACCTCCAGAGCCTTTTCCCTTGAATGATAAAAAAGCCTGGTCCTCGTCCCGTGCTCGTGTGTTGTGTGTCTGAGCTCCCTGATGTCTCAGTGCCCCTCTGCTACACTCTCTCCTGTTTGCCAATCTCTCCCCTCTCCTGGGGAGCCCCAAGCAGGGACCAATACCCCAGATGCAGCCTCACAGGTGCTAAGGAGAGGGAGGTAATCCTTTTGGGCTGGTTGACTGTGCTCTTGCCAATAAAACGCAGTACAAGGTTAGTCTTCATTGCTGCAAGGGCACGCATTAAACTCTGTTTCCCTTGATATCCACCAGGATGCCAGGTTTTCTGCAGAGCTGTCGTGTAGCCAGGCAAACCCCAACCTGCTGAAATAACCCTTTACCAGTGTCAGACTGGTTGTGTATGTTCTGTGATGGGATGCCAGTGTCACTGCAAGTGTAATTGCTTCCTAGCCCAGTTCTTGTTAGTCAAACTCTTGTTTTGTGGTTAGTTTAAAGGCAAAATATTTATGGTTAGTTTAAAGGCAGGGAGGGAGATGATGTTTGTGGAGAAAAGATAGGAAGGCAACAAACAGGCTGCAGTTGGCTTGGGGATGTTAACCTCTCTGAAGCTGCAGGCAAGAAAAGCTACAACATTTTGGCAGTGACATTTGTGACACACTCGTGTTGCTGCATCAAGACAGATCTGGAGTTCCCCGAAGGGCACCTGTGGACTGGGTGCCTTCAATCAGCTTCCCAAGTGCTGTCAGGTCTGAGATTAAAATGGAGCAGCACTCCAGAGCACAGCCCGCCTGTGTGGCTGTGGCACCACAGGCTGTGGGCATTGGTTCCATGCCCACCCAGAGGGACCTCAAACAGGAGCTTCAGCATGAAGGTCCAAGTCAACCTAACATCTTTGAAAGCATCAACCCATAGACCTTGTATTGAGGCAGGACTTTCCCCTCCGAAATACGGTGGCACTGGCAAGGCACCAGCGATGCCATGGGAAGTCTCTTACACATCTCAGGTATTTGCAGGTACCACTCCTTCCCACATGGATGTTTTGAAGAGGCTATTCAAAATCACAAATGGTGGATGAAGCTGAGTCGCACTGATTTTTGAAGGGCACTGAATTCCCTTGAGCACTTCTGAAAAAGGCACTTAATTAAATTAGGTTTGCAAGTGAGAACTGAGTGGAATGAAAGATTGTTGTGGGTAGATGGGTATACTGTTTAATTGCACAGAAAATGGCCATTTTACTTAGCTTTTGCATGCAGACTTGGAGTAGAAGGGGTGCATTTGTATGTCTAAAAACGTCAGCTTCAGATCCCTTTATTGGTCCATGGCTTGTTCTGGGATTTCAGTATATTTAGGATGCTGTGAATAGAAGGCAGCTCAGGGCAGTGTTATATGTAAGGTAGCACTCTGCACTATTTTTAAATTTTTATGATACGGCAGGCTTGTTCTAGTATTTTAATAAAATGAGACATGTTCTTCCTTTTCTACAACAACAACAAAATCTAGTCTAGGGCTGCCCTGCTTGACAGCTTGTGGCAGGATTATAAAAAAGAGTTTATTCTAGGGCTATATATAAATGTTATATGTGGGTGGAGGCTGAAAGAATTGTCTCATGGGTCACATTCAGTATGCAGAGCACCCTTTGCTCAACTTTTGTCTACAGATGCTGGCTGTCAGTAGCACAGGACTTTCTAATATTCTTTAAAAAAATAATAAATCACAATAATGGGGTCTTTGGCTTTATCTGGCTCTTGGAAGAGAGGTCAGAACAACCTGGAGCCTGGCACCTGTCAGAAGTGTACCTGCAGGGCAGATACCTGCATGTCAGCATCCTATACCCCTTCTACCTCGCAGTACATCAGGTATTTCCCAAGCAGAGCCTGGCTGATTTATCTGCCTTTATCTGGTGGAAAGAGATGGTGATGGTTTTCTGCCTTCCTGTCCCCATCACTGCTGTCCTCCCCATCACTCACGGACCATGGAGTTCACCTGGAGCAGGTTACCTGCTCTCCAAACACCAGGAAAGTTTGGGCTCAAGGCTGAGACTGTGCTTCATATGTGCTATGGGCATTGATGTTGCCATCTCACTACTTTTGTCCTCAAAATAAACCCAATTCTTTTCCAAAGGAAGCAACCCCCTTCATTCGAACTGCTGATGTCAGTGTAGCACATTCTTCCTCTGCTATTTCCCAAAGAAATGTTTTGTTGGTGACATTTTCCCCCCAATTCTGCCTTTATTTCTCCATACAGTAATGCTGGGTATATTTACAGGCGTAATTCTCCACGGGTTCTAAGTCCAGAGCCACTCTGTTAGAGTTAAAATAAACACGTGCTCACTTTAATCATGTGAGCTCAAATAAACCCGTGTAAACTTCTTAAAAGTTAACTAGAACTTGTGGAGGTTTTGATAGTTTAACTGTGGTTAAATGGATTTTATCAGATTTTCCTGAATGATTCACCTCCGGGCTAAAAATAAAACAGGAGGCAATTTACAGAAGAAGTATGCATGAAAGCCAGCATTTGGAGTCAAAGCATCTTCTCTTGCATAGTCAAAGTATTGCACGACAGCCCTGATAATTCTGCGTAAACAGCCTGATGCAGGAGAGACAGGGAGATGAGAAAAACAACAAGGAGCAAAATTTGGCAGATTTATGGGTGTTACTCCTTATTTTTACCATAGGAGCTGGTGATAAGAATTTACCCACCAGGGTTTTAAAAATTCAATAGTGATTTAAGAAAACCTCATGGATGCAGGAAAGGGCAAGGGAAAAAAAAAGGCTCAAAGACAAGATAAGTCGTTAGAGATGCAAGGAAATGCTGCTGTGCTGCTGTTGTCTTCAGGCTAAATCTATCGGAACAGAGCACCATAAATCGAAGATTCATTGCTCCCTCTGCTCATTAGCTGTGTGAAACTGTGACTAAGCTTGAAGGTTAGTTGGTGCAGCTCAGTATTATTGTTCTTATTGCCTTGCTCTGAATCAGGCGCGTCGGCAGGCAGCCATGATTCACACATACTGCCTGCCTTGCTAGGTGCCAGATTTCCACTATTTTGTTCCGTGAGGGGGAAGATTCTGCAGCCTTGTATGTCTTCTGGCTTCATTAATTTTTGCCTGGACAAAGGCAAAATTATTCAAGTGGATCTCATATTTATTAAAGGAATTGAATTTTTTCACCAGACTAGATTCGGAATGTAACAGGCAGCAATGTAAAGCACAAAGGATATAAGCCCAGTGGACATTTTTATTTTAACAATGAAAATATGCAATCTGTCTCAGCAAAATACAGCTGCTGAGCAAATTAACTTGTGTTGAATGCTTATTGGGGGCCCACAGCTCATTCTTTTGTTCTTCCTGTTCAGCAAATGTGTTTTTCTGACTAAGAAATAATAGATTGTGGTTCTATAGAGCCTTTCATCAGATGATCTCAACGTACTTGGCAAACATTACGGTTTGCTTCAATGAGACCAAACCTTATAGAATATGTACTGGATGGTACCTGAAGAGCAGGGTGAAAAGTACATTGCAATAACTGGAGAGGGCTGAAAAATGTTAGGCTAATATGGCTAACAAATACCAGGTGATGTTCTCTGACTGGATGTCTGGTGTTATAACTGAGGATATTTTTTTTTTTCATTTATAACAACATTAAGAGGATGTAATAATAAGGTATTAATATACTTATTTTTTCAAGTTAAGGTGCTTGTGCCTACCCAAATATCCAGATAACTTTATTGTAGTGTCTATGAGCCCTGGCTTCCATCCAAGTCTTTGTTCCCATTTCCCTATGCTGCTCCTATGGAAAGTAGCCTATCCCACCTACCAGCTGGGAATTTCCCTGACACATGGGCATTCTCTGGGTAATATGAGATTGGCAAATGGTCTTGTGTTGCAACCCCCACCTCATCTAAGCAATGAAGTATGTTAGGAGTGCCTGAATACTCAGTATCAAAAGACTTTGAGCTGTAGCCTCTCCATGCTCTATCTCATCTGGCTTGCAGTCCATAGGTGCTACAGGAAGTTAATTAGGAAATCCTTGGAGTTGTGGTAATTTGAGGTAGGGACTAGAGAATTCTCCAGTCAAGTCCAGAATTAGAGCAGAGACAATTTTCTTACATCTTCTTAGTTGCTCCTACTTTGCTGTCTTGACCTGAAGACCATAGAAGGCACAGCTGACATTGCCTTGCTTGCAATTTTTAGACTCCTGTTGCTGCTGTGCTATTCTTTTCATCCACCATTCAAAACCAAGTGTACAGAATTTCAGTGTGAAATCAAGTATCTGCTCAAATGTTGGTGTTTTACACAGGCCTGGTCAGAGTTCTTGGTTTGGAGCTAGACTGGAGCTAGTGCTGCAAACCTGATACTCTATTTCCAGCTACCTAAAATTTGCAGAGGGGGAAAAAATGAAAACTTTTGGATTAAAAAATTATCTATGGAGTTCCTCAACTGGTAGGGTACTCTTCTGATGCAGTTTCGAGTAGCAGAATCCGTAAACAGACAGTAGAGAAAATACCACTGAACAGTCACTTTGGAAATACAGTCTTACAAAGTCACCTCTGAATGTTGATAACGTTGGACCTAAGCATATGCTTTCTTTTAGATCCAACCATGAATTCATTTGTAATGTAATTTTGCTATGAAGATCTGGGAAATCTGCATACCATTATCTTTGACCCAGCTCCAGACAAAACCTGTGAGACTGGAGTTTCATAAATAGTTTCATGTGGTGCTAATATAACCCAGTGGAGCAGAGGGAGGAGAACAGGGTAGGACCGAGAGCAAGCCACCAAGTGCAGCTCCTCAGAGAAAAAGAAAACTTCAGCTCTACTAAGAGATTTACATAATGTCAGGAAAAGCGATTTAAATGCAAATAGCCTGGTAAGATTGTTAGAAATTTTGCAGTGGCTCTGGCAGCCAGGTGTAGCATAAAGAGAATGAGAGCTAAACAAATATTTCCTTCCTTCTGTGAGTTCATTTATTCACAACCCAGGTTAATTTCTTTGGCAGGTTTATTTTCCCCTTCATCTTAAAAAAAAACCCAAGCAAACAAAAACCCCAAAGAAGACTGGCTACCCCCTCTTTCCTAAACACACTTACTTTGCATTACAGCAAAACACACATCTACCTGCAGACAGTGAATAACCTTTGCAGGTGCTATGTAATACTTACATTTATTGAATTTGCCACCAAGCTCAATAAGGTGAGGCAGACACCAGTGTTTTAAAACAAATTGTCTTCTACCTCTCTCCTTGTATAATCTGCTGCACACAAATTCAGGTGTTTGGGGAAATTACCAAATACCTTTTTAACTCTGCCTGCTTTAAAGACTTTGCAAACTCTGTTAACCTTGCAGAAGAAGTTCAGGATTTGCCTTCCTGAAATGCCCTTGCAGGAAGGAAAGCAGAGCCATGGCATGGGCTGCTGAGGAAATGCCCCTCATGGTCCCTGTGTGCCATCAGACCAGGGTGGTGCAGGTGGAGGGGGTGCAGTGACAACCTGAGAGGTTTCCCAGGCTGTTGCATCAATGTTGAAGGCAAGGGGAGCTTTTTGTTTTTCCTGTAGTAATTATTGAACTGCCTGGTGGGATTCTCCTAGTGCATGTGAAAAAAAACAGAAACAAAATAAGCAGAGGGAAAAACATTGTTTTGCTTATCAGGCTTGTGGGTACATGTTTTGAACTATGCGTCTTTGCATTTTCAGCTTTTGCTTTGGAGGAGGCTAATATCCTCAGATGGAAAGCAGGGATGATCTGATGTGACACAGCTGATCTTGTAGCTACAGCTTTCTACTGGTTGCAGGTTTACTCTGTTAAGACTTTAGGAAGGTCATTTACAACTCTTGAGGGTAAACCTTGGCTGCACTGAGATCCAAAGATCTTTTCGCCATTGATTAGTGTCAGCACCTCAATTTCCCTCATTGTAAAATGAAGATACGAATGGTCTCTAGAAGACTGTGAGGGTCTATTTGTTTGCTGTTGGTACAATTGTGATCTGAGGATCGACTCCTAAACAATAGGAAAGAAAGAAAGAATTATACAATCTATGAATTAGTTACCATTCACTGTCAAAGCAGTGCTAGGTGTTCTGTTGCCTTCACGCTGTAGAGGATGCTTGCAGTGGGTCCTGTTAGCAGAGTGCTGGTGTGAATTCTTCCACAGCAAACATTTCATCCTCTGGACCACTCTTTTCATGGCATTGCAAATCTATTCGTTCTCTTTGGAGATGTTGCATTTAGGAATTTGGTGTGTCTCCTTTACACCTAACATTTTTTTCCCCTGGAATTAATGATGACACGCAATTTCTAAATGAAAAAAACAAGTTGGAGAAAGGATCTATTTTACTTTGCTTATGTCCCAATACTGGGCAAGTTTAAAGTAGATACCAGTTGGGCAAAGAGGACACATCTTCAGAGACAAAATGATGTTGCATCTGCTCGAACTTCTGTCAGCAGAAACACAGTGTTTCACAGAGAGGCTGGCTGTTGGAACTACATGATCTTAAGGTCCCTTCCAACCTAAACCATCCTGTGATTCTATGATTTATCCAGTACCGCCCTTATCAAGCAGCCTAAATTTGTAGTTTGTAATATTTTGGGACTTAGGAAGGACTCCACAGTTGGTCTGTCTGCCTTGTTGGCCATGTGTCACTAGTGCAAGGGCTGGTGGTGATGGAGTGGGCGTCAGCATATTGGGAACATCTCCCCATGCTGGTAGGGATGGGAAAGTGGGAGACTTTTCCTCATGCAGTTTCAAAAACATTTGCTTAAGCAGAGACTTGCATCCCAGCTTTCTGGATAGACTGATTTTAGATTTGAAGGCAGGCTTGGGCTTGTGGTGAAAATATTTGTTCCCTATCGCAGACCTACCTGGTAAGCTCCACCTGCTGTGGCAGGAGCCAAAAGTGATCACTGTCTGGTGGCAGCTTGGCGTGTCTCTAAATAAATGAAGTTTGTTTTTTGCAAAAGACTCCATACTAGAAATTTTTTGACTAGGCCAGGGAGCCAATTAGTGCCCTGGCTGTGCTCTGTGCTCAGGGTCCCTGCAGAAGCAGCGAGGCAGCTTCCCAAAGGCTGTTTTGGTCATTAATGATCCTGGCTGGGTTTGAAAGGGCTCTAGGTACTGTGCTGTTTCCTTCATGTCATAGGCCTGTTCTGGCATGGTGAGATGTTTTTGGCTTTTAGATTTTTCACAGAATCGTTTCCCCCTTGTGAACTCTTTCTTTCTCCAGACTCTGCATTTTGCTTATTGACCTTTCAGCCAAACGGCTCCAGTTGGAGTTGCTTGGCTCAGTAAAGCATGTGAAGATGTTTTAAGATAAGGAGTTAAACCTCCACCTCGCTGAGGACTGCATTTACCCTTTACTGCAGCCTTAACAGTCGTTGGAGCCATCCATCCCTTTCCACTCCCTCCCCGTAGATCTTGGCTAGAGCTTTTCCCAGTCAGTCCTACTGCACCCATAGGACTGGAAAAAATATCCATGAGATGTGCAATATAATATGTGAGCACTAATCTAATCTAACAGTTATCTTCATTTGTGAGGGCAGATGAGATTACTCACCATGAGAAAGGTCATAATAACAGAGATCAGCCATCATGTGGTGTTTACACACACTGATTGTTGGTTTATTGCGAGATACTGAGACACAGAAGGAAAAGTTATCATGAAGCTGATGTGATTATAAGTATCCCTGCCTATTGTAATTGGATTTCTCCTGGTAACAGAAGAATGTTCGTGTAAGAATCCACACTTGACGCTGCACTTTTGCATAGTCATATACTTGCTTTGATCTCCAACGAAACTGTGATATTAAGAATAGTAGTTTGACCTTTGTTAGCTCTCAAATTTAAATGGAGTCAATTAATGATCTCATGTTAATTCCTGAGACAAGAAGATCTAAAATCTTGTAGAAATAAGATCCTAAATTTTCTATTTTTAAGCATTAACATAGATTTTCTTTCTGGGATTTGAATGCTCAACAGGATTTTACAGTAATTTTTTGTGTATTTATTTTTCGGGTTTTTTTCTATGTTTTGCTGGATCTCTCCAGTGAGGGAGAGGCAGAGGAGGGAGAATTACTTTTCTTGGTAACAATACTTATACATTTTATATACTTAAATCTATGCAAGTAACCAAGAGATTATTAAGTGAACTCTAAAACTCCAGACTACTTACGGGAGAATCATCCTGTGTTTAAAAAAAGAAAGGGCACGACAAAAAAATTACTCAGGAGCAAATGATTGAATAGATAAATTACCATCCTAGGAGAAAGGTCTTCCTACCATGCTGAGGGGACTTCTATAGATATAGTGCTGCTGGCTGAGAATGAATAAAAATATAGTATCTTGACAAAGCAACAGTCACTCTTGTGACTTGTAATAAAAGATGTTCTGTTACTCCTAACCCAGTTCTTGCTGTCAAATATGCTCTAAAGCTTTGCTTGGTTTCTTTTTCTTCTCTCTAATTCATTGTTACTTGCTTCAGACAGGTTAATCAATACTCTGAAGACTATTTTTAGATTCAGTGTCAAGTTGTCTACACCCTCAAGGCAGAGAAGAAAGTTTCCAGGTCTCTCTCAGCCCTTTGTTACTTTTCAGAATGGCTTTGTAGGAGAGGGAAAGTGACACTCTTAAATAGCACAATATTTTTAACCTTGATTTGCTACTAAAATGTTCAGGTTTTTCAAATGTCTTACTAACAGTGGATAAACACGATTGAAACTGCCATTATATTGGATGAAATGGTTTTAAACCTTGTTCTGTTGATTTTCAGTGGCTCCTCTGCTGTAGGTGTTGTCTTCTTGCTGCAGTACTCTCTGGGTTGAACGTCTCAGAAAACCATTGCTCCCCTCACCCCAACTGTACCCCTTGCCCATGTCTCCAATGCCAGATGAGGTCCAGGTCCCATTTGTCCTCAGTGCCCAGCTGTGGTCCCTGGGCTGAGCAGCACTCCAGCCTGGCTGGCCCTTGGTTCCCCACCTAACCCTGCCCTGCAGCTTCAGCTTCCTGCTGCTGCTCATCCTGGCCCCAGATCTCCTCTGGGCTCTCCGGGCTGGACATAATGCCTGCTGTGAATCCAGCTTTGACTTGAGCACAACAGGGTGCCACTGTGGTTCTCCGAAACTAAGCTATCTGCTATTTTCATCCCCTTGGTATCAGATGATAGGACACAGGTCCAAAGTGTCAGGTCTTAAAAGACAGGGGATCAGCACGTGGCCGGGCTGCCCGTGCTCTGCCTCCTCAGCATCTGCAGCCGCAAGCTTGGCACCTCTGCATAGCTTTTGTCTTTAACCTCTACCTGTTTGCTTAGCTGGGATTTGAACAGATCACTGCATCCTTGTGATAATTACAGTTTAATAATTAGTGCCTATCAAAATGCTGCCTTTCAACTGCCATTCATTTTGTTCTTTGCTTGCCAAATAACTTCACCTTTCCCTCGCTGCAGCCACTGTGTTCAAAGGTGACCGAGTTAGCATTTCTTAATTTCACATCCAGTTCCTTCTTTGCCCTGTGTTTTAACCCCTCAGTGGTTTCAGTTTTACCCCCCAAACTAAAAGATACAAACCATTTTCAACACACTTGTAAAGAGTAGAAAACAGGCTGTGAATAAACCGAGCTCATGTTTTTTTCTGCACAGCTACATAGCTGCTTCTCCAGCAGAACAAATGCAAAAGAGATGGCAGTCAGACTGGTCAGTGCCATTTTAGCTTGGAGAGATTCATTCAGGTTTAATGTGTTTGTAGGAATTACAGAGAGTCAAATGCACAAAAGGCTACAGAGAGGCAGTTCTCTATTCCCAGGATTTTAGATGCACTGAGATGGAAGAAAGTGGCTAAGGAATTGTAAGCTCAGAGGAAAATTCTTTTCTGACCTTTAGTCCAGTGATCAAATTGGTTGGCAAAACCAAGAAGTATCTGTCTCCTAAGCTAGTGGCTCGGTGACTTTAGAGCCTGGATAACTGTCCATTCCCATCTACTTGAATGTCAATAGCAAGGCTCATACATTGCTGCCTCTGCAGCAAAATGCAGTTGTTGCTGAACAAGAGTGCGGGTGTGTTGAGGAGGGACTGTGCACCACCAGGAGCTGGCAAGAAAACTGATTTGCTTGGAGTGTAAATCATGGATCAGAAAGGAGCTGAAACCTGATATGAACAGTTTTCAAGGATTTCTGTGCTACATCTCATTAGTGTTAGTTACAAGGTTATGCCAGTGACTAATCAAACATTAGAAATGCTGCTGCAGACCAGGGTCTATGTTATGTGAGCTTTGAACACCTTCATTACTTTCACTGAGGGATATTTGATCAGTTCCTCTTCATTTTACTTTGTTTTAATCAGCACAATCCCTGACAGTAATGCTGTAAAGCCCCTTTGTACTTTCAGCAGTGGATCAATAACTGTTCCTCTCTTCCTGCTTTCTGCCCATTCATGCATTCGTCCTCCAGAACTGGAGAAGTCAGGACTTCTCCCTAGGGCTGCTGAAGTCGCAGCAGCCCAAAGTCATGTCTCTGCCATGTCAGAGATAAACATCCAGAAGAGCTGCAAATAGTTACTGCGCTGTCACTTTCTGTACAGTTCTAAGGTTAAAAAAAGATCAAAAAGATATTCCAGTAGTCATTTAAAAAAAAAAAAGTGTTTAATGGTGTCGCAGCAGTAATATGGGTATGTCAGACATAAAGCCAAGAATAGGGTAGGTGCCTGAGGCAGCATCTCCCTCTCCTTCAGGCTTCAGTGGAGAGTGGGGCTGGACAGGCTCCCTGCTGGATCTGCCCTCACACCGCTTTCCCCATGGGAAAATGGGACTTGGTCCTTCAGCCAGCACTTGAAGCTACAGAGCTGACCCACCTCGGTGCAGCTCACAGCAGATCTCGCCACAGGACACAGAGAGGCTGGAAATTGAGGCTGGATTTACAGGGCTTTCTTGCTGATGCAAAGAAGCAGGTGATACAGATGTGGAAGGGGCTGGTGATTGACTCAAGCTCTGAGACATCTACTTTCTATCTGAGGCAAGGAGCTGTATAAATTGCTGATAGATTCACCTCTGAGGGATTGCTCTGACTTTTCTGCTTTTGTAGTCAATAAGATTTCCTGCTGAAATGGCTGTAGTTCAGGTTTAAAATGTAATGCCTCCTCAAAAGGTTCATACCTAGGAAATACATATGTTAATGTTATCCCTCTGCTCTTTTCAACCACCATTATGAACATGGGAAACTTAAAAAAAAACAACAGCAAAATGAAGATGTGTTCAGATTTCACTTTGAGACAGGCCATTAACCATTTTCTCACCTGCTTTTATCAACGGGCGATTGCACAGGTCCTGCCTGGTCAGAACTGCTGTCCCAAGCACAGAGTTGGGTGGAGAAAGGGAAGGCCTAACATAACACAAGTTATACAAATCTAAACAATCACACCAGTAAATAGTAAGTGATAGCTTAAGAAGCTCCCTGCTTCCTGACGATACCATGCTGCATTAACAGAGATAAGAGCTGTTGAGGGAAGCAGAAAGCTCTCCTGGGACTGGTACCCCCATCAGCTCAGCAGCTCTGTGATCCAGGACCTCCATGCACCACGTCAACTCCTTTCTCCTTCCCTCCACCTCTGGAGGGGCTCCCTTCTATCTCAGACACTAGAGAGGAGAGAGGGACAGAGAGAAGAGAGTCCCCGTCAAACCCAGGCTGTTCCCCAGAAGGGAACAGACTTGGGGGCAACGTATATGTAACTTTTATAATCCTGATCTTTTCTGCAATGTTTGTTCTCACATTAGCATCAACAAACAGGCTCTGACCTTGCCTGTTGATGCTTTAAATGCCCTGTTACACAGCAAGCATGGGAATGAGTTAGTCACATGGAAAGTACTTAGTCTCACATGGGCTGTTCATGTGCAGAGAGGAAAAAAAAATCCAGTCTCACAAATACAATAATCTCTGCAGGAATCTCTCTCTCTCTCCCCCCTTCTATAATGATGAAATACAGGCTGGATTTTTGCTTTAAGGCAGAATCATATCACGGTTTCAAGTCCTTTAAAAACACAGACAAATCAATACTTTATTCTTCTTAACAACCACGGCATTAACTTTGTCACACAGGTTTGTCTTTTAAGAAGCCACCTTGTTTAATACACAGCGCTCGTGGTACCTCAGCTCAGGGTAGGGGGAGAATCTAAAAAATGAAAACCCAAAAGCCTCTGACGGGAGACATGGGCAGAAAACAGCCTAATATATTTCCCCTCCAGGCTGGCTGTTCCCAGGCTAGAGGTGAGCTGCCAATGCATCTGGAATTCGTGGAAATGTGAGGAAGAGGTGGGTTTTCTGCCTGCAATGCCTTATTCCCAGAAACTCACACTCGGCACAGACCCAAACCAAAGCCGCTGCAGTATGTTCTGAAACGTTGCGCTTTCCTTGCTCACCTTTACCAAATAGATCTGAATTTTCCCAGAGAAAAGACACTCCTACTTTAACCATAAATCTAATTTAACTATAAAAAACTGCATGAAGCAGAGGGTTTGGGTGTGGGTCTCATGGACAGTGCTGCCGTGTAGATTGATCTGTAAATCTCAACTGGGTTCTCAAGGATTTCATTCACGTGTGATGGCTCTGCCAGGTACCAAATTCACTGGCGACACCCAAAACATTCCTTCCATATTTCGGGGAAACCGCAGCAGGTGCACAGACAACATAACCTTTCCCCAGCTGGAAAACCTTCATGCACAAGTGTAGAGGTATTTATTTGGGTTGTGAGAGGATACTCTCTTTTGTTCCGGCTCCCAGAATAGCCTCTCACAGTGGGACTTGGCAGCTGAGGTACATGTGTGGCATTAGCCCTGCGTGATGCTGGGATTCATGGTCAGAGCCAAGCCAGCCCTCCATGGTCCCAGCTTCAGGGCCTTGCTGCTGGTCTGTTGCTTCCCTTCCATGCTTGTGCCTGGCTGAGCAGAGCTGCAGGACTGAATTAGCCTTGGTCTGATAACGACCCCCGGGCATGGGGTACATCCCTGCCCTTGGCCGGTGCCATAAGTCTGGGTGCTTCTGAGTTACAAGACTCTCACGTTGCTTATTCATCCAGCTGCGTGGCTGCAGCACTTCTTCTGCGGGTGATAGATTAGTTTGCTGATCTTCCCCAGCCAGGTCAGACCCCATAACTCCGGCAGCTCCGGGCATGGGTGATGTTATCTCTCTCGCAGCCAAGCGCCAACATCAATTATCCCCGTGGGATTTCGTGGTAACCTTTCGTTTGGCTGCTGTCTCTGTGCCTCATTGCTGAGGCCGGCGGGGCTCCTATTTACGACTCTGCACACACGTGTGTGCCTCTTCCCTCCACCTTTCCCATCACTGCCCCTCTGTGAGAGCACCAGCCCTTTCTGCTGCCTGAACACGTACCCGCTGCTACTGGGGAGCTGGGGGATGGGGTGGGGGAAGAGAGAAGCAGTAAATCCACAGCCTTTATCTCCATTTAACTAAAGATTTTGCAAAATTTCCCCCTGCGTTTTTCTTGCAATGCTTTTATGTTTTAACTCCCCAAAAGAGTGATTTTCTTGGGAACTTGTAGTTTGAAAGCATCTTTACCTGCAGTGCTTGGTGCTGCTTGTTCTTTATTTTGGAGCAGAAGAGCCACAAAGCCACATTAGCGGTGCAGCAGCAGACACAATTCAATGCTGCAGTGCATCAGAGAACTGGCAGTTGCTCTTGCTTTCCCATCCTGCCTAATGCCAGATGGCCTATAATGTTGATTTTTTTTTTTCTTCTGGTGTTAGAATGTGATTTTACGTGGGTGCAGGGCTTGCTCCTGCTCCCTAGTGCAGATCCTCATGGCAGGACTGATGGGAGGGTTGTGGGGTGTACAGAGGTGTGTGTGCAGGGTTTGGCTCTGTGATGGCTGGGCTCATGGAGAAGGCAGGAGAGCTGTGATACCATTATCTACTAGAGAAGTCTGCATAGAGGAACGTACTTTTTTTTTTGGAGCTGCTGGGCCAAAATTTTAGCCTTGCCTCTACAAGCATTTATTCAGAGATTGTCTCTTTCCATCCCAGCTCTTGGACTGAAAATACCACATAGCAGAATTGAATCCTGATTGGTTTTGACAGTCCTCTAAAAGTGGTTCTGACTATAATTTCCCTTAGCAAAGGGTTTTCCCCTGCACAGGCTCCTTCAAAGAGATGGGTTTGAAAAATGAAAAGGGGAATCTAATCCATTATTAGCAATGATACTCAAAGGTGATGTGCAACCCCCCTTCCTCAGTGTGTATCTATATAATATAATAGAGCAAATGATGAAAATACACCTGGGAGCCCGTGAAGAAAGCATGACAATAGTTGCTCATGGCATTCATCTATTCTCAGTACGTTTGCCACTCAAGCAGAGAGAATCCAAAGGGAACCTTCTATCATTTATCTTTTTTTTTTTTTTTTTTTAAATCTCTCATTTTAGCACAATTGCTGTAAAATCAAACTATGTGTTTTTATACTGAACTTGCAGGGTACCACAAAATAAGTTCCTGAGTGAGCTCATATAAACGCGCTGCCTTTCACACACGGTGCTCCATGTGCTCGGAGAGGGTAATGTAAATGCTAACATAAAAAGGTATTCTACTGAATTGGAAGCATAAAGCTCTTCTTATTCTGGGAACATGAAATGCTAATATATATCTGCAAAGAAAGAAAAATCTTGACTTTTCACATGAGATGTACTAGTTTTCTGATTACACATTGGAACTGAACCCAATTTCTGACCCTCTGCCAGCTCTATGTAGTCTGTGAATAGCATTGTGTCATTTCTGATTATTTATTGTGTGTTGCTTTCCCTGTAATTACTGATGAAGGTAACGTGGAGCTGTATGTGTCTCTCCCTGATCACTGACTGCAGAGGTAGTACGGGTCTGTTCACGTGCACAATACTGCAATGGCTCGTTTGCTGTTAGCCAGTCTTGACATTTAGCGTCGCCTTGGTGATTTTCTGGGTTCTGCAAAGTTAGCCTGAGCTTATAAAACATTGTCTTGGAAGTGGAAAATTATTTTTGTGAAAAAGATACCCAGTGAAATCAACCTTTATTCTTTCTTGTTGCTCTCTTCTGATCCAAATCTGCTTTCCAGATTCAGCTGATAGGCAGAAGAGTTTGTTGAATAGCAGCAAATACATTTCAGCCTATGAATTGTTTGCAAATGGAGTGCTTTGATGATCTGTGGTGGGTGATGGGCTGCCAGAAACTCAGTGTTGCTCCCAGGAAAAGCAGCTACAGGCTTTAAACTGGAGAATGGTATTGGACTGTAGCAGGTGATTGATGCAGAGGATGTATGTCTCAGATACATGAAGGAGATTGAATTTTGATAGTTGAGTTATATTTTGTGCTACACTAGGTCCCACTGTGGGGAGTCTGTGTCCAGAGGCTGGACTTTGTGACTATCAGCACTATAGGAAGAAGTAGCCAAGGATAATACCTGTGCTTACGAAGTAGCTTGGAGTGGAGGATATGGTTGGAGTAAGGAGAGGTGCAGCCTGAGAACTAAGTGGTCTAAGTAGTACCTGAAACTTCACCAATAAATTGGCAATTAAGTGTTTGACAGTAAACATGATAAAAAGTGGTGTTTTAGAGGAGCAAAAGCTCTGTGCTATTTGACCCAGCCCCGTGGAAGCTGTCTGAGCCCCTGTGCAGCCACTGCCCATCATATGAACCATTAGGAGCCAAAGGAACTTCTCTTGAACTGTCTCCTTTTTTCCTCAAACCTGTCATACCCAATCCTCAAGACACCTTGTTATGTGGACCCTCCAGTTTGGGCTGCTCTGAGCTGTATTAACAGCCCTGAGAGGGCCGCAGCCATCCCCCTAAAACGAGCAACAGTGTCAGGTCTTAGGGAAGACCCCTGCCCTGTGGTGATGCCTTTGCTCTGTGGAGCAAAATCTGGTGGCTTGTCACAAGAAAAAAAAAATATACAATGCCTCTTTGTCTTTTAAATAATATATATTAATTAAGAAGCTTTTGGTAGTGAAATCACTATCCCTATCTTTTTCCCATAAAGCAGCTCTCTGTGCCTTCCCCCCCACCTGGCAGAGCTCCCCAACTTGGAGTGTGCTAAATTTCCCAGGGAACCTTTTGTACATGTCCTAATCACATGCATTAGTGGAAGAATACAAACTGCTGTTAGCCCATTTCAGGAGCTGTTGGCGTCCAGAGCAAACTCCCCAGCCTGCTGCAGAATAAACAGGGTCCTCAGTAACACTGATGTGATTCTCTGGCTGTTCAGTGGGATTTCACCTCAACAGGACCATTCCCATGCTATCTCCCAGCCATGTTTACATTAAGTGACTGTCCCTTCAGCCCCCTCCTCCCTCCTCAGAGAATCTTATTCACTCGTTAGGCTTTTCACTTGGAACCATTCAACCTTGCTGCTTTGATTTTGTAACAGGACAAACTCCAAGTCCTAGCAGGATAAACAAGATTGCAGGGCTAATGATTTGTGAGCTTAGCCTGAATGCAATTTACTGCAGAAATTCCAGCCTATGAGACTTTGTGACCTGCTAATAAAGCACTTTTGGCAGAAGCTGTACAAATACAAAAGATTTCATAGCTTCTGATTCCGGGTTCATACCACTCTCCCAACTTGCAGAAATGCTCGTTTAATGTACAGCTCAAAAATATAGTGACAACTGTTGGAATGAGGCAAGGGTTCATTTATGAGGTGTTAGGGATGCCCGTTTCTTTATTTTACAAGTTGTCTGCTTGTAGCCAGAGTACAAAGATCCCTCACAAGTAAAACATGATCCAGTCCTTATCAAGTAGTAAGTAATAATAACCATCCTTACATAGCAATGCTGGACTAATCAATGTTAGGAACCGTGACTCAGCTTCACCTCAGTTTGGCTCCCTGGGCAAGGAACACGGGGCAACAGTGCAGTGTGTCACATGAAGGTAATCTGCTGGGGCAATCCATTGGATTAGGCATTTCCTCAAGAGTCTGGGTTTGTAACTGTGGCTCTTTCCCTTTGCATTTGACCTTGGGCACGTCAGTATGCTTGGAAAGAGGAGATAATCGTTCTTCTCAGTGAAAAGAAATGCATTGAGAGTCTCATAGTTGGTGTTTTAAGTTGCTTTTAAGACAGGGTCTGGGCAGCTTGATGTTGAGGTACCTGTATGGTGGTCCCTCTCCTGACCTCCTTGTCTGGTGAAGTTCCCACAGGCGCCAGGAGAAAAAAGCAGACCTACAGCCAAACACTGAAAGTCATCAGCCTGTCTTCTCTGCTTCTTTACACTGGTGAAAATCTGAGGGTTGACCTGGGATCACAGCTTTGTTTATTTGCTGAGATTCAGAGGCCAGCTTCATTTTATTGATTGCAGAGAGTCTCTCCTCTCATTCATGGATGCTGTCCACTCCCAGAATTTCTGATGGGATGATGAGGAAATGTCTGGTTATCCATTTCTTTGTCAGAGTCAGAAACCTCTTCCAAACACAGCATTAGCTGACACAGGCAGACTGCTAGCTAGACAAACACTGGTCTGCATGTCGCGTTCGAGTAAATACCTGCATTTGATTCCAAAGGGCTCCATTGATTAAACCCGGCTCCCCCCGCAGACCCGGGGAACAATCGTCACAATAGGACACTGAGCCATTAAACATTGCTACACAAAACTGCTGCTGGATCCTTTCATGTTTGTTGCTGTTCTTATCATTGTTGAGATCTGGAAAATTACCCATCAATCACTCCTTAAGCTGCTCGTGGAAGTTTTGCTGAACGCGGGGTCTGAGTTTGCTGCCGAATTCATTAATACTTGCTCCTGAAAAAGAAATAAAGCCACGGGAAGCCTATTGCGCTTCCATTAGGTTGTCTCAATAGCTGTTATTTCCAGCCTGTTTCAAATGCACTGATACTGGTATATGAGATAAGACACACGATTTCAGATTCTTTATTATAACATTTCCTACAGATGTCATTTTTTCAGCCCTTTGGGTAGATTTGCATGATATCCATATTAACCTTTTAGCCTTTTGTTGCTAGGCCATATAGCAAATACCTCTATAAAAGCCAAAGAATAGAGTGCAGGTTGGATCAGATCAGGACTTCATCTAACCCAGAATCTTCTCTTCAGCTTTGGTTCAGGGTGGATGTAATGTATAGAGAAAAGCGTATGAACCATCTGAACAGCCAGTGCTACCTCCTTGGTGTATTCTTTTAGCCTCAAGCAATTTGTGGCCGAAGTGTAAATCCACTGCAGTTGAGATGGTTTTGGTCTATAAAATTGAAAACCAGAATAAAGTAGAAAGACATCCATCCTTGGAGTAATAGGATTATGAAAGCTTTTATTTAGCCTGTGGCGTGCATAGCGTGTAACACCTGTGGAAAAGTAGTCAGGGACTATCCAGTGAACAAAATGCCTTCAGGATAAGGCGGTCAACTTAGGACTTGGACCTAAAGCACTGGAGTGCTGCTCTTTTAGGACTTGGTCTTCCAGTGGGTGGCAGGTAGGGTAATGATTGGGAATGACAAGTAATACTAAAGGAAACTCTACCTGCTAATTGCAGAATGATAAAGTGGGACTGCAGTCCCTGCTGGAGTACAAAACCCAGGGCGGCTATTCCAGAGAGCTAGGGAAAGGAGGGTTTGGCCACACAAGAAGGACAGCCATGCTCGGGAGCATTAACAAGCATTAACAAAGACATATGAAAGTGGTTTGAAGACTGAATAGAATAGGGTGGGAGAGTTGGCATTCGTTTTCCTGGGCAGTTTTATGCACATGGTTCTTCTACCTCCAGCATTCAGGATGAGCTGAATAGCACTGGAGTGGCTGAACAGTTAAATCCAGAGATGGAAAAAGCCCTGCAGTTGTTGGAGTTTGGATCAAAGGGAGATGTTTGCTTTTGAGTCTTGAGATTTGATTTTCTCAGTTCTGAATTAGATCCCAAAGCAGAAGCTGCTTATTTCCTTGTTTAGATGTGGCCAAAAACTTATAATAACAGCCACTCCTGCAAGAGTTTGATGTACGATATTGTGGGACTTAGGAGAGCAGTGACTCGTGAGATTCTCATCGTTTTGTAGAAGGATCTCTAAGATCAACTTCTATGATAATAACAGTGTTGAATCTGAACCTGAATTTTAGGCTAGATTTAGTTCCAGATCTTTCAGTCATTCTAAAATTAGCTTCCCTTTTCAGCTCACATGTACGTAGAGGGAGGAAAGCGGAGGAATAAAAAGCCATCATAAAATGTTTGCTAATGAAGGGAATGAAGCACCTGTGATCTCACACGTATTATTTCTATTTTCAAAGACGAATGCAAAGTCCATTGGGTGGAATTTAAACCGCTGTCGCTGAGCTAACTGTAGGAACATGGCGTTACTATGGAAAATTCCTGATTAAAGTCTGCGAAGAATTTCCTATGCAGAGGCTGTTTATTAATAGGTACCTCAGCCTCGCATCTGACATTGACAATTCTGCCCTTTAAACGCATCATTTTGCAA
This sequence comes from Scolopax mira, assembly GCA_004320125.1. NCBI lineage: Eukaryota > Metazoa > Chordata > Aves > Charadriiformes > Scolopacidae > Scolopax > Scolopax mira. The sequence goes on from BJBW01003090.1 coordinate 391,880, forward strand.
GCAGCATGATAAAATGCCATACTACTCTTTTTTCTTTTTTTTTTTTTTTTTATGAAGAGAGAGTCTGTCCCAGCCCTCCCCCTCAGGCCTCAGCCAGCTGTAACCGCTACAGTTTGCTTTGCTTAGCACAGGAACAAAAACTGCAACCATGAAATTATTTTAACAAGACCATAAAAAAAAAAAAAAAGACGACAACAACAACAATTTGCCCAAGTGATGCTTAGGAAAAAAATAAACTCCTCTCTCTAAACTAATTAAACTGTACTATGTGTCCTTGTGCAGTTCCTGGCGTTTTTCTGGTTCACTCAGTTTCAATAGATGCACAAGGACCGGAGCCAGAGCTCCTGAGTGACTAGTTCAGAACAAAAGCAGGTCTCCCGAGTATTCTTGAGCAGCCAGCAAATTGAGGGAAAGTTATTTTGGGTTAATCAATGTACTTCAGTTGCAATCACATTTAGCTTCTAACAGAGGAGCCTGCAAACAAGGAATTACTGTTCTGAGCTCAGCTATGGATGGGACTGGAAAGTGTTACTGACTAGACTGTGCTCTTCTCAATGCCTTTTTTTTTTTTCCTCCTCCTTTTTTCTTTTGCACCCTGAATTTGGTTTGGCAGTTTTACATGTCCTCTCCATTTGCATTTCTTCCCCCCCCCCCGCCCCCCCCCCGTTTATTTATTTATTTCTTATTGGCACCAGGGGCATGGGAAATTATTGGCAGTTGCTTAAAAGTCCCTGCAGGGGAGAATTCTTACCATGTTCTAGCCAGGTCTACTGTATGGAACTAGAGCAATTGTGAGCAGTGCTCAGCTTCCCGGCAGGAAGGCACTGATTTATGCAGGTTTATGTTTATGAGGACTGGCAATGGAAACCACTGAGGTGTGGAGAAGCAGGGGGATGGGTTCCTCCATCATCCTGGAGGACAGGCAGGATGCAGTAGAAGTTCTTTGGCTCAGACTCCCAGTGAGTTTAAAAGCCTATGCTTAAGGGTGTAAATACAAAATGAATTCTTTTGCACTGGGTTTGGGGCATCGGTGCCACTGCAGTGACTAGACCAGCCCTACTGAGGTTTTCTGGCCCTCGGACCAGAAGCTTTCATAGGTATTTATAGCCCTGAAAGCCATCGTCTGTTAAATGGACTCCTAAATTATTGCTCCTGCTGCTGCAATGATTTATTCATTCAGCCACTCCTTGCCATTCACGTATATGCTGTTACACTACAAAAATGCCAGGAGTCCGGGCACTCAGGCTGTGCTGGAAGAACCAGTTCAATAGATCCATATCTATTGGTTCAAGAAGAGCCGCTGCTCCCAGCACAATCCCCATATCCAAATCCTCTGTCCTTTTGGATTGCAGACTCTCCTACCCCCAGTGAGGATCCTGCCTGTTCACACGCCACTAAGACCCCCAACACTGATGTTTTCTTCACCCTTTCAGAACTTGGTTGGTTAAAAAGTTGAGATGTGCAGACCCCACTGAATTCATGCAAGAGTTTGGTGTTTGTGAAGAACAGCCAAAAGGTCTGTGTGTTACCTCAGCTCTTGCAGTTAAAGATTTACCTGGACAGACAAAAATGCAGGCAGCTTCCCAGAAATATTCAGATGTTTTACATCCCATCTGTCCTCCTGGTAAGATACATACCAGTATGTTTTCACTTCACGAGGCTGCTCTTCAGGTCAACAGAATACTGTTACTGGGGAGCCTTCTTGAATTAAAATGTGTTTTCTTCCCGGTTTGCACAAGCCTGAGCCCTCGTGCAGTGTTATTGTGCAACACAGTGTTCACACACATGGCTGTGCCTCCTTCCCCACCTATGCCTGCCCAAACAGGTCGGTGGGCTGTCTAGCAACGGTCCGGCTCTTTCTGAATGGAAGAGGTGGGCCTAAACTATGGTTTCACCTCCAGATACCAATCAACTCTGGATCTAAATCCCAGTTTTGCAGCGTTATGTACCAGGGTGACATAAGCACGACGTGCGGAGTCCCACTGCCCAGTGGCCTGATTGGGTCCCCCATTAGGCACGTGGTCCTGCAGAAGACCTTCAGTCTGACTGCAGTCAGGTTTAAGTGATGTACTGTATCGTACCCACAGATCTGTGAGCCTGGAGCACTCATCTCAAGGACAGTTAAACCTCCAAATCTGTGCGTTGAGACTCACAGTGTCACAGAGGTAAACGAACATGAGCACATCCAGATCTACAAATGCTGCTTTTGTTGTCGCTCGTACTCTAAGGATGGGTAGGAACTTCTGTGGGTGAGACCTTCTGTTTCAGAGACTTACAGTCCATCTGCTCTGGAATTACATGTGAACATTTTCTAGTTCAGCTCCTTCTGTTAATTTTTGTTTTGAGGGGCTGCTTAAAAATGTCTTTATCTGGGTTTGCTTGTGCCATGCTTGCAGAATTCTTGGGTGGAAGCCATGTCTTGGAATCCCATAACTTTCTTGGGCATGTTTTTCAGTGCTTACTGTGCTCTGCAAGGGTTGCCTCTGGTGCCGTTATTTTTTTTGGCTTTGAAATAATTCATTATTTTCATCCCTTTTCCATCCTGTCCTTTTCCTTTAGTATCTCTTCTGAAAGCAGTTTTCTTTTTAGCTTCCTTAATTAAATATATATTCAGATGTCCCGGTTTCTGGAGTTGCATCTGAACCAAGATTGTAGACCTGAGTGCTAAGCATCAGGGTGAGACAAAACACTACTTTGTCTTTGGCGTCCACATTTTGTGAGCCTGTTTTGTTGAGACCACATCAAAATGCGAAACAGAGATCTGGACCTGTAAGTGTGAAAACTTGCTTACTTAATTGCAGGTGGTTTTGAAGGGCTGTTTATAAACACTTGAAAACTGAGTGTTGTAAGAGTTGCTCTGATTTATTGTGCCAAGTAACAGTTAAAGTTTGAAAAGTCTCAGTGATTGAGAGAAAGGAAGGGTTTTGGCACAGAGATCAAGCATTAGTACCTCTAGGCAATTGTGTAAGACCAAATCTGTTTGGCCTGAAGTTCACCCCCTTGGTTTTGGGGTTTTACACTACTCACACTGAAATACTTGGTTCTGCCAAAGAAGTGTCAACCCTTGCACATTCAATGCACTTCACGAGGTGTCAACCACAACAGTCCATACCTTTAACGCAGCAGGAAATTTGCACAGCCAACCCCAAATACTCTACGCACAGCTTTGAAAGCAGGAAAACTGAAGAGTCTAATTTGAACTGGGACATGAAAGGACTACAGAGAGTGATCGCGTGTGCTCACATGCTGGTTCTTAAGCCAGGGCATGTCGTGCTGGCGGGGGGGAGAAGTGCCAGTGTCAGGCTGGACTCTGCTCCCAGCTCTGCCAGTGAATTGCTGGGTGACCGCGGGAGAAGTCACTTCACCTCTTTGAGCTACAGTTTTCTATCTGTAATGTTCTAGTGAGAGCCTTAAATAATCAATGCCAACAAAGATCTCCTACAGCCTCAATGAGAAATGCCTCCGGAATGTGACGTGTTATCAGTGCTGTGCCAGAGGGGTGCAGGGGTTTAGTGCATGGTCCAGGAGGCAGGAATAGCGAGCCGAGGTGTCTGTCCGGCCCGTGACCTTGCAGTTTCTCACTTTAGTGATTTAGTGATTTAGGGTGTCTCCTTTCCTCCTCTTCCCATTATCTTCACACAGTTGTCTGTGAGCCTTACTACAATAGGCATTTATTTTATTCCAGTAAGTAGCTCTAATTAAATTAAGCTGCTTCTATGACCAACAGGTCAAATTTCTCAACTAGAATTGACATTTACATTCTTATTTTGTCTTCCTTATTGGATTAAGTCCTGAACAAGGAAAATCATTTACTGGGGCAGCATCCACAGCGGGACAAAACAACATTCTGTAGCCTGTTTGCTGCTTGTGTGGTTTGAGAGACACCACAAACTCTAGGGTGACACAGGGCTGTTTTCTACAGTTTGACAACTTGCTGGCTGGTGGTCAACAACAATTTTTCTTGACTGAAAGCTGTGAGCATTCAGGTATATTTATTTATAGGCTTGTATGTTCTGACTGCTTCATGGATGTTTATGATTTTAGCTCCTCTATGCTCTCCAAGAATGTCCTATTTTGTTGGCAGTTTTCAGAGAGGCTGAGGGGAGCCCATGTCTTGACAATAAATTCTCTTCACAAACTAGGAGGGACTTGCAAGGTCAGAGCTGAAATGCAGATTATGTATATTATATAATGTTTGGGGTTTTTTTTATGTGTATACATAGATATTCTGAGTATTGGAAAATCAAGAGTTGGTTCTGCAGCCCTCAGCTTCTCCCTGCAAAAAAAGAAAGACTTCTGGTTAAAAAATGCCATAAACTCTTGCTTCTCTCTCTCTCTTTTTTTTTTTTTCTTTAATAGGGATGTTTGGGCTGAGTTTAAAAAAAAATTATTTAACTTCTAATTTATGAGGCTTAAGGGTCATGTTTTTAAGCTTTTCTTTGCAGTCATGAGACCTAGGAAAAAATGAAAGCTAAGACTTTCAGTTAATGAGAAGAATCCAGGAGTTTAGACTTCATGAAAAATACCAAATTCCACAAGGCTTGCAGGAAAATTGCTGGTGTTGTCAACCCCAGCCATCCCCTGGGGAGGGTTGTTAGGAAACACTGCCTGAGCTTCTACTCCTAATAAGCGAGGATCTTTTAGGGGAACAAAGAGAGCTGGCTTCTGAACTCCCAGGGCAGGAGTACACCCCAAACCTTTCTGGCTCTCTGTAAATGAGGTTGCATCACTCACTGCAGCGTTATAATCCCCTCCCAGGGAGAGCCCAGGTTCTCAACCAGGTTACAGGCTGGCACCGGGCCAGGGGCAAACCGTTCTGATACCGAGGGAGGAATTCAAAGCTCTCAGGCCCCGGGGTTGTGCACATCCCCTCCCCTGCCTGACAAGGTGGTTATCTCTTGGTCTCCCACCAGCCTTCTCCGTCCCCTGGACGCAGGGTGGGTGCCCCAGCTGCAGCTCTGCAGCCCCGTTTCCTGCCACCCCAGACACCGCTTTTGCTCCTTCACCAAAAATTTTTCTGACCTTTATCAGAGTTCAGTATCAGTTCTCCCAAATGGCGCTGGGAAGTGGCTCTGAGCAGCTGAACACCTGCACCCCCAAAGGCACCGCCGCCCCCATTACCGCTGAAGGGCTGAAGCTGCGCCCGGTGGCAGGGATGCTGGTGTGACAAACGATGTCTGCGCAGGCAGCTCTTCATTTCTATGGTAACACTGTTCTTCCTCCTGTTTATGTTCATCCGCATGTGCACACACAAGTCTGGGTTGTTTATCCCCATCCCTGCTGACAATTACCCCATTCTCAGCCCTTCACCAGTTAGTCCACGGAATTAAAAGCGACCCTTCTCTCGCCATGTTTTAAGGTCCTGTAACAAAGAGGAAACCTGAACACTTGGGCCATGGGATTTCTCTGAATTATTAATCGTGGGAACAAAGGGGCAGGAGGTTTCCTTGCCGGGAGTAGGGCAAGCAGAGCACATCTTCTTGGGTCTATGCGGGAGGAAAAGGTGATGGCTCTGCTACTAATGGACTGGTTTAGCCAGCTTTTGATTGTTTTGGATACACTCAGGGATGCTGCAATGACTCAGACAAAATTGCTGCTTTGTCTGAGAGACACGTTTACTTCTCAGGGTAATGAGTTGATCTCTGCTCTGATTAGATTTCACTGCAGTACTCCTTACCAGTGGGTGTTGGCAGGAATGGGAGTGGTGGAAGGTTTAACTCAAAGGAGAGAACAGAGAGGAACCTGCTCTGCAAAGGGATATTTTCACCAAAAAAAAAAAGAAAAAGAAGAAGCACTAATTGCAGCATAAGCTGATCACACATAATAGCAACCTCTTTCCACCTTTGCTCAGGCAGTTTCTTCAGCTTGAAGCAGACTGATCTCTGGCAGCTCTGGAGATCAGCAGGAAGCAAAGGTGATTTACAGCCCTACCGACACCTCCTTCTGCCCTCCCACTCTGGCTGCAGACACATGGGTCTTACTGGGGAGGGGGTGAAATTCCCAGTGCAGAGGGTGCAGAGAGGCTCTCCCCGGGGCTCACACCCTGCGAAGGCAGCATGTGGGGTGCCTGCCTGCCTCTGAGTGAGTGCTGGCTGGCACGAAAAAGCTTGGGAAGCTTGAGATGGGGTCAAGTTGAAGCACATCCAGCTGCGGGCTGGGAGAGGAGCCCGGCAGAAAGCCCCAACGAATGTCACCTCCGCTCTGTATTCATCTTAAATATTATGATTCATTACAGTACATGGGAGAACTTTGTCTCAGGCAAACATGACATAAGAGTACAGCTGGGTGAATAATACCGGTGACATTTTCTACAGCAATTAATTAAAACTGAAATTCCAGTTTGATCCGGCCCTCTTCAAAGGCCTTCTTCAGGCATTCCCACACAGCTAAGTAGTCCTCGCGCCGGTACGGGTGGAAATATTGAGCTCACGTACACAAGTGCTTGAGGAGAAGCAAACTTTATATGGGCTTATGGTGGGAAAACTCCCCAGCTGTTTTATTTCTCACATGACAGAGCAGGAATGAATTCCAGCCGGATACCTGAATATCAAATAATGATCAGAGGGTAAAAAAATAAATAGCTTGTCACATTATTTTGAATAATAGTAAAAAAAGGTCTGTTTTGAACAGAGGGAGAAAAGAGCTTTTCTTGCCAAGGTCTCTCACAGCCTGTGTGAGAGGCCAGCATTTCTGCGGGGTGCTCATAGATGGGTTTGCCAGCTCAGGGGGAAACCTCAACGGCCTGATCAGACCCTAGCATCAGGGTCTGAATTGCTGGTCACTGCCAACCCCTACATGATACCCAAATCGACCCCTGCTTGGTCTACATGTGTTGCAAGTTCCTCTCCCCTCCTCTGAGCCCTTCACACCGTTGCTGGGTTGCTCCCCCTTTCCTGCCCCTGCACTTGCCAGGCTGCAGTTCCCCACTGTGGGCAGAGAGGCAGAAAACAGGAGAGGAGCAGGAGGGTGCTGAGCTCCGTGCCCTGCTGTGGTGATGCCCATCTCTGCCAAGGTGTCCCTCTGGTCCTGCCTCAAAGCTCTTGTTTGGAGCCATGGTCTATACTAGCAGCAGCATAACCACACGGGTGCACGGTGCTCCTGCCATCTGTCCTAAACTCGCCTGATAATTGATTGCAAATGCTTTGCAAAGCAGCCTTGTGCCTCTGGTAGCTCCTCACCCAAGCAGACATCTCTGAAAACTTTTCCATCCTCTTTCCATCCCTCCCAGAAAACTTCTGGTGACAGCACTCTGTCTTCTCTTAGCCTTCATCAAACTTGGTCAAGGAGGTCAGCGTCTCCTTGCTTCGCTCACCATCCATGGCCAGGTCAGCTCTCCAATTCTGTGTCAGTATAATACTTTCCACACTGACCTCTGCAGCCTCTGAGAGGTCAGGTCTCAGCATGAGTCACACAGTGCTGGCTGGTGCCATCGCTTCGGGATGGAAATTACACTCGGTCTCTTGAGCTTTCTGAGATGCATGTTATTTCTGCCTCAAAACCTGCAAGATACAGGGTCTGTTTTGTGGCTTACCACTCAGGCTGGAGCATCTCTCACTGTGCTGTCTGCCCTGGTCTGCCCTTTATTTAGGGTATCCCAGAGAAATGGTTTTCTTCCATGTCCTATCTCTCATGCCTGCTAGGCTGTAGAAAGGTTAGATCCCTTCCCTGGTTTTCTATCCTATGCTCCCATCTTTTTTTCTAGACTCTCTCTTGAGCTGGTGGGTACCTTAAAGGCTGCCCTTTCCTCTTCCACATCCTTCCTTGAAATCCTCCTCAGCCCAGAAGTGCACCAAAAACCTCAGCAGTGGTGTGGCAGCTGGCATGCTCTCCAGATACCAGGCTTGTTTCCATGTGGTCTTTGCAGGGAGCAGGGTGAGAGGGTTTGCCTCCAAACCAGCTGTTCCTTCTGGCGAGAACATAGGTTTGGGAAAAAAAAATATTACAATACCTGAAAACCTATTTTGGTTTAATTCTGAAAAAGGCACAGAGATGTATGTCCAGACCATTTCACTTGACATTTCAGACAAGGCTTTTTTTTTTTTTTTATCCTTGTTTTGATTCAGGCTGACTCTTTATTCAAAAATGTTCTGGAGTTTGGTTATTACAAAGTTCGGCGAGAAAAATTTTTGTCCAGTGCCAAGTTGCCTCTTTTTAACTTCTAAAATCTCAGACAAACAAAATTAGTCATTCTTGTTTACAGAATTGTCAGTGAACTGAAAACTTGTTTGCTCTCATGCTCCCTTGCCTGGTCAGTCTGTACCCACTTGTTTCTCTCATTCGTTTTTGTTGGAACGTGCTGATGCACCACTTACTGCAACGGAGCCTCTTTCATTACTAAGGCCCTTTGAGCACTGTTGTATGACAATAACAATATTAAATGGTTTGATCCACTTCCCTCTGAAGTCAGTAAGATGTCCAGCATGGGGGGTTTTTTTTCCCCTTTCAAGTCACATGATAAAAGATCTCAGAAAACCTGCTTTTACTGTGTCTTTTCTGCACCTGTGCTTACCCAGTGCTTCAGCACAGAGCTGCTATTGGAGAGATGAATGCTGACCAGGGAAAAGGGCCCAGTGCCAACCTGTCAGATGGAAATGGTTTCCAATAATTCTCCAGAGGGTATTTTCTGGGAGCATGCAGTTGTTTGTGTGGTGGTACACTCATTTCAGCCTGTATCTGGAATAGCACATTACCATAGCAAACCCTGCTACTGGCTTCTCTGCACCAAAGGAAATTTCTTCTTTAGCACTTATTTAAGAGCGCATCCAGAAAGCTAGAGCTCTGACACACAGTGAAAAAGAAAACAAGAAGTTTTACTAGGATCAGGGCAGGTGAGGTGATCCCTTTTTATCACAAGTCAGGGGTGTTCCCCCGAGCTGGTATTGCTGTGCCTGGGTAAGCTGTGGGAGCCTGAGATGGGAGAACTGCGCCGTGCCTTCGGCTGAGGGCATGTTTCTCACGGTCGGCAAAGCGTTTCCTTCCTCTCCCTCTCTCTCTGCATGTTCTCCCTCAGCAGTGACAAACCCAACCACCACCGCTTCCCAAGCGAGTTCTGTGTGTGAGCACAGGGGATGTGTTTATTTGCCTGCAGAGTAACAAATCTGAGACTTAATCAGGCTTCTGTTTCATTCATTGCCTGGGGAAACCTGCAAACCTTAAATAGTTTTTCTGGTCTTGTTCTTTACATTCTAGAGGGGATTTTTACAAATCACTACGCATTTTGCTTTGGTGGGCAGGCTAGTTCATGTTTGCAGTATTAGCAGCTATTGCTGTTATGGCAAAGGATCAATAGCATTTTCCACTGTGAACGTGCCTCCCCTCTTTCTTCCCCAGCCCCCCCCCAGCCTTTTTGACTTTGTGGACTTTAGCTGCAAGGCAAGTGGTTCCTGTCACTTTGGGAAGCAGCGTCTTCTCACACATAGAAAATTAGTTTAGCTTGGGATTTTCAGTGCAGCCTAAGATGTGTAGGTGCACAAACCCTAAAATTAGATTAATTCAAATCCCAAAGCAGCTTTGAAAAATCTCTGTTGAGGCCCCTTTTATCACTAAGGGACTTAGAAGCAAAATAAGCTGGAGATGACTTCAGATGCTCGATTTAATGTCTAGAATATTTTAGTTCCCTGGGTTTTATGCATTTTGGTGGAGTGGATGGATGCCACAATAACAACTGGGTTACTCAGCCAGCCAAGACAGCTGACAGCAGGGTTCAGACCTACACAGATGTTTGGACAACAGTGTGACAATTTGGTGGCACTGAAGTCGATGTTAAGACCTGGGCCTGAAGAAAGCGAAATGGGGGAGAGCAGGCAAAGTGCATCACCCGATTTTCTTTCACATAACCACGATGGACAGGAGCTGTGTCAGAAGCTGTCACTGTCTCTCTTCTGCTGGACAGATGAGCAGGTCAGAGCTCTGCTGGGCTGGGGCAGAGCAGGGTGCTCTTACAGTCATAGAATCATAGAATGGTTTGGTTGGAAGGGACCTTAAAGATCATCCAGTTCCAACCCCCCTGCCCTGGGCAGAGACACCTCCCACCAGACTAGGTTGCTCAAAGCCCCATCCAGCCTGGCCCTGAACACCTCCAGAGATGGGGCATCCACAACTTTTCTGGGCAACCTGTTCCCTGGAGCTTTCTCTTCTCCAGGCTGAACAACCCCAGCTCTCTCAGCCTGTCCTCACAGCAGAGGTGCTCCAGCCCTCAGCTCATCTTCGTGCCCCTCTTGAGGGCAGCCAAATTGGATGCAGAAGTGCAAAGCAGCAGATGCTATAGGCAAGGACTAAGGCATACAAGCCTATCACGTGGATGTGGCCGGAGGCAGGCGAGGGAGAGCATTACTTTCCCTGGCAGGAGTGTTTTGACAGCTGTGGGAGCAGGGAACTGGAATAGCAGGTAGAGCCATCTAGGAGCTCAGGCTTGGAGCAGTGGTACCTTGGCAGGGCTGAGCCAGCCCCTGCTGCCAGCAGTTCTGTGTTTCAGTGCCCAAAACTTCCTACCCAACCCCCTGTCCTCACCCCACATCTTCCACCTTCTTGTCCGTAAGCACCGCATGCGAAGGGCAGGGATGCGAGGGCGTAATCAGTGGGAGGCTGTGGAGCAACAGGAGGAACAGCCTGAATGGCTTTGAGCAGGCGATCCCAGAGGCGTTATGGCAGAAAGGAGAAGTTTGCTACAGGCAAGTCACAAGGCAATTTGTGTTTGGGTTAGTTATCTCAGTGTGGGAATAGAGGAAAGGCTAAAATTGAACACACAGCAGAAGAAATGACAAGGCTTTGGCATAGTGTTGAGTCAAAGACTGAGTCAAGGAGGAAGCCAAGGAGGCTCAGACTGGT
>BJBW01003090.1:405172-473834 GCA_004320125.1 Scolopax mira
CACAGATTTTGATTGCAGCAAAGACTTGAATTTAGTTTGATTTTTTCATTTCAGCAAAGGTCCTGAGTAAACTGAATTGCTATCTATTTTAACCCATTTTTAATCTGTCTGTGAAATAGAGATGTCCTCAGGTTGTACTGTCCAATCAGAAAAATAGAAAGAAATTTTATGAAGAGCTCAAACAAATTAATATGTGTATCATGTTGACAAACTGAGTTGTGCTATAGACATTTAAAAGTATAAATTGACTGTATGTTTTTGGGTTGGTGATGAAGGACTATGAAAAATTAAATGGTGCCTTGCTCTATTATAAGTGTTATGACAGCTAAATGACATATGTGAAGGCTAAATGGAGGTTTGTTTGTATATACTGTATATAAATGCATATATACATACATATCACTTTTAATATAAGTGGAAGTGTATATTGTATGTGTGTGCTATATACACTCTGTACTGAGATATTTGGCTCCAATCTTACCACAAATGAACAGTGTTAAAAAATCTGCTTCTCATTCTTGAATCTTTCAGAGACAGATTCAAACAGCTGGTTTGTGCCCAGAAAATATTAGTCTCGGGAAACGGAGGGTCACCAAATCCAGTTCCTTTTTATGGCTATTTTGATTCAGCTGTATTTAGCTCTCAAAGTTTCTTAAAAATCCAAACAAAGCACCCATCATTTTAGGAGAATTTCAGAAAGCAGCTCTGAAGCCTCCTAGCAACAACTGCTTAATTATCTCTGCAGGTTGGTGTTCTTGTTGTAAGCATTTAAGGTAAAGCAATCTGTCACCAACCCGAACACTCAGTGCCGAAATTCCTGGGCCGGTCTCTGGTGCTCAGCAGGAGTTGACTCTTGCAACGCGTTTTGCACAGAGAGCAGAGTTTGGCTTGAAGATCCACAGAACCTTGGATGAATTTCAGCCTACAGTAGTAGTTGACTCTGGGACAAGCCACACGCACCTCAGGAAAGCTGCCAGAAATAAGTCAAGGCTGCACAAGAAGAAATAAGCTGGTGGGTTTTCACTGGCCTGATAGGTCAAATGTAGCACTTTTACTATTCTGAAGAACCATTTATTATGATGCTCAGCCTTAACAGCAGAAAGTTAGCTTGTTATTTTGGGTGCTCGCAGGTGAACTGGGGACACTTGAATTGCTTTGCTACAGATTTACTGGGTGAGCCGTGTCCAAGTCAATTGGGTCGAGGTACTAAAAGTAGTTTCGATGCTTGAATACTGTTGATACCAAGACAAATTAGATTCCCAGTTCTTGTTTAGGTGCCCACCTGCTCTGCCTCCACTCCTACTTGTCAAATGTGTCCTGCTCCATTTCCTTGCTCATTTTTCATAGTGCCAGGGATAAAAGACTGTGAGGCACCTACTTCAGTAGTAAACAGCCGTTTGGAAGATGTGTGTACTTTCCCTGGTAGATCTAAATTGATACAGCAGGAGATCACAAAACCACAGGTTAAATTGGTCTGACTTATAGTAGATTAGGATGTAGCTACTTTTCCTTTCTAATTTTTTCTTGTACTGTAGAATGTGGGTTTGGTTTTGATTTTTTTCTTTTAGAATGCCTACAATGCTATTATTAAAAGATTATTTTCAGAATGCAGATTAATTACATGCAGTGCAATTAGTGCGGGCATAGTGAGAATTTGAAAAACATCTCTGAGGCAGGCTTATGGAATAGAGAATATACATACAAGTACCAGGACACTAACCTCAAGGATGGTGCAAGTACACTGCAAGAGAGGACCTGCCTTTACTATATAAAATTGTGTTGAAACTGAAGCTCAGCAAAGGTATTTGTAAACCTGTCAGCATGGTCTGGCTCGTAAGATTAAATACTAGTTAGTGTGTCCTGCTGTCACCTTATCAAGCTTTGGCATTTACTGATATCAGTTGATTTCCATATGTTGTTGAACCAGCAATATTCTGCAGCTGAAAACATGGATAAAAGTGGAGGAATGATTCAGATGCAAGAAGTCAGCAGAGTCAGCCGTCTGTAATATAACCTGGAAACACAATATGGCTTAGAAACGGGCTTGTGTGGCCTGAAGGATATAGATAGAATCTTTTATCTCCGTCAGATATAGGCCAGAGCAGCAAAATTCAGATCTAGTTTTGGATCACTGAACTAGTTCAATAATATCCAGCAGGAGCCTGACCCCACCAGATATTCCATCTCTTTTGAGGGTTTTGGAGACTTGCTTCTCTTGCACACTTCTATCCCCATGAGACCAAGTCACACCAGTGTAAATTGTAGAACCAGGTCTGGATCTACCATCCACAGAACTGGGGGACACAAATCGGAAAACCACAGAGAATATCTCCTGCCTTTTTAGTAGGTGGAGTTTAGACCATACCAACAGAAGACCTAAATCTGTTACTGAAAGATTTAATTACTGTATTTATTTTTATTCCCAGTGGCTTTTAGGGCATCAGTATGTTGTGGGGTACAGTATGAATACTGGGAAAGAAATGGTCTGAAGAAACCAGATGGGAAAGAAGGGTTAGGATGAGCTGAAAGATCCTCCAAGGTGGAGAGGACGCCAAGGTATGCAGGATAGGTGATTAGTGTAAGGGAGCAATGCATGAGACTGTGCTGCAGGACTCTTGAAATTCCAGATTCTAGGACTGCAGATGCTGGACATTCATGTTTCTGATGTTTGCTGGTTTTTTTTCTCTCTTCTCCCTTTCCATGGCATGCCTTCCATTTGTTTTCAGAATTTTAATTGTAAACTTCAAATTCTCCTCCTCATCCTGCCTTTATCTTATTTACATCCAGGAGATTCTGTGCTTCTCTGAGGGCTGACATACCCTGGCTTAAACTGGAACTGCCCTGAGGATGATTTTATATTTAGTAGCTCCTTATGAGCTGCTCTCATTTGAAGCAGCCCAGGCTGCCTGATACAATACATACTGCGGAAATCTCTCTCCTGCCTCTCCCTATCGCACTGTGACGATAAGGCTGAGCTTGAGAAGGGGCCAGGGCCTTACCCAAAGTGTGCCTGGGCAGCAGAGCCTGGCGGGGCACAGCTTCCAGCCCCTTTGTGCCATCAGGGTAACCCACAAGATCTGAGGCGAGGGCAGAAATTCTGTCCCACAAAATCTGTTGCCAGGAGTGCAGAGCTATCAGCTTGTATCATTCAGAATACACCTGTATAAAAGGGCTAAACAAGTCTAACCCCTGATATTTTCCCATCATGTGGTGGTGTGGATTTTTTTTTTGCATTTATTACAGGTTGGCCCCTTTTTAGAGTGGTGTATTGGTTTCCAGGGCTTAAGAGAAAGGATTCTTCTGTAGGAGCGATACAAATGCAAAATCACCTGGTTTCTCCCATCCTTTGGGTGTCAGCTGTTTAACAGGGAGCTTTCAGGAATCCACTTCCAAGTTTTATAGAAAGCTCCTGGATTTAGTACCCAGGTGCTCTGATCTGACCATTGCTCCCCACTCCAAGTCCTTGTGATGATGACAGGGTGAAGCTCTGACCCGAAACTTTCCTCTTTCCAATGGAAAAGTCAGCCGTGGAGGTTCACGGGACTGTGAGAGACCCACAGCTCTCCCTCCAGACACCCCACTGGGCCCTAGTCTGCAGAAGACAGCCCAGTCCCTTTCACAACAGTCCCTATTTCAAGCCTGTGATGCTTCTGAATATGACAGCGTGTGGGCGGGAAGTGGTGTCTCAGATGGAGAACTGTCTCAGCTCCCAGCTCCGGAGCCTGCAGAATAAAGAAATGGCCTCCATGGAGAGCAGCCCTTCCTGGAACGTTGGACTGAAGCAGCGACGTGGTAACACAGACTCTGGTGTCTCTAGATTGTGTTCCTGGAAAAGCCGTTCAATTATTGATAAGGGTCGCACTGACATCACCCAAAGGCAAGGAAGCTCTTGCTCGCTTTTAATAATTTCTTACTCAGCAGATTTTTCACTTCCAGCTCAGCAGAATCAGCATTTGCAGACACATCAGCTAAAATACAATACACCCGCTGGAAAGACAGAAAGGCGACGGCCCAGCTTTTTCATTTGTGAACTGGAAAGGAAGAGAGAGCCGGCACCCCAGGTCGGTTCTGCTCTGCAGAATGTGAACTGCCATTCTGGAGTTGGCACTACTGGGTTTCCTTTCCTGCTGATGGCGTTTGGTCCTTGTTCATTGTTCAGAGCTGCTCTTGAGTTCCTCCTCCCCCACTTATCACATATGCTGGGAAGGAGGATTTCCCAATAAAGGTAAAGAGAAGGGACTGGTACTAATGCTCCAGATCTAATTCAATTTAACAAGCACTACTCTAGCTAGTAAAGCTGCTGCCTTTTTGTTCGATCTATAGTGCTGACAGCTTATGCAGGGAGGAGCATTAACCCCATCTGTTCTTGTATGAGGTTTAGTATTCCAAGAGAACTTTTTTAATTAGAGAGAAAGCTTTAAGCCTAAACATCCCTTTGAGACCTGGAACTGTCCTGGGTTCGTTTCTTTGAATGTGCCCTACAGAATCAACACCAAATTGGAAGCAGAGTGAAGTTTTGGATGACCCTCATGAGATTCTGGCACTCTTAAACCTAAGCTCAGAGTGAATTTGGATGAGAAGTTGAATTGCCACCTAAAATAAATGCATATGAAGAGTTCCTTTTTTAGCCTGCTTTACTGTTTGTCGTCATTTCTGAGTCTCCTGGTGGTGGCTGCCATTCACGTAACTAATAGGATCGCCAGCTGCCCGTGAAGTAAGGAGGCTAATGATTGAAAGTCATTAGAAAATGGAAGAGAGAGACTCTCACATCAGCAGATCTGAATGTCAGGCAGGGCTTCCCATCAGTCTCAGAACCTCAGACCAGTACCTTCCCAGAAATTCCACACGGCGCTGCAGAATCAAGCCCGTGCACCAGCGTCACTCCTGGGGAAGGGTCAGTCTGGTCATGGAGCTTCACTTCAGCACTTCCATTTTGCCTGAGGTCCCTGCAGCCTCAGAACCTGTCAAACCAACTGCTGTTTTTCCACTTCCACGCAGTTTTCACAGCAAGAGGTAGGTGCGTGTTTAAGGAACCTGTTTACCGTGCAAAGGTAAACAGTCAGGTTCCATTTTCACAATTAGCCCTGCGTTAGAGGTGGATGCAAACATTGGGTTGCCAGCACTACTGCGTCACAGATGCAAACAATTTCCATCAGGGTGAAAGCCCGGATGATACCACCATGGCAACCAATTTTAAATAGAAACAATAGGCCAGCTCCTTCGCTGAAATAAAGACACAGGACCTGTCTTTATCCATATTCGTACAACAGAAAATACAACTTTTGAGCATTCGCATTTTATGTGTTTTTATTGCTTCATTCCTCAGAGCATCTCAACATGCTGTTTGCAATTTATATGCAGTAAATATTAATGAATTGAAGGCATCCCTGTGCGGCTAGCAGCAGTCAGAAAACAGCATGGTGGATAAAGGAAGTTCTTGCCAACTTCATTATCTTTCCCCTTACAGAATCTTTAAGTCCCATGCAGAGAACTCAGTCTTTTCCCTTCAAAATCTCCAAAAAATAAACAACAAATCATTACTGTTGAAAAGATGAAGTGCTGAATCATGCCTCCCACGCTTTAGAAATTGTGTTCCACTGAGTCTAATTATTTCATACTTGATACATAAATTTTTGAGCAGTCTCTTCCAAGAATATTCACGGTCAGGGTTGAAAATGAGGAAGTTCTGATCAACAGTCTAACATGGGGACAAAAGTTTTGGTGAAACTCACTGGAACCTAATGTTGGCTTGTTTCATGGGAATGAGATTTTATTTGGTCCAAACCAAACCTCAAGCAAACTTGAATTTCCTGTGCATTGAGTGCAGTGCAGTCAATGTGCAGCTGATTGAGCATATGGAATTCACAAGAAAACGTTGAATATATTTTTAAGCATTTTAACCAGGGTCTTTTGTGTACCTGAAACGGTGTGGAAATATGTTAAGATCCCACCAGTTCTCTCTCTCCCTTGTTGCAGCCAGCAAGCTCTTAGCAGAGTCAGTGGGTGCAGAAATAGGAAACTACTTTTTGCTTTTGTTTGGCTATTGAGGATGGGGAGTTACTGTTAAAAAAATAAATTAAAAATTACTAACCTACAGCAAAATCAGGAAGGGCATGTATCAAGTACTCCATGACTCTCAATTCTGAGAAGGAAACTTCAATGCTCTGGCTTTGTTTTCCCCTGTGCCATTCTTATCTGACAGGTAATATCAATTGCCAGAAACGATGTGGGTTTATTTTGTACTTTGTATTCTAATATAAAGGGAACTGAATACTTGTCATAGTCCTTTGGGCAGGGCTCCTTACTGCTGCAGAGTTTAATATTGAGATTGGCAACACTAAGTTAGCTGATGTAATCTGTTCCATTACAGATATTTACAGCACGCCATATTACAATACAAAGGCAGAGGTTTAAAGAGCAGAAAGATGTGACAAGCCAAAAAAGCCAACCCATTCAAAACTGAGGCTTACACTGCAGACGTCTATCCCCCTCACTGTACATTCACAAAAATGTCTTTTCATGCCATTAGGAGCATACGTGATGCAAAACTCAGATCTGGCATAAAGGAACTCCACTGGTGGCAAACAAAGTTGCTGTTATCCACACCACATCTGACTGTAGATCTGTCTTTACATTAGCCAATGACTCAGGATCACCAGTGTGTACTGTCCAAAGTCACTCCTAGGTTTCCCCATTCTTTGGCCAAACATCACAAGCCTTGGCTTATTGTAGCACAGGGGGAAGGGGCAGCATAGAGGAGGGTTTGTTCCTCTTTCGAGCAGCCTCTTTGTACTCCTGCAGTAGCCAGGAGCTGATACAGTGACCTGTGAGTTATTACTAGTCAGACAACTATTTGCCAGCTTATGCTTTCAAAGTCCTGCCTATTTCCTTCTTGAATTTCTTGCTTACCTCTAAGTCTCATCAAGCCTCATCAAGCAGCTCTTTCAGATTCGAGCTGAGTGATTCCCTACCTGTTTAAGAGCCCATTTTTTTCCTACAGCCCTCTTGGAGGATCTGTGGCGTCTGTTGGGCAGAATCAGCACTTTCATTAGTCTTAATGGAGCCTCTTCTTGTGGAAGACACTGGAGAGGCTTCGCACGTAACAGGAATTTCTATTACAGACCACGGAGGAGATACACACCCCACGCTGCCTGGTGCTTGTGATTTGAAGTGAAAGAAATACTGATAATGTGGTATGAATGCAGTGCTGTGTTTCTGATACAGATGGGCCCAACCCAAAGGCTTGTTTCCCTGAATTTCTTAAAGTTCAAGGGAGGTTGGAGCCAAAGTGCTTAACTGAACAGACTCATTTTGTGTTTAGTTTTATTTGTCATGGAAATGGCAAAATTCGCTTTATGAAACCAATGTTGTTTGCCATACCATTAAATCAGTTTCTTGCCTTTTGCAATGGCTTCTCAGTGCTGTTGGTAAAAATAATGTCGCTTTTCCAGTATATCATGTAAAGTGATTTCAGCTGTGTTTTTTCCATTCCTGACCTCTGCAATGCTTGCATTTTAGACAGTTTTATACCCTTATTGATTACCTGATATAGTGTTCTAATTTCTAGGAAGTAAGAACATAGCCCTTAAATCATCCAGGCTCTTTGAAATGTTTTAATTTCCTCAAGTAAATAGAGCATATTTTGCCAGGAATCTTAAATGTATGATACATGGATCTGATTCCACTTTTACACAGGTCTTGTATAACTCCCTTCGGTGAAATTGCTCCTGATTAGCATTGAGAATCAGGTCCAGAATACGGGGAGGAGAGTGGGTTAAAGCCATTTTTTCTGACATTGAGTGCTTTAAAAGCACACTGAGACTGTAACCCATTACCATTTCTCAGTAAGTGCCCTCTGAGAGGATTGGGAAGGATTGAGGAGTTTTTAACCAGTAAGTCACTTCAGGTCTTTCACAAAACAGTAGAGATTTAGCCACTTCTAGCTACTGGATCTTTGGTGATCATGGGTAAGCTGGTGGTCTCAGCCCCCAGTGGACAAGTGTCCATACCACAACCCCTGCTATTGAATTGGCCCTTGAGGGCAATCTGGAAAGAGGGCGAATGGAGTGTGGGTCTGGTTCCTTTCCCAGGTTTTGCAAGTTTTCCTGCCAACCAGGAAAGAAGGTGTTTTATAAAAATGCTTTACAAAAGTGTATTATTTGCCTCATCCAGAATTGTCATGCTCCAGCGCCTAAATATGAAGGCTGATATTCTCTCACAACCCCGTTAAACTCCCACATCGTAGATGACTGATACAAGTTATAAGCACTCCCAAAATAGGGCTGGATTTTCACAGTGATAATTGAAAGCCATAACTTTCCACCGGGGAGGCTCTGTAGGTGGGAGCAACGGCAGAGACAGTAGTATCAACAGAGTTGAGGCTTTTTACCAGTATGTTAGACAATTCTATTATAGTATATATACCATAGTTTAGCAATGCATAGCCTTTCTTTAGTGGATGTCTCCTGTAATCAGCTATGGACCCATCTTTTGCCAGTGTGAGAAGAACCCCAGGGAAGCTAAGAAAAAGCCTTTGTCCTTATGACTGCTCTAAGCTCTGGTTCAGGAGAATGTTCATATTCAAGGCTGTGCTTAAGCTTTATGGACATTTTTTAAATCAGGCTGGCTTTGGTGAACTGATGACTACGAAAAAATATTAATGCAGGTTTTGTTTTCCTTCAAAAGAACTGAAAGGTGATCTAGTGCTACCACTAAGGAAAATCTTAAATGACCACCAGCCACTCATTTACAAATATCAGAATATTTAAATGCAAGTTAAATAATAAGAAGCTAAACAGAGCAATATTCTCAGTCAATCTAAGCAATAATTGTTGTTCTTTTGGGCCTACATGGACAGAAAGATTGAATCAAAGAACACTTATGGGTCACATTCTTATCTGGTACACCACAGTCTCAATCAAATAAATAACACCAGAGTTGCGTTGCGGCAATTGCTGTTGAGATCACAATCTGCATATAGATATTCTGTCTCTCAAGTTCTAAAAGTACTGTTACATTTCAAATCAAAGAGAAAAGAGTGAACAAATAACACAATTTATTACTGCAGATTATTTTTATGCCTGTGTGCTCCATTTAAGAGAATAATCTGTAAATGACTTATTATCAAGAAAAGTTATTTGTTTGCACTAATCAAGCCTTAAACTTGGAGACATAATATGGAACTAATTATTTTTAACTAACTAATCAACATGTTTCATTCATAAGTTGGGATTTATCAATATAGCACATGAAAGGAGAGAACATATTATTATTTCAATTTAGATAATATGCAAAAAGCACTGTGTTTGTAATGACCTGCTTTCACTGAATATAATCAAGCTCCAAAGCTCTATTACAGGCTGGAAATAGCAGCAGCTTACTTTAATGAGATTTCTGGCTCTGGGCCCCAGCTGTTCTACGCAAGGCTCTCCCTTTGCTCTATGACCTACCAATATGTGCTGTCACCAGTAATGAGACAGGACCTATTTCCTAACATGGGGAAAAATTGGAAAGCATGAGTTCATTCTACTCTGTCAGTGGAAACACACCCTCTTTCCCCTGCAAGGCATAAGGAGGGGAACACTGAATATGCAACATCCCCCCCCTCTCCCCTTGCCAGTGGAAATATAACATGAAACCCCTAAGGTAGAGAACTCCAAGGTAAGACCAAAACTCTCTTCTTAACTCGTCCCCTTAGCCCATAGAAAACCAAAATTCATTAGGCACATACGGAATATGTCTCTCCCCTGTGAAGTACCCCAGCAGAGGACTTTACATTATCTGCAAGGGGAAGGGGCAGTCTTAGGTTCTGAATTTCATGGATTTTGTGGAATTATGCTCATCTCAGAGCCCTGTTGGGAATGTGCCAGGAGCTAAAGAGCTGCACTTAATTTGCCTAAAATGGAACGGATTACCACTGCTCTCTTTTTTAATAAAGGAGGTGCAGCCTGGAGACTACAGATTCCAACAAGCAATGCTCCAAAATGAGCCAAGCAGCCCAGGCGCTGGAGACACAGCACTGCTCACTGGGACCCAGCCTTGGGGCCACATCCTGACACACTGCTGGGGGGACACACATAGGGCTCCAAGGTGAGAAAAAAAAGGCCAGTCCCATTTTGGTCACTCTGAATGAAACTCTTCATATTATTTTCCTTGCTCTTTTCATTATTATATCCCACACTTTTCAGAAATTCTGTTCTTGAAAATGTTTGATTAGCTGACATTTGGGGGATTTTATGCTATTTTTATCTTTAAGCTGTCACTTGGATTCATTAACACTTTGCACGTGAATCTGTTTTTTTAGGACAAGAAGCCAGTGTGTTTTCCCCTGAACAGCATTGTTAAGTATTTCAGGAATCTAAAATCCACAAACTATTTCTGTGTCCTGGATACAAACCTCTTTGGAAAAAAGGCAATGAACACTTCAGTCAGAGAATTGGAAGGTGTGCGCTTAATGCACTTTGAAATTAAATGATTTGGTGCTTTTCAATTTGTCTTTTTGCCCTTCCCAAATACCCAAAGGCACTAGCCCACTTTGTAAATGAATACGCTATGAAATCTTATTTTGAGAAATGAAGGTGTCACGGAGTTGCAGTAAAAATTATACTTAGCAGCAGTGCACTTTGTAAGCCCTGACTAATTGGCCCTTCAAGAGCCCTGATGCATTCCTCCTTTATTAATAGGAATTAAATAATCAGTTATTTTATTTTAGAAGTGGGAAAAAAACCAACAACCCAACAACAGAAAACCAGAGAGATTGAGAAGCTGAGTGTCCATAGTATAAATAGCTCCTTTCCCATTAAATGTACTGAACAACATCTGCATTCCAGGTGCCTCTTGGACATGGTGGGTGCCCGTGGACAGGCTGTCCTGGCTCAGCCTCTCAGATATTTGGGAGGGGGCAGCCCGCCGGTGCCCGAGGCTGTGCCTGCAGGGTAACTGCCTTTGTGGCAGACGTGCCCGTCTTGAAAGGGTTTTGGGGAGCCCTGCGCATACAGCGCAGGCGCCAGGGCAGCATCTCCCTCTTGCTTCCCCCCTGGATGCAGTGCTGTGGTGCAGCTGTGATCAAAATTTGGGAACTTTCAGCTTCAAAAATCCCATCTCAGCAGAGGGATAGGCGAGGCGCTCTGTGAAAGCCTGCAGTGGGCAAAGAGATACCCCTCATGTACTTTTTTCCTTCTGCAATTTCAGAAATAAAATTAGCTTTCAAATTTCCATTTTAAAGCCCTGTATCTGTGCAGAATTTTTTGCCCAGCTTGAGGGAGCAGTATCTTTAAATGAAAAAAAGAATTTCCAAAGGCCACATTGTGAGATTTTGAAGTACCATGGTAAGAACACCACTGCCTTCACAACACCACCTATTTTCTCTTCTAAATTATTTATGTATTTATTGTATTTTACATGAGCCGTGGAAGCTAGAGGCATTTTTGCAGTGTCAGGTCATTCTAAAGTACATTCCATACAAAGAATAGGGCTGGAAAATACAGTTGTACGTAATATTGTTCATTAATATTACATAATTACTGCACACAAATAGTTCTCTGGGCAGTGATAAGGATTTTTTCATAAAGACTAAAGACTCCAAGGCAATGTATTCCATTAAGGGGTTGCTTAACGTATGAGAGTATATCAATATATAGTACCTTCATCCAGTTGCAAAAAATGACGAAGGCAGCTTAGCCAAATGAAGCCATTAGCATGTATAATGTGTTTTACACAAGAGTTAAATGGTTTACCGGGTTTATAAAATCGTACTTTGATATTGCAATGACCAAGCTGAGATATGATCTAGCAAACAGGAGTTGCAGCTGCATCAGCAAAAAGTGAACTGCTGGATTTTCTCTACGGCCCAGAGAACATTTTATGCAGTCTTCAAGAATTGCTCTGGAATTAAAAAAAAATTCTCTATGTGTAGGATAATATGACAACTTGCCTCCAGTTTTTAGCTCAGCCTTCCTGGAGCAGTTGTTTAGGATAGCTGTTGAAACAGCTTTTCAGGTCTGTTAGTTGCCTTTATTACTGTTGAACGTGAGCAAGTCCTGCATCTTATGTGATCTATTAGACCTAAAATAATGTGGAGGAACACCTGAGTGACCAATAATCCCATAAGTGAGCCCTTTGGATTTTAGCATAGCCCAGTGTACCCTTCCTAAAGTCCTTGTGCTGTAAGTACAGTTTTAATTTTGACTTTTAATTTGATTTACTAAATTGTGCTCACATGTTGTAGACTATTGTATGGACAAGATAAACCAACCATTATTCATATAAAACTGGAGATCTGGACATCCTGATAGGGCTTTTGACATCCAGAAAACATCAGGCCTTGTTACAGTTTTTGGTACACATGATACAGTTGGTAATTGTGCTCCTAGAAAAGAGAGTCTTATCCTCTTGCTGCTCCTTTTTATTTTAAGGCAGAAAATGACTTTAATTGTATGGCAGTGAGACTCGAATGCTCAGTTTCCCCACTGAGAGTGTTAAATAGGTGTATCAGTCTGAGGTTTCTGTAATCGGCAGAGTGTGCAGTGCGAACGTTTGAAGTTCGTGTGTTGAGTCACCAAGGGTTCACCTTTCTTTCCAGATGACACCGTGACAGCTGCAATCAGCAGATGCATGAGAGCTGACAGGCCTTTGATTTTAAAAAAAGAGGGTTGCTGGCAAGGCGTTTTCCGTAAGGAGTTCCTTCTGAGCTCTGTAAGTCATTTCACTCCTTAGTTCAATAGGACCTTGATTTGGTAACACCCGGGGTATATCACAAACCCCACATCTGCTCTCCCGGAGTCTCCCAGGGTGAGGGAGGTGATTGAGCTGGAGAGGCTTCTTCTTGTGGATTCCATTTTTTCCAGGTTTAGTTTATCTGTGAGCTGATTCTATTAAATTATTGTTAGTGATTGCATATCTTATGGGTCATACTACCTTACCAAGGCTACATGGGCCACCTGACAAAATTGTTATGTTTTCCCCTGAAGGTTTTCTGTGTTTCATTGGGTGTGTAACACTGAAGGGCTGGAAGGGTGCTCCACCAGACCCAGGAAAACCACAGATCTCAAAATTGTTTCTAACTGAATAGAAGTGAGCAAACAGATTTTTCTACACCAGTTCAGCCATCCTTGGTTTTGCCTGTGACCCAAGTCACAGCCGAGCACTTACTGGGTGACGTGTTACCGTCACAATAAAAGCAGGTTAAAAAATCTAATCCTCAGAGGAGAGCAATATGTTCCCACTTGTGATTTAGTCTCCTGGTGAAGAGGTCATCAAGGGGTTTGCCATCCTGGAGGCTGATTCTGGAGAGAGGCTGCTCAGCACACAGTGCCACTGGCAGTCATCAGCCAAAGCTGCCCAGCGATGGCAGCCGGGGTGGCCGGGGGAATCCTCTCCTGTAAGATCGGCAGAAGAGTTAAATTGCTTCCAGAAATGAATCCATCTGGTGCTTATAGTGATTACTGTAAGGCACCATAATGACTAAAAGAACTTCAAGTGCAATTCAGTCGGAAACCCCTTTCGGGTGGAAGGTGTTAGATACATCACGCCGAGCTGCAGGTGGATGTGGCAGCAAATCCGGACGCTCAGTGTCATCGCTGTACGTGAACAAGCCCTCCTGGCAAAACTCCTTCCTTTCCCTATTTTGTTGAAAATCTTATTGGATATTTATTGGTGAGGAAAAGGGAAAATTAGGATTAAATTACCAAATTAGGTTCATATTATTCAGATGCCCAAGGGTGTGGTTTTTTTTTTTATTATTTGGATCTTATGTTTCAAGTTGATCCAAAAGTTAGGTCATGGTATAAGCTACAGGAAAAATCATTGTGTCACTTTTTACATGATAAAGGGTTGTTTTGACTGTGCAAAGATTTGAGTTTATGTCTTGAATGATTTTAAAAAATCTTCCTTATACCCTTAGCTCTGTGTTGAATTAGAGCAATAAGAAGTTTTTCAGAATGCTTGTCACTATCTTAATTTGTCTGTAACAAAAAGCAACAATAATATCTTCATCACTCCACGGATACTAGCTTGTTTTGCAGTGTTAGACAGCTGAGAAAGGAAAAGAAGGTAGCAAATGAAATTCTATTGCTATTAAAAGTAACGAATTTTAAAATGTTCATCAAATTTTTAAGCTCATCATGTAGCTGGTTTCATGATTAGTTTCTGCAATTCAAGTCTTTGACAATGAAAAAAATATTTAAAAATCCTGTTGGTCTTCACGCATGCCAAATAAAGCTCAGACACGTTATCTGAGACTCTTTACGTCATCCAGCCATCAAAGGGACAACTTCCTCGCAGGCTGTTAAATGTGATTATTTATAGACACTACTCATGCTCTTTAGAGATTTATTCTCCTTTGCAACCAAATGTAGTGACTGCAATCCCTATATATTGTTCAGGCATTTTTCCTCATAAAATGACACAAATCCTGCTGGGCAGCTGATACCATCAAAATGTTAGACATTAAGAACCCTCCCATGGTTTCAGCAAACTGTGTTTGTCAAGCAAAGTGACTGAAGTCAGATTTTGGAAGTTCTGCTCCTATCACTCCAGCTGATCTGCATCTACCCTAACGCATTGCAAGGGTGTGCCTGAAATTAAATTACAGCCATCTACTCAGTCTTTCCCAAACTATTCATATAATAGCAATCTGCTGCTGGAGCCAGGTTCAGAGCTGCTTCAGACAGAAGTGTTTGTTGGCCCTGGATCTGATGATGATGATAACAGTACGACTAGAAAAATATGGAGGAAAATAACACTTAATATCAGATGGGCTCATATAGGTTGCAAACAGTAAACAAAAGGGGAAATTATAACGCAGTAATTACATGCTCACAAACAATGATGTTTTCACCATATGTAAACAAGTTCCATTTTTACACATGGAAACAAGCATATAGGATTGCAAGGAAAATAGTTTATTAAAATTGTGGAGAAATATTGGGTTTGGTAAAAATATCTGTATCATACAAACTTACAATTTGGTGACCGAGTAGGCTGGAAAGAGTCTTGGAATAAGCAGTAGTGGACACCACACTAAAGGAAAAATACTCAGGAAATGTTTCTGCATGTTTCCTTTTCCACTTGAGCTTTCTACTGGTATATCTACATGTAGCTATTTTTTTTTATATTTAACTTTGAATTATATTTTATTTGCATGTTTTAATTTGCAGATATGAAAAAAGTTAATTCCCAGTAAATGAACTCAGATTTTACAAACCAGATCTGCAGTAGACATAAGTTATGATGCTTGTGCTTGACCCATCCGCATTCCTGTGCAAAAATGCATTTTAAAGTGCATGTCAGTTCTGGACTCATGGATTGGACCCATAGACCACAAAACTTTATATACAAAAACCCAATCGGGTGTGCAATGCTTGGTGTGAGCCCTCTTGTAGCCTCAGTAAAACTGGAATTTCACTCTGCATTGCCTGGCAGCTGGGGACAACCAAGCCCATTGCTTTTATGTAGATGTACCGTGTGTGATGAAGTAATAATCACTAGCTATATAAAATATATGCTGAATTAATATTTTATGGTTTTCAACTTGCTACAATATGCATTTGCTTTCAATCCAGAATTTCCTAAAATAAATTAGAAAGGAGGGCCTTTGTGTTGGTTATTGGGATAGAAGTGCTCACTGGAGCAATGCCATCCTCAGGTACCACACACTCCAGCCAGTTTTCTAGCAGGCTGAGGTGAAGGTAGAGTGGTCCAGGAGGCATTCCACGAGCTAGAAGAAAATTCAAGATATCAGAATAATGTAACAAAGCTCCTCTCATCCCACCACCACTCCAGCTCCAAGAGCTGCACTTCAGGGCAGATGTCTCTGTAATCCCCCTCCCCATAAACACCTCTAAAAATAGTGCTTAAAAAGTTGTAATGGCCTCATCCATCATCCCGAAAGACAAGGCTTGCTGGCTGTCACTGCTCAAACCTTGTCGCTTCATCGACAAATACAGCTGAAAATCAGAAAAATCCCTCTCGCGACCTCGGGACAGGCAGCCATTGCCCTGGCGCTGGGTGAGGCAGAGCCCACTCCTACAGCTTGCTGAGCTGTGTCTATTTGTTTGCATCTCTCACTTATTAGTTTTTTGCCCTTTTTAAAAACCAACGTAAACACAAGTTATTTGGGAAAGCCTTTAAAATACCTGAGCGAGTTTCAAAAGACTTTCAGAATGACCATCTTGGAAAACTCCCCAACTTTCTCACAGATTTTAAATAATGGCCCTCTCTCACTGTGTCCCATTTCCACATTAAAAGAGCTAAAAAGCAAGCAGAAGTCAGGTGCTGTGGTGTTTTCTTCACATCAGTTGTCCTCTGAGCATTTTGCTACATTATTTTGCTGACTTTCCATTCTATAAGTGAGATGGCTCGAAGGTGGCCTGGGTCAGGGCAGTTTGGGTTCAACTCAGACCTTGGCCATCTAAGGGTGTTACAAACAGCAGTTTTGGGTGGGATTTGACATTTAGATGTTAGCCACGACGTTACAGCCCAGGGAAGGCCTGTCAACGGTCACCGGCCTGGGGTGCCCCGAGCCAGCCCGGCCTGTCAGAGCCCGGCCCCGCCGACATCCTTCTGCCGAGGAAAACGATCTGCCCAGCACAAAGATGGCGGCTGGCGGCGGGAACCGCGCTCCTCAGCCCAAGATGGTCGCCCGGGCGGCCATCCGTCTGACCTTTTGCCCTTACTTAGGATGGCTACCAAGCTTGCGGGGCGACGTGCCCACAACAAAGCTGGCCGCCCCCCGGGCGGGGTGTTCCCTGCCCCTACCAAAAATGGCGGCGCGGGGCGGGGCCTCGGGGAGGGAGGGGGGGCGGGGCTGGGGGCGCGCCCGCCGCCGAACCGGAAGTGGCGCGCTGCCTCCGCCAGCTGGTTGTCATTTCGTGCGGCAGCTCGGTCCGGAGGAGACGGGGCTCGGCAGCGGCCGGGCGGGGAGGAGGGAGGCACCGGCTGCGGCACCGAGGCAGGAAGCGGCGGCCGCTGGGGGGGTGGGGGGAGGGGAAGGAGATAGAAAAAGAAGCAAAACAAGGCGGCGGCAGCAGCGGAGACTTCGTCGCGGCCAGGCTCGCCGGCTAGCGAAGCGCCTCCCGACTCCCCGGAGCCGGTGTCGCGGCAGCCCTACCCCCTCTCTCCCCCCCCTCCCGGCAGCAGCGTCCTCCGCGGCGACCCTCCCGGCGCCCGGCCGGTTTACATGAGGGGGAGGGAAGCCCGCCTGGAGCCCAGAAGACGCGCAGCAGGGGAAGGACTGCTCCGAGGAGCCGCCGCCGGACCCCGCGCTCCGGTTAGTCCGCCCGGCCCCCCCCTCCGCGGCGTCCAGCGGCCGAGACCCCGTCCCGTAATCTCCGGGCGATTTGGGAGAACCGGTTAAACACCTTCCATGGGGGAGAGAGGAGCCCGGCCCCCCGCCGCCTGCACCTTCCCCTCCCTGCCGGAGGCTGCTCCTCTCCTGAGGTAAAAAAAAAAATAATAAAACTATCTCCCTCCTGCCTTCCCCCGACAGCAGGACTCTTGCGAGGGAGGGGGGGACACCGCGGGGGGCACCCCAGAGAGAGTCGGGGCCTGGCGAGCCCAGCCCGCCCCGCTGGATGCCGAGCCCCTGAGGAGGAATAAGGCGTATACCCGCATATCCACCCGGCCCCGCAGCCAGGCTCCGCGGGGAACCCGCGTATCTCGGTGGAAGGAGGCGAGCCCCGCACCAGAAACCACCCTCCCAGCAGCCGTGAGAGCAAGGAGAAAAAAAAACAAAAAAACCCCCAACAAAACCAACCAACCTCCTTCCCCTTCCTACTGCACAACTCCCCTCCCTTCCCTTTTCCCGAACGCTAAATGCTGATTTCTGAGATGAAAATCTTCCTCTCCGGACAGCCGGGACTCATATGAAGGACACGCACATATTGGATCATAAATAAGAAGCGAGTCTGGCGAGCTCAGAAACCCAGCCCAAAAGGAGCAGCATCAAGAATCCACCCTTCTCCTGCACAACTCACTCCCCACCCAACACACAGAGAATACTAATTTCCTGAGATAAGATCTTACCCCTTTAAACAACCACACACACACACAGAGCGTGTATTATTACTAAATATAATAGGTTAAACCCAGCAGCACGGGAAAAAGCCTCTTCTGTAACTCACTCCTCCTTTTCACCCTTCTGAATGCTGAGATCCTGAGGTAAATTTTTCCTTTACCCACAGCAAAGACTCTTTTTGAACAGGACACAAATATATATTAGATTATAGAGATGTATTAAATTATTCCAGATTTAAATCTATTTTTTGCTGCCAAGGGGTCAGGGGACCAGACGTCATTGTATATATATTTTTTTTCCTCCCTCTTAACTCATTTATGGGCGAGTCAAGGCTGCTGAGGAGGAAAAAAACAGGATAGTTAGAATCTCTTTATCCTTATTCCCCAGAAGCTTTTTCTCTCATTGCTGTGCATTTCCTTTAGAAAAAGGAAACCTCTTATTTTGTGAACCAAAGATTTATTTTTTTTCCCTTCCTCCTGGCCAAAGGAAGGAAATGGACACAAATTGACACATTGAAATAGCTGAAGAGATCTATCTTTTGCAAAAAACAAGCATCTTTGTCCAAATCTGAAATAAAAAGCGTGGAGGGAGAAACTGGAATATCTAGCTAAAAACAGGATTCTTACTAATCTTGCCTCAGAAGAGGACGAGGTAAACACTAAACACCAACTTGTTCTTACGGGGAGGATTCAAACCCTAAATATAATAAATGGGGGATTACGGGTTTGGAGTGTTAGTGCAAAACAACACTGGAAATAAGTCAGCTTTTCCAGTCAGGTTTCATCCACATCTGCAGCCTCCACACCATCATCAAAATGCAACCCCCAGCCCTGCTGCTTTTATAAATAATAACACAGCTGCCAACGGCAGTAGTGCTGGGTCAGCTTGGCTCTTTCCTGCTCCAGCTGCCCATAATATTCAGGATGAGATTCTGGGGTCAGAAAAATCTAAAACTCAGCAACAGGAAAAGCAAGAGTCCCTAGAAAAACAGCAGCTTTCCCCTGGTCAAAGTCAGGAAGCAGGCATGCTCTCTGAACCTGAGAAAGCTAAAACTGAAGAAAACCAGGGCGATAATTCTTCAGAGAACGGCAATGGAAAGGAGAAAATAAGAATAGAATCGCCGGTGTTAACAGGATTTGATTATCAAGAGGCTTCGGGGCTAGGTACTTCGACGCAGCCCTTGACATCCACTGCATCTTCTCTGACTGGTTTTAGTAACTGGTCTGCGGCTATAGCTCCTTCTTCTTCTACAATAATCAATGAAGATGCAAGTTTTTTTCACCAGGGAGGGGTCCCTACTGCCTCAGCTAATAATGGTGCTCTGCTGTTTCAGAATTTTCCACATCATGTCAGCCCTGGCTTTGGTGGTAGCTTTTCTCCCCAAATTGGACCCCTCTCTCAACACCACCCCCATCACCCCCATTTTCAGCACCATCACAATCAGCATCAGCAACAGAGGAGGTCTCCTGCAAGTCCTCATCCACCTCCATTCACGCATAGAAATGCTGCTTTTAATCAATTGCCTCATTTGGCTAATAATCTTAACAAGCCACCTTCTCCATGGAGCAGCTACCAAAGTCCATCGCCTACGCCATCTTCATGGAGCCCTGGTGGTGGTGGATACGGTGGGTGGGGTGGGTCCCAAGGTCGAGACCACCGCAGGGGACTGAATGGAGGGATAACACCCCTGAACTCCATCTCGCCCTTAAAGAAGAATTTTGCAAGTAATCATATCCAGTTGCAGAAATACGCTCGACCCAGCTCAGCCTTTGCTCCAAAATCGTGGATGGAAGACAGTTTGAATAGAGCTGACAACATTTTTCCTTTTCAGGTGAGCATACTCTGTTATAACTGTAAGAAAAATAACACGTAAGTGCATTAAAATGCCCTAGAAAGGCTCGAGGGTTTGAACAGTACTGTCTGATTGTATGACTTCTGTGCTTGCAACTAAAATTAATAATATATGGCTAATTTAAAATGTCATAGAGTGGATTATGCTGTGTGCTGTGAATCATGGGGTTTTTTTGTAAATATCTGTTGCCCACCAGACACCTGTAGTAGGCAGTTTCCTTCAGCTTGATGCTTACAGACATTCAGAAATAGCCGATGAACAAATTTAGTTTTAAATAGCAAGCAGATCTACACAAAGGAGTAAGGAAAAAAAAATGCTGCCTGACGAAGTATAAAAGCTCTGAAGCCTTCTAAAGTATTTGAGCATGTACCACATCTGAGAAAAAGTATGAAATGATTGTATTTTGTTTTACAGTATGGACTTGCCATGCAACATAAATTTTGTAGCTTTTTTTTTTTGGAAACTTTGAATTTTTTACGTGATGCTAACCAATGCAATTTGCTTTCCTCAGTCATGGCAGAAAATTTTGGTTATAGGCCATCACCAAAAATAGACGTGGATGAGTTTCAGTTGATGCGTCCTATATTTTAATGTGGCCTTATCCTGGCTGGAGACAGGTTGTCTGGCAGTTCAACCTCTCCTTCTAGGCTGACTTTTTATGAATTTGAAAAGAACTGTATAATATTGGACTTAATTTGCAGTTAAAAAAAACCAAAACAGAAGTACTCTTCATCTCACTGCTAGTTAAACCGAGCTTTTGTGTGTGTGCCTTTTGTGAAGTCCTTTAGGGTGAATCCAAAAACCAAAGAGTTCTTTTACATTTAGTGGGCTGTTTTTCAAGATCTTCAAATAAGTGCAAAAGCAAAAATTTCAAAATGGATTGTAGCATTCCCAGCTATGCTGTAAGAACCAGGGCGACCTACTTTAAAATCATTTCAAAGATCGGTAGATCTTTCGTGTAATATGTATCATGTTATAAACCACCCTAAAGATGTCTAAATATATTTAATTATGATTTTGTGGATTTGGACTTGGGAGCAGTTCTTCTTTGTCAACTATTGAGTTTCTGTTTGGTTTGCAGGGGCTGCCAGCACAGCTTCTGAAAACGGAGCAGCTGCTGGCAATAACTTTCCATTAGAGACTTTTTTTTCTTCTGCAGAGCTACTGGCTGGTTCAATATCAGGTAGAGAGCCCTTGTAAATTTGGAATGCGTAGTAATAATTGATTTTAATGTCAGGATTTGTAATTAATATAATGAACCTGTGTCCAGCATACCAAATTTATACACTGACACCATTAGAAAAAAGGACACAGCTGGAGTCGGTCTTTTTTCAGCCTCGCTGCAGTGAGACTTGGCTCATGGTTTAATTCATTCTGTACCCTGACACGTAGCTGATGTTCAGAGTGACAGAATGAGATCAAGTGTGTCCTTGCTGCTGTATATAAGGCCCAAATGTATAGGCAGCGATAGAAACGTGCTTGGTTTGACATCAAGGAAATTGGCAAAGTCAGCCTTGACTTCTGGGTTGTGGTCCAAACATAAAATATCAGACACACGTATTTAGATCAGGGTAAAGAACTAATTTTTGTGTAGCATGTTGTTACCTGTTTACATAAACACTAAGATGAAGCTGTACATGTCAAGACCAAGTCTGACACTTCTTCATGCCAAGAAAAGGAAAGTGTTGGAGTGAAGTACTTTCCAGTCTGTTACTATCACTTCTGCGAAGAAAAGGGCAGGGCAGCAAAACAGGACTTCAGCACTGCAGACCTAGAAAGATGCTGATTAATTTTGAAGCCATCTTGGACAACGGCTTTTTATAACTTTTTTTTTTTTTTTTTTGGTGGGGTATAAAATCTTTAGCTCCTGTGGTCACTTCGTCATTTGTGCATTGAAAGCATACTGAATTTTTGAATCGCTCGAAACAAATGATGTTTAAAATTTGACCTTTGATGTCTTTTTATTTTTTTCTTGTTTATGCTGATTGTTCCCTTGACTCAAAGCAGAAGCAAGGAGTTTTGCCCATTGTATGTTTGTGTTCATGCATATATATAAATGAAGGATCCTCGATGATGCAGTCATATACTGGACTAGGCTATTTTGTTACTGGAATCTTCTTAGATTCCTATTTAGGAAATAATTGAAAGTTGTCTTTGCTGCAGGAACATAATGGAGTAATTTGATACAACTATCCCTTTCATTTAATATTTATGTTTTGCTGCTTAAATCATTAACAAGTGTTGCTGCAATCTAGTGAAAATTACTTTCCTTAGAAGACAAGGTGTAAACCAGAAATTACAAATATTTGGGGATCACTTTTATTTTTTTGTTTTTTTTCTCAAAGGTTGTCTCTGAGGCTTTGTGAAACACAGAAGTCTGTGTTTTGTTGGAAATCTTACGGTAACCAAGTGTAAGTGCTTGTTTCCTCTTTGGAGAGGACAACATTGCATAATGTCCCTATAAGCCACTAGTGTGAATTACTGCCCACTTCAAATGTTTCTGCTCATGGCCCTTATGTGCTCGTGATGAAGTGGACATTCCAAACAGCACAGATAAAAGGAAAATACTGTGGTGATCTGTTTGATAACCCTGCAATTTGATGATTGCTTGCTTGGTATTGAACTGCATACAAAACATGCTTTTTGTGGTGTTTTTCATTTGGAATTCTGTCTCACAACATTTCAGAAGCAGCATGTCTGTAGGAACCTCTTGTTGCAGAGATGAAACTGGAAGCAAGGTCACAGAAGACTGTTACCAGATCTGTTAATGAAATTAAGTTTTGATATTGTGCTTTAGCCACTGGGCAGGCTTCCCCCTTCAAAGATCTTTCGAATAGAGAAAAGCCATTGTTCTTTGTGTGTTCATTTGAAAAGGAAATGGTCTCCAAACCAAAAAATGGTTCCTGAATAAAAAATTTTTTAAAATTTATTTTTTTTCGGCTACAAGAGCCTTCCCTGAGAATTAATAAATGGAAATGCTTTGACTGTGACTATTGCATCTTACAAAGTTACTGGTTTTCTAAATAATTCCCCCTACTTCTCTTCCAGCAGCACTGAGTGCTCAGTAATTGCATTTTACAGCAGCATCGCCCTCAAGATTGTTTTGGCTTTCCTTTTGCTGTGTACTTGCACTTCCTCATGAGAGTGGAACATCCTGCCTGTTATGCAATCCATAAATCTTGCTTTGATAGGCATTTCCAGGTTTCCAGATCTCATCTTCAAACGCGTGACGATGTTTTTAAAATTGATCTTTGAAGGCACAAGCAAGTTAAGCAATAGTGTTCAGCTTTCTGTAAAAATGCTTAAAAAATAATTTGTGCTTCTTCCTGCAATCAGGCTTGAAAATAACTGCCTATTTCAAAAAATTTTGTACATGAGAGCAGTTCATTATATCCACTTGTTCAGAATGTTTTTTCCTTTCTTCCACAGTGGCTGGTTTCCAGGTATATAACCTCTTCCAAATCCATTGAGGGTCTGTGCCAGAGAGACTTTTTCTTCCCCCAGGCAGATATGGAATGTTTGAGAAAACACATACATGATTACAGAATGTGTTTTAATTCTGAGCTATACGTCATGATTTGTTTGCCCATAGAAATGGGTTGATTTAGTAAGTTCCAGGGGAACTAGAATTAAAAAATAACCTCATGAATGCCAATCTTTCCTCTTGAAGGAAATTTACAAATAAGTTTCTTTACCATGCCTCTTTATTTAATATTTGCTCTTCGTTTCTGAGGAATCTTTTCATAAATTGTGATAGCTGGTTGCATAAAATGAGGCTACTTGTTTTGCAGTATTTTATTTTTATTCTAGAAGCAGCAATTATTCCAAGAAATTTCAAGCTATCATTTTAAAATAGAATAAATGTGTGAAGTTGGATTTTTTAAATGTCTGTTCACCCATTTTTCTGTAAGTACATCAGCTGTGTAGTAATTAGTGTTTCGTATGCTGCTCCCCACAGCTACTGATGTGTGGAATTAGAAGCACTCTAATGTGGTATGACATGCACAAGTTAAGTACTGTGGAAGTTAGCACTGTTCTTGTTTTATAAACTTACTACTGACGTTAATACTTTGGCTTTGGCCCTCCTGTGCGTTTTTGACCTCAGGGTTTCTTTTTAAAGGCAGCTTTTGTTAGAAGCTATTTGAATTATGTTTGTATTTTCCTAAGATTAAAAGGAGTACTCTTATTAAGTATTTTGCTTTGAAAATTGCATACTTAGCAGCCCAGTACAAAGACTGTGAACACAAGATATTGTGGAAAATAATTTCTAGAACATACATAAAAAAACTTAATATGTGGCTAAAATAGAATCAGACATGTTACTGGAAATTTTTATGAAGGTCTGTAATTTCTAACACTTAAAAAAAAAAAAGTTCAAGTTTGACTAAACCAGAAGTGCTCCCTCCCAAAAAAACTTCTATGCTATGCGTCATTTAACTTTTCCAGCTTTTTCTTATTGTTCCCTGTTGAAGCTATAAAAGATGATCAGGGCAGCACACAGCAACATCCTTTCAGGAAAAACCTGTTTATTCAAAGCCTCTAATTCACTGGATGCTGGACTGGGAGCTGGAATACAGCATTTGCGGGGTGGTGGGAAGGAGGAGAAGCTTACCCAGAAGCATAGTCAAGTCCAAATTTGTTTTGCAATTAAAAGAAAAATGTGGAACTTGTGTTTAGTACTTACAATGTTACCTCTCCCTACGCACTTTACTTTGCCTGAGACATAAAGCTTTTTAATTGTGGGAAATATATACAGGTTTTCAGAATGTTTCAGGCTTCCCATGCTATAAGGAGAGTAGCAAATGTAGTTGGTTTATAATTTTTGCAAGCATTCTGGTTTGACAAAGATTTAAATCTATAAAATAAGACCAAGTTTTACAACTATATCTACTCTATAAATACTGCTTAATCACCTTCAATAAAATGTTTAACACAAAGGCATATTTTGCATTATTATTGATGTCTTGGTCTTCAGAGAAATTATGAGATTAGGCACAGCCTTAGCTATCAGCAAGTGCTTATACCTTTCCAGGCTTCACTTTTTGTACAGTTTGGGATTTTAGCACTGGGAGGCCCATCATGGAAAGCACTGGATCGAGACTCACAGGTTCAGGAATCTTCATTATTTGGGTGATGATAATGCTGTGGGTGCAGATTAAATATAATGAATCTGCACTTTAATAGTTAAATTAGATGTGTATTTTTCTGATGCATGAGAGAGTTTAGGTATGGAATTTTCAAGTGCAAAGTATGGTCTTCCTTTGTGGAATTAAATGTCTTTGGACTTCTAAAAACAGAATTGGAGTTGGAATTAGAATTTAGTGATTTCCTATTTAGAAATGGCTTCATTTTTTTTTACAAACCCTCTAAACATAAAATAATCTTTTTGGGTGCTAGCAGGGAAGCCACTGTAGTCACACTGGTGGAGTGGTTTGCCCGTCCTGCATGAATCCAATGACAGAGTTGTGACATGAAGCCCTGAGTTCTACTCTGTATGCTTTAACAATGAGATTGCATTATTATGGGCAATCTACATACTTATAAATGATTTCTAGACAGTAGGAGAATCAGAATAACTTTATTTTTCTGTAGACAGAGCTGGCCAGTGTGTAGTTCAAAACTGTTGTGTTTGCTGTTGTAGAATATTTACAGTCTCAATAGCGCGCTCTCAGCCAGATCTGCTGCTGTCACCTCTTCTGTGTGATTGTGAAAACAATACTGCTTATTCAAAACTACGTTTAATGAATGTCTTTTGAAATGTGGGCTGACTTTTTAAAACATAGCTGTGCATTAAGACTGCAGTTTGATTACTTTCTTGCTGGTTGTTTTTTGGTTGGCTTGTTGGTTTTGTTGTGGTTGCTTTCTGTTCTACCTGGTGTCTTTCTGTTTCCCACGGATAAATGTGTGTGCTCTCTGATAAATCAAAATTTTAGATGCCTTAAAAAAACTCGTGTAAAGCTAAGTTCTTGTGATCAACTTGGGTAAATAATATCAGGCTGTAGTTAAATTATTTTGTTACTGAAGTGTACATACTCTACTTGCAGGGTAGTCATTACCCCTATATCATCTCTTTATAAATAAATAAAAAAGTATACAGTAAGTGATCCAGCTCCATGGAAAGCACTGTAACTTTGTGAATTGATCCATTAAAAACACCACCATATTGTTATTAATTCTCTCTACATGAAGTCTCTGCAAGAAAACATCAGTTTTTTCCTAAGTACAGCATGGTTTACGTGCTTTATAATTCATAACTAATGTGTATCTGAGAACAGCTCACATTTAGTTGCCAGTTAATCATCAGTATCTTGACAGTTAACAGCTTTTTTGATGTTATGGAATTAAATGTATAGTTTCATGTTTCTTCAATAATATGGCCACT
This sequence comes from Scolopax mira, assembly GCA_004320125.1. Taxonomy (NCBI): domain Eukaryota; kingdom Metazoa; phylum Chordata; class Aves; order Charadriiformes; family Scolopacidae; genus Scolopax; species Scolopax mira. The sequence goes on from BJBW01003090.1 coordinate 431,420, forward strand.
ACCACTAACCTGTCATCAGGTCTTTATTTTTATGTTAGTTTTATGATACATATATATATTTCAGATATAATGTGTTTTTGATAAAATGTGCTGCCCATCTTGGAAGTTAAGACTGGCAAAATTTGTGGTACTGTTTTAAAAGCAGTCTGAGAATAAAAGGCCTTTAAATTGTGTAAAAATTCTAAAAAAACCCTACCATTGGTGACGTTCTCTATTAGTGTGGGTCCTTTCAGCATCAGGACAAGTAGTCAACTAAATTAATGGAGTTCTTTTATAATAAGCACTGTGCAAACCTCTGATCCAGCTGAGCAGGGCAGTTTGGCTGGTCTTTATTTAGGCCATACGTGACTGACATCTCTCCATTGGATAGATGTGTACTGGTTTACTCACATACCAAGTTCTTGAATTACTCTGCATTTCCAGAGAGGAGGACTGCTGCCTTCATTTCGGGAATATATCCAAATTCAGTGTAACAATAGTAGCAGCTCATAGTGTTGTGTTTAGCTTCATTTGTTGTCTTCTAATTAATAAGCAGGGACACATAAGGGCAAACTGTTTCCAACAAACTGATCTTCCCGAGGGTGTTGAGGCTGGGGCAGTTCAGCACGATGAATTGACAAGGATGATTAGATACGCTGTAAGCACAGAGACCTTTTGTTAGAAAGATAGGCAAGAAAAAAATAGCAACGTATCAGCATTTTGAGGGTCTTCTCCATTGCTGGGAAAAGTTACTGGAACTGCTGGAGAGTGTGAGTAGGAATGTGGGCCACTTATTAGCTAGTCCTCCTGTTTATGTGCTTGCTTGCTATCAGCTGCAGGTAAGAATATGACCAGTTAATCTTTTGTATCGATGCACAGGGTCGTGTTTTAAAACGTGTGCAGTATGATTCCAAGCTTATGGACACTCTAAAAGTGACAGTGAGATGGTTCACTCAGAAGGGGAAAACTATAAACTCCTCACCACAAAAAGCTTCCTCTGGAGAATGTGGTGTCCCTGTCAACTAACCAGTTCAATTAATTTTTTTTCCTCAAATATTTAAAGTCTCTGTTCTCAATATTAAAAACTTACCATTGCAGCAAAGCCCTCTGTTCGTTACTGTAGCTCAACACAACATAACACTGGCGTTTTAGACAAGAGACTATCTTCAGGCTCGTGTACTCCAGCACATATGCAGAATAAACTAAAAATTACTCAGCCTGAGTTTCTTTCTTTGTGTCTCTTGGACAACTGAAATATTAAGTGCCACAAATGCAACAAAGACTCGAACCTACTGAAGTTCTGCAGAGTGAAATAAGAATTTTGTAGCTGTTCATGGGTTGGAGTTAAGGCTGATTCTACACAGAGAAAACACAACACGCTATGAAAACCAGAATGGAAGAAGCAGTAGCTATTTAAGAATTAAAATGCTTGTGATAGTTTCTCCAAGGTGCCTCAGTTACCTTGTAATATAAATGACCAAGGAAATAAATACTGTGGAGAGACAGGGCAGCACTATGCTTTTTATAGCAAATTTGATATTGGGCTAGACTAATAAAGCAAATGGTTCCAAACTCAGATCTTTCTAATGCTATTTGAAATGCAGCACATCCGGGTAGAAATACTTTGTCTGTTTTGTGTCAGTAATAAACCGTTCTGAAAAGAGGAAAAATATCAGAAAATTTCATTGAAAAATACTATTTTGTAGTGGTCAGGATGTAATTTAAGAACTTGGAAATGGATCAGGACTCCAGGAGCTGGTGGATTCCTGCTATTAAAATAATATTAGGTGTTTAAAATCCAAGATGACTGATGATTGTCTGATACAAAGAATGCCTTTTGCAGCTCTGCAATCAATACAGCTTTAGCGCTTTGTCACTGGAAGTAAAGGACATTATAACTCGATGCACAACAGTATTTGTGCAATACCATTTTTTACTTCACCACTGGTTTTAAAAATGATCAAAGCTGCATTGTGTGCTTTGGAGAAATTTCAGCTTCGCAGCTAGAGTTAAGGACAAAAATATATATTCACTGCTGTAATAACAATAGTTGTAGAGAAGCATTTTAGAGCAAATGTCTGTCTTGAATTGCTCACATTTTGCTTTCTTATTTGAACAGATGCTTTCCATGCTTGATCTCAGTTCAGAGGTGACTCCCTTAGAACATGAATGAAATAAAATCTTTAGAACTGATGTTAGAGTTCTTTTTAGACACAGAAGAATTAAATTAAAGGTGGATTAATATAATTGTATAAAATTATATCCAGGTGTTTCTACAAATGCCCAATGTATAATACATAGATAACGTGGATAGGTGAATAATTTTGGGAGCCAGAGTGATCTTTTTGCCTCCATTAGTGACCTTTCGTGATACTGTAAAGATTTCAAAGTTTTCTATATAACTTCAGTTATTCTGAATTTACTAATTAAAATAATGCTGTGCCAGCATCTGTTATGTTGTCTTACACTAGTGTAGTGTCAGGTTTGTTTGATGTGGAATGTATTGTTTTACTTGGGAAAGTCTGAACCATACATGTGTTAAATGATGGCTCTCCTAAATGAAGGAGAAATATTTGGTAAGTACACTTCAAATGGCTTGAGATAATGAAACAGTAAGGTACACGAGACACCTTGCCTCCCATTTGTTGAGTCCTCCTTCAATTCTAGTAATACTTGGAATACCAAGCTTGTAAAGTCGGGGAATTAAAACTCAAGAGAGAATAGTTGCCAGACTAGTAAACCAGACTATTTGGAACAGTACTGCTTGTAAGGAAAACATTATAATTATGCAGAATTTGAAATGACTGTGCAGGATTAGCTTACTTGTTGTTGCAAATTACAATAGTCGTTTAGGTGAAAGAAATTAGGTGTTTCTGGAATTTAGATTGTCTTAATTTTGGGCTGAAATACCTATTTTGCAATTTCTCCTTGCAGTTCTGTCTCCCAGGATATGATGTTTACTTCCTAACTGTGAAATTATTTTTAACAAAGTTTAACTGTATAGCAAGGAATATAAACTAAATATTGAATTGGGGTTCTTAAATGATCAGTTATGATAAATATAGATCAGATTCATATTTAGCAATATTCTGAATTTTAATATTCCTATATCAGACTGACTTTAGCGGTGTATGTGTTTTTGCTTAATTCTGTTCTAGTAATGTATAACAAACCTGAAGTCTTTATGTTTCAGGTGGTCTTGTTTAACACTGTATGTTGCCTAAACTGGCTTTGTTTGTATTTGCTTGCAGGATCGCACAAGGACTTTTGACATGCATTCACTGGAGAACTCACTAATTGACATAATGAGAGCTGAAAATGATTCACTGAAAGGTAAATTTAGAAAGAGACTGTTTCCTGCAGTAAATAATTGGGAAGATGTGCTTTCTTAGAATAAGAAACTTCCATTTTGGATAGGAAAACAGAGTTACGTTGTGCACCTAATGCATGTCAGCCAGCTTGGGTAGGCCTCCTTTCTGTTGGTTGTCTCTAGATGAAACCATTGCAACACACCAGCACTTGAGTGTGTTTTGTCTTTATACAAAACAATGTGAAACACAAACATAAGCTGATCTTTTGTGTAAGTTGCCAGTGTTGTTTTTAATAGATACAATGTGTGCAGCCTGTAAAATTGATCAACTTGAGGAATCTTGTGCAGCTCAGTGAGCTGTAACTTTCTGCTAAATAGTATTTTCCTGCTGAAGTCATGTTTTTTTTCTGTCTTGGGAAGAATGAGGTTTAACTATGTCATTTTGAGAAGAACACTGAGTACTTTATCACAATTTTTTTTAGTTCTTCACTTCTCTTTCTGCTGCTGCCTTCAGTTGCAGAATTTGTACCATTGGGAAGGAGGGTTGAACTAATTTGCAGCTAGGATTTCTCTCTTTTTTTTTTTTTTTTTTGGGCAAAGGTAATCTTCCTTTGAAAATACGTCAACTTACAAAATATTCAAAGCATTGTCTACATATTTTATATAAAACCTGAATAGAAACTCTTTATTGTATATGATTCAGAAGTCTAGTTTCTTATTCTATATAGCAAGTAATCTGTTGCAGTTTGATGGTTACTTGTGTAAGTAAAAGCAGTCAAGCTCTCACATAGGCTTATTATCTAAGCATCCAGTTTTGTTACCGGTCATGAGACCACTAAGAAAACAAACCTATGTTTGTGGTTTCTGAAAGTATATTTCTTTCAATACCAAGGCTTGTGGTGTTTATGAAACCTGACTTAATAGTGGTTCTTGCTCAGAAGACCAAGCTTTGATAAATTGACAATTACTTGCATTTGTTGGAGTCACCATGGTCGTGTTTCATGTCCCCAGTACTGTGGGGATTCAGGGTGATGAGAAACATCAAGAAATACACTTTCCTATTGAAACGACAAGGAGAGCTTAATGTAGATAAAAGTAATACAAGATTAATTAAAAAACTGAAATACGTCCCCTCCTTATGTAGTGGAGACCAGGCTTTCATTAATAGCTTCCATGTGTTTTATATGCTCTCTGGCAACATCCTGTGCCCCCAGCATTGTCTACTGTGCCAAGAATCAGGCGCCCTTCCTTGACTGCAGCACCTGGGGTTTGCCACGACACCCCCTATTCAACTGTCAGGCAGGTCCAGATCAGGTTTTAGCTGCTGAAATCTAGAAAGAGAACAGGCCAAAGTGACACGGCTGTAGAACAAATACAATTTCCCTTTAAATTTGAATTTAAAAAAGTCAGATTAATATGTATTTATATTCAACAATTAAACAAGGGCAGTTCTGCAAAGTAGTACCATTTTTAGTTTAAATTCTTCAAAAAGATGCTTTGCAATTGAAATAATTTTTTTTAGTGCTTCCCATGTTTTAAGAATGACAGAATAAGTGTGTCAGCAAAGGATACGTATAGTTCTGATGCAAAGGATACGTTAATTCCTGCTTGAGCTTAATTGCTAATCCCCTCTGCAGAGTCATCTGTGGTTTGTCTGAAGTTTTGTGTATGTTGTATCATATGGATTGAAACACAGTAATATCAATCAGTTATCGTTCTGGGAATTATTAAGTTCTTGAGATCTGTTTCATGGTTAACAGTTACAAAACTATAAAGAAAAATCCTCACAACTGAGATGAAAAATGTAAGTGATCCTACGTGAAATATTTAGTTGTGAAGTCTCATTTTTCAAGTATTTCCTCAGCAAAAACGTTAAGTTTGCTTGCATTGAAATACGCAGTACATGCTGCTTCTGTGGCATAGTGTACAGTCACTCAGTTGTTATAACATATTTAGGAATGGATCTTTACTCAAACTAGCTGTTGTGGTAATGCTGTAGGGATCATCTGTAAGTAGGATGGGATTTGTAAGGAGAGGAGACACCTTTAGTTAAACCAACTGATACAGTGGGGAAAAAATTGTAACTTGCTGGTCCAAAACATATTTAGAGTCAAATCTGAAGAAGGGCTCATGTGATCACAAGTGTTTTGTGACTTTTTTCCCATCTGTATTAGTTGGTGAATGATTATATCATAGATTCTGTCTCTCTCCTGTTTTCACTTTTCTTGCCTGATTTTTATTTAAACTGATTGAAAGGAGTCTTTAAAAAGTTTGGATCTAGAAATCTTGAATTATGAGAAATTATGGTTGTCAGTTCAAATCTTGCTTGCCATTTCAAACACCTGCAGTTAAATACGCAGAGCCATAACAAGTTTTTTATTTTGCATTTTAAATGGGTTAATCGGTGCATAGAGTGCTTCTAAACTGAAGCTGGATACTCTAAGAAAGGAAAAGCTTTTGGATTTGAGACTTTAAAAATAGCCTGGGCAAGACACTAATAAAACATACTGTAGAGAGCAATCTCAGAATGGCATGGAAATAATTTAGATGATCTAATAGGTCTTGCTACTATCCTGTGAGTCGTGGAGAGGCTTTATCATTGACTCAACAGGAGTTCAGTGTGTAACACTATCACCCCTTTTTGTACTGTAATGGACTTCAAGAGAAAGAGGTATTATGGTAAAATATACCTTCAAAACAACTTAAAGAGTATGGCCATGATACATACCAGTCACTGTTCAGAACCCACTGTCTCTTGGAAATAATTTCTGTCTTTAAATGGTATGTTCAGAGCAGCAGGTTTTGAATACTGTAATAAAATGGTAAGCAGGAATTCTTCAAAATTTAACAGAATATATTTACTTCTTGACTGTGGTGATTAGACTCTGCTAGCCTTGGATTTGTTTAGGACAATAATAATGTTCCTGGGTTGTCTTGCAATATGAAATAAATAGTATTTCCTGCTTGAGGTTCAAAGGTGAATCTTAAGGTGATTCAGGACATTCAGTATTACCTTTTAATGCTTTTTGATCGGCATTTTACTATTTCTTCCCCCCCCCCCCCCCTTAAAGTATATTTTTATCCCTGCTCAAATCCTCTTCCTTTGCTGAGCAGCTGCCATTTCAATATGTTATTTTTATCCACACGAATGAGCGTGCTCTATGCTGCATAGTCAATGACAGCCTGCAGAAGCCTTTCCCTGGAGACTAATTGCATCTTCTTTACAATGTATTCGGCCTTCGTGAGCTGAGCCAGGGATCCAGAGACTGATTTTTGAATCTGGGTCTTCCAGATGGCAATTTGAGCATTACTGTAATAGTAGTAGATTGACTAAATATTTCCTTGTTAAGTGACACTGAAATGTCTTTAAATACTTTATAACCACAGACTGTTTTATTACTGAAATATCCTATGGCTCTGTTCAGAATACAAGGTTATTGCCTGGAAATTATGCAAGGTGAAATGGATTAAAGAAGCAGGCCAGTACATCTGCTTCTAGCACTGCAAAGCACTCCTGTAAAATTTGGGTGTGAATAGCTCAGTATCTGCATGACTGCTATGAGTCTCTAATGCTAATTTTCTCTAACAACTAAAGATAGTTATGTACAAAAAGGAAGGTTTTAGAAGTAGTGTAAGGTCAGAGTATACATGTAGACACTGGGAGACAGAATCAAACAGGAACTCTACATTTTAGAGATGGAAAGCCAGAATGGTAAGAACTGACACCATTCAGGATTTCTCTGAGCAAGTGGATATACCTAACTATATTATTAAAGCAATCATCAGCCCCTTAATAGTGATCTGAAAAACTATTAAAGATGTGAATAAAGTAGGCAAACTTCATAAAATGTTCTTTGATGAAAGGAATCAAAATAGTTTTGCATTTTCTGAATATCTGATAAGAAACGAACCAGTTGTTTCTTTTCTAGCTGTGTGGATTATGCAACATGTTCATAATAATTGAGTAGAACGGGCCATTTGCTTTCCTATATGACACAGAAAATTAATGAGAATCTGGTGAGAATCAGTGCCTTTTTTTTTTTTTTGCCAACAGCTAAATAACAAAGGCTATGGTTTTTTTTAGGGAAGTGGTCCTTTATATGTGCACAGGACAAAATCTAAGCTATTTTAAGATGCAAAATAATAGATTTTGAGGTTTTTCTTACATTTTAAAACCATCATTGTTTTCATAGCAGTGAGGAATCTTGATTTTGGTGGCTAAGGTCAACCTTTCTTCCCTACTCTTGGTTTGTGCAAAGAATTCCATGGTTTAGTTATTGAGTTCTGAAAGTTAAAGGCCTCCAACAAATATGTCCGTCTGTCCCGGCGCTACAGTCATCTTCATGCCTCCGCTGCCTCTTGACTGGAGTGAGCTCTCCCAGGGGAATGTGGTGGTCCTACCTCAGGCTTTGGAGAGCAGCACCAGCAGCCAATCTTGTTTGTGTGCCTTGTCTCAGAGCAATCTCATCTAAGGATTACTCATTTGCAACTTTTTAACGTATCCAATTTAGGGTAAAATGCACAAAACCTTTCGCTTCAATTGCATCAGGCTGTAGACATTTTTTTTGTAGACCATTAGGTTTGCTGTAACTGTCTTTGGGAACCGTTGGTGGTTTATTGTGTTAAATGTTTCCTACTCAGGATCTTGGATTTCACCTCCTATGCAGTAAACCAGAAAAGGCTAATAGGATTTGCTGACTTGAGTGCATATTAATTAAGGGGAAAACCAGTCATTTTACTGACTCAAAATATTGCTGAAGAGGACCTAATAACAATAAACTACAACCCTTGATGATGGGGCTGTGATGGGGGAAACCGTGAGTTTTATTTGAAATGGGCAGCTCCCATCCCTGTTCCAATCCAGTTTCCAATTGGGCTGAAGCAGAAGTGTTCTCACTGCTCTTAACCACAAAGGGCACCTTTCCTTACAAATGCAGCTAATACTCAAAAATTTGCAGCAATGTTTGGTATTTTAATTTTTCTGTCTTTTGTTGTATGCTTTTTTCCCTCAGTCCCTTACTTGGCACTTGAAAGTGCTTGTTGATTTATCCCAACCTTTTCAATATTTGGGGTTTACCAGGGCCTTTGTTTAGAAACAGACATCAGCCTGGTAGGAAAATGGCACCACCTGGACAACAGGAGCCAACAGAAATCTTTGTTTAATAAATACTGAGATCAGACCATAGGCTGGATTCTAACCTTACATATAAGTAATCACATAATGTATGATTTTACATGCGTTTGCTATTATCTAATAGACTCCCAGCTTTCGCATTCAAACTGACATTTGGTTTTGTGGCTTGAACTGAAACCTTCCTTGTACAGAGATGCTTAATTTGATAAGGCTTAGAAAGGCAAAACTTGATTTGGGAGAAAAAAAAAAAATCACACCTCAAACTTAAAAAAAATACGAGGAGTTGAACATAGTCCATATACAGCGGGAAATTAAAATAAATCCTCTCCCCCGCCCCAACTCTTCCCGTGGGAATAGGGTTTTGGGCCTACCATGAGCCAGCCTCCCCTGGCGCTACCAAATACCCAACAGGGGGGTGACCTTCCTTTTAATTTCACGCAGAGGTGAAAGGAAATTTATTTTTTTCAAGCGGCAGCCCGCCAAAACATGCGTGAAGTTACTCCAACTTAAAAGCCAGCCACCTCTGCACGGCTCATCTTTGGTTTAGAGGAGGCCCTAGGAAAGGGAGGGGGTGTGGAACCCCCCCTGCGGCCGTTGGCTCTGTGGGCTCTCCCGCATGGCGGCCTGTGTCCCGCCGTGGCGCTGCCGCTTGTGGAGCGCCCGGGCGGCCTGAAGGCTTCACACCGCGAGGTATCTGCGCTCTCCTAATAGAGGCTCGGCTTCCTCACTGTAGCCAAACCTTCGCGGTATTTTCAAGCCGCTGTAAGCTGACAGGGCTCCTAATGCGGTTCCGAGGGGGAGAGGGGAATGTTGCCGGGCGTTAGCGTCAGTGGCAGGTTCCAGTAACTTCCTTTGGAGCCTGCTCTTCTTTAAACACCGATTTAAAGGTCACCGTTTGTGTTGTGCTTCCTGGAGGCATGGAGGAGCCTGCGGGCCCTCCTCAGTTTGTCTTAATACCGGGGTTCAACAACAGTGGAGACTTCGGATACGGCCGTATTCTTAAAGTCACAGGCAGGCCCTCTCCCTTTATTCCCCCTGCCATAACTCGGGGCTCTGATTCCTCACCTGCAAACGCCACAGGCCCGTCAGCAGCGGGAGTGCGCTGGCTGTGGAGCGACTCTGTAGCAGGAGGAAGAACTTGGGTCTATCTGAGATATTTTGGACGCTTAAAGCCTTGAAATTATACTGACTGCAAAGTTCATAGGATCACAGAATGGCTTAGGTTGGAAGGGACTTCAAAGATCACCTCGTTCCAACCCCCCTGCCACTATTGCCTGGTTTTGTGGCACTATATTCCATAAGAAAACAGGGTGAGTTTAAAAAAGGTTTTTGATTTATAGCAGTCTGGACTTGGCAACATTTGGGTAGTTGTAAAAGAAATGAGAATTTGCCCGTTCTTTGGGAGACATATGTGGACTGGAACACAGGTTGCCCTGAGGCAAAAGTAAAGTGTCATTTAGGTTAAGACCTCTGAGATTTTTTTTCCTGATTATTCCTAGACTTTGACACCTTAATTTTCTATTATCGACCAAGAAAAGCCAAGACCCATTTATACTATCTCAGAAAGCATTGTGCATTATCTAATAAATAATTTAAACAATTTGTATCCACGTACACTGATGCATATGATTTAAGAAATAAAGGGTAGTTAAATTACTGCTGTTCGGTTTACTTTTTGCACAAATACTCTTACTGCAATGAAAACTGCAAAAATCCCAGAACATGCAATGTGTGGGAGAGTATCATAAACACTTTTGCAGACATCTGAAATGATTTGGGAAATAATAGAACAACCCAAATTATGTACTGAAATGTAACAGTTTAGTATTTGTTTTCAGTGATGAAAAACATTGGTTGGAAGAGGTGAATTACTGTTGACATTAAATTAATTGCTTTGGTTTTATTGATGTTCTTAATTTTAAGTGTGTGGGAAGTAGTTTGTAGGTTATGGTGCTGCTCAGAGTTTGGGGAATTTTTCAAAATGTTGACATTTATTTGCCCTTGGATCTGTATTCAGAACTTGAGTTTGATCTTATGTTAACAATACATAATGCTAGATATAGTACTGGAAGAAAATAAGGTAAGGAAACAGGTACTTTTGGTTACCTATGCTAGTACTACTTTTACACAAGAATTACTGAGTAGTTTTAAACTTTGTGGTAATACCTGCATTTTTATAAAAATACAGTCTCTATAATGCAGGTGTCAAAAAACTTGGTGTTTATACTTCACTACTGCAGGATTTAGAGGTAGGGTATTAGTTCAGCTGAGGAAGAGCAACACCTTGATTTACGCTTTCTGGCTAAAATGAAGCCATTGAACAATAAACTATAGGGTATTAATGTAACCGCTCTTTGAGGCCAGGAAATTCCTTGCCCTGCTGCCACAGACCAGTACAAATATCCCAGGGTTTTCTGATCCTGGTCCAGCTTTGAAATCGGTGTAAGGATTCCTGTGAACTTCATGGAGCTATGAGACTTACGGGTTTTTTTGTCGAATCTTGAAACATTTCATACAGGGCCCTTGCCATCCCATTCAATCTTCAGTCTGTATGGAAAATTAAATGCCTTTCATAGTTCTTAGACAAGATACTTCCTAGGAATGTGTGTGCTGAAAATGATGTGGCAGTTAGAGAATTCTAAACCACAACAAAACATTGAAATACCTCTAATACTTTTAATGTGTAAATTGGTGATTTGATCTTGAAAAGTGTTACAGCTGACAAAAGTGTGCTGAATTCCATGCCAGCAGCCTTGCTAACCTTTCTAAGGTTTTCTTGTTTTCATTTTTATATTTTTGTCTTTGTTAAATTAATCCCTTTTTTTTAAAAGTATGTTTAATCTCCTGCCTTGGTCAAGATCACTGTCCATGAAGTGATTTCTTTCTTATTTTCTGAATTATTCTTTTGATAATCTCTGACCATTCTGGATCATCTTCAAAGCAGCCTTTAATTTGGAGCTGAAATCCATGAGTAGTGCCTGTTCATTTTTTAGAAGAGGTAGAGCTCACTCACCTCCCCTCCCAAACTGATGAAACTACATGTCTTTGGTCTTTTTCCTCACTTTGTTCACTTTTTTTCCTTGATGTTGAATTGTTAGCTCTTTTGAGTCTTTTGTTAGACATATTTTGCATACTCTCTACCATCATGTTTATCAGGCTGGAAATGGCATGAAAGGAGCGGAAAGAAAAGCCTGAAGTGCTTTTCTTAAAGCTGGAGATAAGAATTGGGAAGTATAATGAGAATGGGGATGAGGTTTGAGAAAAGATAAAAAGGTGACAGGTGAGGTGTAAGTGTAAACTGGAACAACTCCTAGTAAAGTCGTACAGAAACAGTTTTTAGTAGTTTTTTAGTCTTTGCATATACCCAAGAATGACTATGCAGTAGCCTGAAATGTGATTTTTACATCGGTTACTTCAGGTGTTTCAAAAAGAATTGTGATGCATATACAATTTGTGTATTCACTCTCTAGTTATTTTAATTCAGCGTTAGGCAGAATGATGAGAACTATTGATGAGGTGAATCTGAAAATACATCGTACTGGTTTAATGTATTGTTTGTTGGAATGCAGATTGATTAGCTGTTGTGCTAGTTTTTGGGGCTTTCTTTTGGGATTTTTTTTTTCACTTTAATGTTGATAGCTGGACTGTAATGTGGATAGTTAATGAGTGGAGCAGTCATGTGCCATCTCTAGATATGCAGATGTCAAGTGTTATTCGAAGTACAGGGAGTAATATTCTTTCAGCTTTGCTTAGAAATCAGCTTGTTAACAAGATTCCCAGCTCTGCAGTCAGATGGGATAGATACGATAAAAGGATAAATTTTGTGTATGGAATGTGGGCATAATTGTGATAGATAAACTCAAATATATAAGCCAATATGTAATACATTATTAAATTCCCAGTAATTTATAATAATGTTACATACAGATCTTCATATTGTTATTAGTATTATTGCACAATGATGAGGGAGATGGGGATAGCTTTCTGAAGGCATTCTAAAGAATGTCTCAGTTGTTCATGTATCATTTTAAATTTTTATAATAAATAGTGTTGGTGTTCTGGACCTGTATACCATTTAGAATCTAGGCACAGCAAATGAAGTGCTGATTCTTTTAAAATACAGTTTTCTGTTTCTCTTCCCATTTGGATTGGGTGTGGGGAAGCGTCCGTTTATTTCATGTGTATTACAGGAAAAATTAGGGTCTTACCTATGCTGGTTACTGTAAAAATGAAAAATGGGGAAATGTGGCAGAGACTTGCACATGCTTGGCGTTTATTTGCTTGTGTTCTGTTTCCTTATTGTTTGGGAGTGAAGTAAGAGGATGCTTAAAAAAGGAACAAAGCCCTCATGTTGCATTCCAGGCTGTCTTGTGACTGTGCCTTGCACAGACAAAAATAAGTTGCTTTGAACCTATTATTGTACTTGGGGAACTCTGGTTTTAAATCTTGCAGCATGTAAGTATATGCCAATGTCAATCCAGCTCTTGCAGGTCGCATGTGGGAATTGCATCTCAGGTTATTCATTAAAGCATGGATAGAATTCAGCCTGTTTGTTTACATTAATTGTTAGGCTGATGGTACAGGCAGATACCAGCTTCTCTCAGGGCAGAATGTTGTGTATAAAGAATCCAGGAAGACACTGCCTGTGAACCATGACTAGAAATGGGAGGTTTGTGAAGTTTTTGCACCTTTTCCTTATGTTTTCATAGGTTGTTCAATAAATTCTGTAATAAGTTCAATAAATTGTTCTTGTCACTTAAGAAAAAAAAGTGATTTTTGATATATGGCATCCTGTTCTTTCCTTTCCTCATGTCAGAAAATTCATCATTAGTGTGTAGGTTGAAGTTAGCACATTTGAAGTAGTTTTGTGAGTGAGAACCTGATTTGCTCTTTGCTGGCAAAGCTAATACTTTTCCTTCTCTCAGTTGTGAAATCTGCCTTTTATTTTCTATTTTTAAAGTGAATATAGTAGTAGTTTAAGTGTTCAAAAGATAAATGCTGCCAATTATTCCATATCATAAACTGGAAGATGTATTGAGGGAAAAGATTGGATATTTTTGTAACTCATTGTCTATTCTCCAGAAGTGATACATGAATATAAAATAAAGCTCAGTGCTGCCAGCAGTAGGGTGCCTGCTTTTCTGAAATACACACATAGTTCCAGCTCACATCCAGTCTCCAGCAGAGGGTTGTGCTTCATGATTTGCTTTTTCTGCTTTTGGTTTCTTATGTTTGACCCCATGGGGGTTCTTGGAGGAGAGGGAAGAGTTATATTCAGATACGTATAATATTTAAGGGTTCCACTTACACTGGGTTACTCTAGTCAGTTTAATATAATTGTAATTATGGAAAAAATACTGATACCTTGTAGATAAAGCTGTAGCCACGGTTGGATTTAAAGCAGGTTTGTTTAGGAGATTTCTCTGTGTTGTTCTGTTTGATAGCGAAGAAAACTTTAAAGTTAGCTTTAAAGCTTCTGTATTTTTAAGTGGAGTGAGACTGCATTTGGTTTGTCACCTTTCATGAGTGGTTAAGTGGTTGTTGAAATGTATGAAAGATGATATCTTGAGGTTCAGTCTGTGTGTGAGCCTGGCAGAGTACCTGAGAGCAGCAAAGGGATAACAACAGTGGTGGTTGGAAAGCTCTCGCATAAGCTGAACTGCAATGTTTTCAGTTAGCCTTTTTTTTTTTTTTTCTTTTTTTTTTTTTTTTTCTCAATTTCCCCTTCAGGCTTAAGCTTGAATAGCATGCTGGAAGTGTGTCTAGGACTTTTTGTCCTGGTTGCCCAATCTGGGAGTTAGCTTGAGCTTCTTGCAAAGGTGGATTTGAAGAGATGCTGAGCTGGAAGCACGTGTGCCTTCCTGCCCCAGGCAGTGTCTCTGGGTGGCACAACAGCTGGGTTTGTGCAGTGCATGGGAATGAGAGATGTTAGTTGTTTTTTTATTTCCTTAAACATTATTGTTTTCTGAATATAACTGTATGGGCAGTTTTGCTTTAGGCAGATTAAAGCCCTAAAAACTTGAAGCTCATTGCACAAGGCTTGGAAACAGTAGTTTTCACTTTCCCTGTTTCTCAGTTTCTCTCCCCCTCTGTCCCTCTGGTTATTTGATGTATAAAGTTGTCAACAATCAAACTATTAGATGTTACTAGACTGATAACATGCTTCATGCTATACAATCGGGTTCTACCATGTTGCCATGTGAACCCAATTAATTTGACAGTCACGGGTAAAAAAGTGTCACCATCAGAAGAGCCAGGGCTGGAAGGCTTTTTAAAGAAGATTCTCCTTAGGGTTTTAGAAGAAAAGAAACCCATTTGCTTTTTGTTTGTTGGTCGTATTTTGTGACACTGACCTGGAATTTAAAATGAAATATTCTGGTCAGACCTGTAGGCGAATGCTATGGAATACCAGAAACTTAATTTTGTTAGTGTTCTTGACAGAAGGAATGAGTAAATACTTGTCTTCAGGCATCTGGCTTTACTTGAAATAAAGCATAATACTCACATCTACAGTAATACTCTTGTTTTTCAGCATTTGTTTGGACAATTTGGACATAAACTAGAGATGTATTTTTCATCATGTGCTTTTTCATTTATTATTTTCAAATAGCGTTTGTTTAAAAATAAGTTAGGAGGAAAAAATGCAGGTTTTGGCATCTCTGCTGCTTAGTTTTGCAGAATCAGTACTTCCAAAGGTGTTAATCCTTGATTTTATTGTGCAGCCAAATTTGGTCTTCTTTCCTGGTTTCATGCTGATTTTGACAGTGCTGAAAGTGTGAGAAATGTACATTCTCCAGATGTATATAGGGAGATGTTTAATTTTTGTAAGGTTGTCTTAGATTAAGAAAATACTGTTTGAATGTTTTTCATTCTTTTAAGTTCAGTAGTGTTTGAAATACAAATGATAGGGAATCTGTAGTATCTCTTTTTAGTTACTTGGTTTTGACAATTTTTAAAACAGGGATCTCATTTGACAACATCACAAAATGGCTATGACTGTAAGATATAAGTTCTAACATGGAATAAGCTCTCTGTCAGTGCAGATTTGTTAAATTTTTTGATTTATTGATAGAATTTGTCCTGGATCGTGTGTCTTTGTCACTTTTTACCATGTATTACCCAGCATACCATGTGCTGGGGATAATTTGAGAGAAATGAGATTATGTGCTTGAACTGGGCAAAATTTTTGCACACATGCTGGCCTTACGTTAATAACCATGGAACTGTGTCCTTAATATTTTAGAACTGAACCAAATGAATGCATAAAAATCAGTACTTTTTTGCGTGCCATGGAACATTTTCTGACACTGTCTGCTTTCCTATTGAAAATGTCATCTAAAACTTAAGTTGTGAGGCTCTTTTAAATAGGAAGAAGTACCTTTGTGTATGGAGACATATAGGCAGATGCAATTTTTGTATTCTAATTTGAGAAAACATATACCTCTCTGAAGATAGCTGCCTTGGTCTCTGAATTGCTGCTTCATATACAGAGATAATTTAACCAAAGGTATGTGAAGTATAGATGTTCTTTATAATTTTCATTTTTCTGCTTTTGGTTTGGTTAAAGATACGATTAGATTCTTCACTAGTGAAATTGGGCTTGAGATGACCTTACAGAACTTCTTGTGAAATGTACCTGTGGTAGAAACACGTGGTCCAGGTGTTACACATGAAATGCATTGTGAAACATGAAGTGATGATAAAATCTAACTCTTGGGGTATAATCAACCCTACCTGCCCTTGGGGAGTAGTAAGGGAGAAAAGGTAATAAAATACTATAGTTAGTATTTTAATGGCCTCATGCACAGCATTGTTAATTTTGCTACAATTACAAATGACAGTTTAATGTAGAATAATTTATAAATAAGGCTTTGCTGTTGGAATGGCAAAACCAGATTGTACTTGAATTTTTTTTCTATAATTTAAAAGTAAAACTCAGGTAAGCATATATATTTTCTATAATAGATTCAAGGATATCTAGCTCACATTTAGAAATAATCCTGTGAAACCTTGATTTTTTTCTGAAAGTTAAGTCCCAAGCAAAACAGAAGACAGACTGGGGCCAAATTATCTCCCTATCTTCTGTTTAGGGGAAGAAAATGACTATCAGAGTGTAAACATTTTCAGTTAAAGTTTGAAAGTCTGTGTTTGTGTATTGATCCTATTTGCTTTCTAACATAAGAAACTGGACACCTGTGGCTATCTTATATTAAAAAAAAAAGTTTAAGAAAGTTAAGTTAAAAAATAATTATGGCCAGTTAAATTTTTTTAAGTAACATGGAGGGGTTTCAAGGTAGTCTTAGAGAAACCCTTATTATTCCCCTTTTAAAAAATATCTGAACTTTTACACTACTCTCCATTTATATAATACTTAAATAGCTGATGATGGTATAGAGGCTTTGTTTTTCCTTCTACTATTTGCTGCTCTCATCTGCAAGAGTTGTAGCCCTTTTCTCCTGTACTGGTTCCCTTGCTTGTACCACAGGTTCTTGTTTGTCACTTTTTGTCCTTAAATATCAGCAGTTAAATTCATTACTTCATTCATGAAACTTACGAAATTGGGATCACTTCAGCAAAATTTTGTTCAGCTTGAATGTTTCTCCTAGAGCCTGTACAGTGTAAAATGTGACAGAGTATATGCAAATGGACGTAAGTTTCCTGGCTTTGCTGGAGCTGGGTGGTGGGAAGCTGGCCCAGCAGTAGAGCTAATGCTTGGTGGGAGGGTGTAATTGGGTCTTACTTGTTCTCACAGTCAGGTTGTGTAAAAAGTCAACATGTATATTTGTCCCTTTTATATTTCAAAAATTTTTCTTGGGTAACTTCAGTGATTAATGAGCATAGAAACTTGAAATTCCTTGGAATTTACTAATGAAACTAGTCCGGTTTGATGTTTGAGAGGAAAGAAATCAGAGCATATCGCTGACTAAGTAAGAGATTACAGCGTGCTACTCTGTTGGCCTCTGTGCCAAGGTAAAGAGCAGGATCCTTGCCTTGAGGAGCTCTTGGACTGGAGTTATAAATTAGGTACAGAACTGGGCAGGTGTTACATCCTCATGGACATCACAGCTCTTAAAACAAATACAGCAGGGTAGTGAGAATGAAGGAACAACCTCAATGTAACTTTGGCATTCAGTTGCTCTGTCCATTCCAGGGGTTTATGATCTTTTATTAACTATGGATGTGTATAATTCTCCTAGTTGTAATGTGGCCTTAGAAAGTTGGGATGAGGTTCACAGGAGATATGGATCCTCTTCCTTGTTGGTCCCTTTGCTTTAAACAGTCTGCTCTTGAGCTGACTTTTTAATGTAAATTTTCCACAGTTAATGGCTCAAAATACACCTGAAATTGCTACTATTGTGCAGACTGGACGGCAGCAAGAACCATTAAAGAGCACCAGGTGATTAGTCTGGGCGTGCTTTTTGCAGGACAACCTTGTAGTAAGTTTGGGATTTCAGTGATTTAGGTCTCCTGCATGTTTTTCATGCTCCCTTAACAGGGTATCTTTGTCATTGGGAACTGTGTACTTTAGACAGAATTGCACATGTGATTGTACTCAATGTATTGACAGTCATCTTGGTGATTCCTGTAGAGAGAAGAAAGCTCAGTACATTTGGTTGGAGGTATGTTAGACACAAAAGATGTGATTTTTAAACAAAAAGAAAAGAGAGGGGGAGAGTTCCTTAAGATGAAACACAATCAAAAGGAGCAGATTGTTGCAAAAGACCATTGGCTTTCTATATGTCTTTATTTCTTATATTGGAAGGAGTGTTGCAGGCAGGGCTGAGGTGACAAAATAATGCTAATAGCATTTTAAATTTCAGACTGATTTTATCTGGAAAATATCTCTGCATTGGTTATTAATAAGCAATTGAACCGGTTGAATAAATAATTTGAATTTTTTAGGTTTTGCAACAATTCGTGCTGAAAATACTTGTGAGACTAGGCCCTTTGTGCAATTATCTGAAATGTTGAAGAATTGGGAAAAACAAAAATAGATTTGAGGAATCCAAACCAGCATTGTAGTTATCTCATTTCTTAGCAGGGGATAGGCAGGCATCCTCAAATTCAGGATTCAATCTTCTTGTCTGGATGGTAACAGTTATTTTAAGGCTTTGTTTATGTTGCAGTTTAGCTAGGGGACTCCCATAGCCAAGATTTCTCATAATTTGAAATTATGAAAGCCAGAGACAGAATTGGTAAATCACAAGGTAACTGTCTTCCTGGTCTGCCAAGAGAGCATTCTTCAGTTTCAGTCTTGTGCTGAAATTGTGTGAAATTAATGGCATATGATGAGCTCTGAATTCACTGAGCAGAGAAAGTTTGTGTCTGGGCTGCACTGGGGTAGTTTATAAACTGTGGCTCTTCAGAAATGTTTTGACATGTCAAATGTTGGTATTTGGTGGGTTAGGTGAACCAGATGCAGAAAATAAGAAGCAAATTAAGAAGAAAAAATTTAAATCTTAGTATCTGGTTATCAAAACCTCTTCAGTAGAATTTGGCACTGGAAATACTTCTTAGCTGGTGGCTGGGCTTTTTTTGTAGTTGTTTTCCATACGGCAAAGGAGAAAAATCCTCTTACCTTGAGTGACACAGGTGGCAAAGCAGTGAGGAGTCTGCTGACCTGGATTGTGCTCACAGACCTGCAGTGGGAATCCTATCTCTGCTGCACACTTCGTTGCCAATGGGTGTACTGAGTGAGGAGTTTGTGTGGTTTTGGTAGTAATTTAGAAACCACAAGCAAGACTTTTATGGCTTTATAGAGGGAGCTGTTCTTGAAAGTGCTTGATGTTTTCTAAAACGTGCAAAGGCTTCTGAGCTTCGTTAGAAATGCAGCAAAGTTGCCGATTGCTTTCCGTGAAAGACTAATTCCTTAAAGCTTTCTACTTCGAGGACTATATGAGCATCTTGGATTTATAAATTCAAAATTACCATGGAAAAATGATACTTTTAAAGGCCCTCGGCCTTTAAGATTCTCCCATAAAGGCAGTACCTGTGTGAACATTCGGGTTCTGCTTCAGTCTGAAGACTAGGGCTTTGGTATTTTGTATTCTTGGTGTTCATAGTGAGTATCTTTATCAGCAAAAGATCAGAGAAGTAAAAGGATCTTACAGATGTTAAATAATAATGAAGTAATTTGGATTGATATGATTTCTATTTTGAAAGAGGAAATGACTCCTGTTTTGTTGTGGTTTACAAATATTTAAATGCTTAAACTAATTGTCAGCCTCAGTTTTGAATGAGGAAGCAAAATAAAATGCATGATGTGCTCAGAGATTCTCATAGTACTTGCCAGGAGAAACCAAGTTTTGAAAACACTTGGCCTGCTTTCAGACACAGACTTTAATGAGATTAAAAGAGAAAGAATGTGCAAGTTTGATTACAAAGTTTGGCCGTATTCTGACAATGGGTCCTGGAAGCCAGGGCAGAAAAAGGTTCTATTTTTTAGTGGTACAATTGATTTGTTTTGGAAAATGAAAAGTAGGAAGCAGTGGGTAGCTGCTGAATAATCGCAGCAAAGTGTACTAACTTGGTAAGAGAGAATCTGTCCTGCTGTACACAGGCTGCAGGAGGTCTGAAAGGAAGTTTTAGTGGCCCAGAGGTTTTCTCCTTGACTTTTAAGATTTTCAGCTGGTTATTTGCCAGTAATAACTTAACCAAGGATTTTGTGGGTTGTGCAAAGCTTTAATAGCAACCTAATTTGGAAACAATTTAACGCAATAGTCTTCTACTTCCCTTGTGTTGGGTCTTTTCCTGCAGTTCAGAGGAAGATCAGAGCTAGAGTATGCTTGAACTGGGCACGGTGGAGGACATGGTGCATTGCAGAATGTGTCAGGAGACCTGGTGCATGAGAAAAGACCCATTTACATACGGGCATACACCCAATAGAGGATTAAGGAATAGATTCAAAAAGAAGTGTGCGAATTAAGAACTAAAATTGTTTTCAAATTCTCTTTGAACATACATATAAACTTGGTCATCCTCATATCAACATGTTTTGTCAATTAAGTAATGGAGATGGTGCAAGGAAGGCCTGGTCTTGTGGGTGGTGGGGGAGGTTAGCTTGTGAACACCATTTAAAATGACTTGGAGTATGCAAAGGCTTGAGAATCACTGAGTTAGTATAAAGGCGCTAAAACAAGGTCTTTTGGTCCTTATAACAATGTTTGAAAGGCTGTTTTCTTTCTCATTTAACATGCAGCAAGGACATATGGGAGAAGGCGAGGTAACAATATTCCTATTTAATTTTCTACTGTTGACAATGTCTCATGGGAGAGAAAACATTAAGTTGTTACTAGAGGGCAAACTCCAAAATTTAAGATTATAAAGCTTCAGTTTCACATACGTTTACATAGTCTGCATGCCATAAATAAATATTTTAACTGAATTAGGCAGTACTCCACAGTAGTGCTATTGAGGCTGAAATGATCACGATCCTTACAGTGGGCATCATCTCTATGGTTTGTTACCCTGGAGCCATGTTTCTGTGTTTGTGTGTATGTTATGAATGCCAATGCTGGAGAAGTTTCTTTTGGTTGTTCTGGGTGCTGATGGTATTCTTGATGCAGTGTACATGATAGTGAATGTATATCCTGGCCTGTGAGGGTAAAGAACCAGATCCTGCAAGCATGAACGTTATCTGTCAGCGGCGGTAATGCTGCTGAACCTGAAAAGGTTGTTTAGGCAGGGAGAATTGCTCCCTTCCAGCAATACCTGCAGGATTGGGGTCTTAAGAGATGAAACAAAAGATGTGCTTCAGTTCAGCCAGCTTTGACTAGCTACAGAAATAGGCCTGGTTATAGTTGATTTTTATTTTAATTACAGGTGTACAAATATTTTTGAAATTTCAAATAAAGCAAGCTGACCGAGCCTTCCATTTTTTATTTTTATAAATTCTATGGGCTCTAGATTTTACTATATTTTTTTTCTTTTAACTTGTTAGCTGTTTGATTTTTGCATGGAAAAAGTATGGATACTGGAACTCATCAAATTTTCCGTTTTCAAGATGTTTTCTTTTTAAAAATAAATTTATTTCAAAGGAAGAAAGCAAGAACAGGATAAATTAACCTTACCAATACACTACTATGGCAGATTTTACTGCATTCTAGAAAAGCAGATATACCATATCACATCATAGGCAAAGGAAATGTATCCTAAAACTTGTAGCATAATTTATTTGCTTACTTTCCCTATATATTTATTTATTCCTAAAATGCTCCTTAAATGAGTAGACGTCTATTCAGTTTGTTGTCTAGATATTGAATACTGTAACTAAAGGGTGAATTTATGGAAGAGATCAGCTTGTGTGCTCTTTTTATGATATTATACAGTCGCACTTATAAATCAAAGAATCTTATTGAAAAGTAATAAATATTATTAAGGAATCTGTGATAAAGGATTATTGCAGACAAACTGGGCTGTGAGGGGAAGGATGTTTACAGCATTTTCTCTTAAAGTGAGTCCATTAATGAAACTCTGTTGTAACATCTAAGTAAGCTTGCTTCTAGGGATGACACAGTATTGCCTAGCTTTCAGTCTTCATTTACAGTAAATTACAGTGGATCTTCCTGTTTTTATCAGGATATTTTTGTTATTTAAAAATGGGTGGTTTATAATATGTTTTGATGTCAGGTAATTTAAATGTGTTGTACACTTAGCTGGTAGAATTCTTGTTTCCCCATCTGTGAATTCATATCTGCTGTTGTAAGAAGCTGTTTCATGGAAAATGATAAATACAGCTCAGGCTTCAGTGATGTCTGCTCTTGGGAACGTCCCAGAAAAAAAAAATTGGCTAATATTCTATTCTGTTTTTACACCTTTGGAAAGAAATCTAATTAGAAACATGAAATAGAATGGAAAATGGTAAACTTGAGTGTCCACTAGAAATATTGCTTTGATTCAAATTTTCATTAGTTGTAGTGCAGTTATGAAGAAAGTAGCAACATTTTTTCTGAAATAATGCATTTGAGTTACTGAATTGTATTGAAAACTACAAGGGTCATTTTAAATGGAGACCATAACTGCTCATTAAAAGGGACGATTGTAAACAGTTCTACTGTTAAAGTAGCAACTAGTGCATTTAAAAAAACCCCAACATTTAAACAGTGTGTGCTTTGTTCTGTTAGTATGTTTCTTTTCCTTTTCTCTTTTTTTTTTTTTTTTTTTTTTTTAACCTCTTCTTTAGGTCAGTCTTCACTGTTTCCAATGGAAGACGGGTTCTTGGATGATGGGCGTGGGGATCAGACTCTTCACAGTGGTTTAGGATCACCTCACTGCTTCTCCCATCAGAACGGAGAGAGAGTGGAACGCTATTCCCGCAAAGTCTTTGTTGGCGGATTGCCACCAGATATCGATGAAGGTACGTCCAGAAGATCTGATCCAGAGAAGGTCCTCCTGCCTTAATGACAGAACTGGGGTGTGAAACCTTTTGTCTGTTAGCTAAAAGTTTTTCTGAACTCTAGGGAAGAGCTTTGATATGTAAATGGCTCTTTGCATGTTGTCACTTTCGGTCCATGGCAAATGTGAGATAATTCAACTAGTTTAGGCCATAGCATTTTTTTGACATTGTAGGACAAAATCGTAAGTTACCACACATTCAACTGACTTTTACAGTATGAAAATGATAAAAAAGGGATAGTGGTGCAAAAATAAACAAATAAATACCACCTGCTGAAATTCATTTTATAGGCACCAGAAGCCAGTAGTAGGAAAAGCATTGCTAGTAGTTTTATAAAGTTTATATGGCATAGTAAGTCATAGCTCTTTATTTGGTGCTTATGTGTAGTTCTCAGAGGTTGTTTTCAGCAATGATTATGTCTGTTGTAGCTTCTGATGTGTGCACAGCAAGCACTCGGGCACGGATCAATCTGTATGGGGGCAGCTACCTACAGGGGGGCACCAGGAATTTGTGGTGGGTCCATCATACAGACCCTGGTGACAGAACACTGCTGTTGCTATTAAAAAATCAAATTAAAAAATATGCACAAGTGTTGTGAAGCTTCATTTCACTAGAATTCTGAGCTCTGTATTTTGTATGTATGAGTGTGCTGGGATATTGGTCAGAAGGACTACAGCAACTCTAAAGCAAAATCTTTTGAATACCCAGTTTTTGTGTCAGGGAGAGTGATGGTAATGCACTGCAGTGTGTACTGCTGTGACGTGATAACCTGACCTTCATGTCAAACATAAGAGCTACTTTATTATTAAAAGGTCAAATATGACATGGTGTTTACAAGAGGAAAAATGATCTAGTCTCTTTTTCTTTGTTGCTGTTGGGATTTTGTTTGTTTTTTACCTTCGTCACCTGTGTTGTTTTAAAAGCAGATGAGCACTTGAATAGTTTGGTCTCTGTGGACCTCTGTTATTGAAGAGTAGGACCTTTCCTAAACCTGTTCAGAGTTGCTCCTGTCAGTGCTCTTTCTGTTAAATGCACAGGTGTGAATTAGAGGATATAAGGAATATATGATTTAAAGTCTACATCACAGTGGAATTTTTGAGGTTTTTCTGATCCCATTTCTAGAAAGCATTTTATGTATGTGCTTTAACATTAAATTTGTGTAAAGTGCTGTTCTGAATTGAGATCTATTTTAAGAATAGATACGTAGTAATTACCGTTCTCCTTGGTTTTTATCTTCATCAGCATGTAATTGTGACATACTACCATTGCTGTATACATTCCTGATGGTCTGTAGCACACGGAGAAGTTGTCAGCACAGTGGATGTCAGTTGCTGTTTCATTAGTAATATCACTGAAGAATGTGAACAAACTGAAAAAGATACAATTAGTAACACCTTTTCAGATTTCTAACTGAATTTGAGGATGGGGAAAATCCTCTAAATTGTGTATTAGGAACATCCAACAGCATGCTAGTATGGAAAGCCCTGTAATACCTTAACCAGAATACATCTGAGCAGCCTGCCAGTTTAGATTGCACTCCAGCAATGTGAAGTTTGTTCTTTTTGTTTCCATTTTTAAATGAAAAATCCTTGTCCAGAGAACTTTTAACTAGCGATGGTTCAAGTGTGTTGGTGGAGAGAGAAAGGAAATAATCACTCAATTATTGGAAGAACATAATTGCAACTACACGACTAGCACATGCAAATTTATACCAGTAATTTGAGGTCAAAGGTAGAATTGAAATGGATGCCCAAACTGCTTCTTAAGAAAGTAATATGTTCTTGCCGTTTCTCTTATGAAATTACATAACTATGTTCTAAATTTACTTAGTTTGGGGTCAAGCTCAGATAGTGTTTGCACATGTGGCACTGGCATGTGATATGAACAGGCACAGCTGGGTCCTGTGATAGTCCCTTCATTTTTTTCTAGTCTTTTTGCAATTAGAAGGCCTATTAGCAGAGTTGATTGTTTACTAGTGGCTCAGGAAATTGTCTATAACTCTTTGTGGGAGAAGGGTTGAAGCTGGATTATTATGGCTGTATTGATGCAGTGACTCTATTTGTGCGAAGTAGTGGGTTGTGAGCTTTTATTTATAATCATCAGTTGAAAGAAAAGCTTGATCTTTGGCCTGTCTTGTTTTCTGATGTGTGTTCTGATTTGTCATAAAGATTCCCCATCAGCTAGTGAGCATTACTATGAGCTACTGAACCTTTAGGGACACAGAATGTTTATTTATAGGATGAAGCTACCTGAAATCAGTATTCTTTAGATGTCTTCCATTCCATTTATTTTAATTTCAAATCATGCCTTATCCTTTCTCTTTACAGATGAGATCACTGCTAGTTTTCGTCGCTTTGGACCTTTGATTGTAGACTGGCCACACAAGGCAGAGAGCAAATCTTACTTTCCTCCTAAAGGTAAATAGCTGATAACCAGTAACATATGAGCATTTTAGGGTAATTTTTCTTGATAAGACTCCATTTCAGACAAGAATTTTGTGACAACGACCCAATGTTCAGGGGCAAAAAAACGTTGAATCATTTGGGTTGTTATAAACTGGTGGAATGTAGAATGTGGCTTTGCAGTTATTCTGCACTAAAAGAATTCTTCCTTAACTTCCTGGTTTTACTTTATTCCATTATCCTTCCCCCTCCCCCTGCTTCATTCTTCATTTTTGTAATAATACTCAAGGCTTGTCCTCTTTAAAGGGACTAAATGCCCTCCAGAGAATCCAGGAAGGGTTTGTACCTTATGTGAACAGCCAGCCTGGCAGGTTTTGCCTCTACAGCTGTGGCACTTGTTAGTTCCTCCTGCTCCCTGCTTTCCCTCCCATCTCTGCAAAGGGCTTGCAGAAGGCTGGGCTGGAAACGTGTGAGAGCCTTAAAGTTTGTCCCTTACTGCAAGGTAGCGTGATGACACGGTGCCAAGCGTAGATCTGGGTTAAATTGTTATCCTCTAAGCAAATAGACAAAAGAAATCATGTGTTTGGTTTCCTTTTTGTAGGATACGCATTTTTGCTGTTCCAAGATGAAAGCTCTGTACAGGCACTGATTGATGCGTGTATTGAAGAAGATGGAAAGCTCTATCTTTGTGTTTCCAGCCCCACTATCAAAGACAAACCGGTAGGTAGAATTGTCAGGGCCTGCACAATTCCTGTATGATAACAAGAAATTGTTCTCTGCTAATGTTTAAATTTGTTTAAAGTGTCAAATTAAATTCTCAGAAAGACTAACCTACTTTTATTCTATGATTTTTACACTAGACATTATGAAGTTTGTTAGTCTAGTTACAATTCATATTTTTGTTAAAAAAGGTTTGCTAAATTTCACCATTGCTGATGCAATAAATATATTTTCAGACAGGTATTTTATGCTTACTATTGAATAAAATGTAGAATTCATATTGTCTGAGTGCTGCTGAGTGGTGTCTCTGTTTTAACAGAGACAAATTAAATTAAAAAAAAACAAACATAAGGTGGCATTTAACTGTAAATTATTAGTACAAATGGTTTTGGGGCCGATGCAAGTCTGTGAGTAGTTGGAGAGACTCCTGCTACATTCCTGTATTTCTAATTTGGCCAGCTGCAAGCAAATACAAAGCAGCAAGTTTTGCATAGTAAATAAACACACAACTTTGTGCAGTGGAGCCTGTTGCACTGAGATAAGGCTGGTCTTAGTGCTTACACTTGGCTGGAAGAACACAAATGGGGGAGATACGTGTGCACCAATACTCAGACAGCGCATTTCAGTCATGATTAAGTAAATGTTCAAGTAGAGGGCGAGTTTTTTCCCAGAAATTTGGGTAACAAGGAAGTGGTGAAATTTAGTGTGATCAAGTAGTCTGTCTTAACAGCTTATTACCATTTCATTTTGAGAAACGATTGCTGAGTGAGTAGAAAATGAGTTTAGAAAGTACAGCCATTAAGAGGTGTTTTTTTTTTCCTTTGTAGGATACTGCTTTAACTTATATTACTGAGATACTTTGAATTGTGAATGGTTAAAAAAAAAGGCTTTTTGTCCATAGGTTCAGATCCGGCCTTGGAACCTTAGTGATAGTGATTTTGTTATGGATGGTTCACAGCCTCTTGACCCACGAAAAACCATTTTTGTTGGTGGTGTTCCTCGGCCTTTACGAGCAGGTACACTGCGTGTTCCGCAGCACTGGGCATGTTGAATATGCAGTCCAATTTGGGGAGCAACGGGGGAAACAAGTTATTTCAGCAAGTGTAGCTTGCTATAGTGGGGGACATGAATTCAAATGGACTGTCTCGTTTGATGCTTTTAGAAAAAATTGCCACGTTTACACCGCTGTGTTGTCGTTTTCCCTTCTGGTTTAGTGGAACTTGCAATGATAATGGACCGGCTGTATGGAGGGGTGTGCTATGCTGGAATTGACACAGACCCTGAGCTGAAGTACCCAAAAGGAGCTGGGCGGGTTGCATTTTCTAATCAACAGAGTTACATAGCTGCTATCAGTGCTCGCTTTGTTCAGCTGCAGCATGGAGAGATAGATAAACGGGTAAGGTCTTCAAGTGTATTCTATTTTTGTTCAGTGCTTTCTCTAGAAATGCTTTTCCATGTAAATGCGTGTCATTGTGAAGACTGTAAATGTTATATCAGATTAATTGCATATTTAGGGCTAGATTGTGCCACTTAGATACAACACAGAATAAAAACGAAGGAGTGGTACAGAGCTGTTGCTTCTGGAACGTGGGAGGGAACTGTGAAGCAGACTTTCTCAAATTGCTTAGCATAATGGGAAGCATGTCAGCTGCCTTGCCCTTTTATAAGAATATTGCACTCGTCATATACTCCCACTGCAAGTATTTGCACTTGTAGTGTTTGTATAATGTCAGGGAGCGTGGTATCTGCCACGGATGGAGTAGTTCTTACTTCCCTTCTGAGAGTGGGCAGAATCTGGCCCTGCTGTTACACATTGTGTGCTGGGTGTTCCAAAAGAACTTCACAGTAACGCACTGGAACCTCTTTACAGCCTCACAGCCATCCTCCACACACGTAAAGGCTGTGTCCAGTTATTTTATGCCTTTATTATTATAAATTAAAGTAATATGCCAAATGGATCTGCAGTTTGCTTGCCTCTGCCCTCTCATCTATAGAAAATGTTAAAAATGTTACACTGATCTCCAGGTCACAGTTTTGAGAAACTCGCATCCTTACATCTACCTTTCTATCTAATTCCTGCTTTGGGTTTTTTCTTACATGACTGTCATTATTGATTATAACTTTAGAATTATTACAGAGGAAAAATCCCAAACTTGTCTGCTTAACTGATTATCATTTCACTATTGCTTTGGCTTTAAAGCTGGGGGAGAAAAATTGTAACAACAATTTGACTGTGGGTCTGTGAACTGGAATGTCTTTGTTCTAATCTTGGCTCTGAAATGAGTTCCGTACGGCTTTGAACAAATAATTTGGGCTGCCCTTATGCAACTTCTGCTTGCATAAGCAGACACTTGGGTGAATAGTTCCATTGAAGCTGGTGGGACTACAAATTTAAGTAAGCACTTGTGAACTCTAGCAAAGATTTTGCAATCTATTTCCCCTTCCTTCTCTCCTTCCACTCCCCCTTGTTTCCCCATTTGCTGTGTAGTTAAGAAGAAATGTGGCAAGATAAGTGTTCAGAGGATTCCTATAAGAGGGGTTGGGTGTATGAGATACAAAAGTGCAACAGTGACATTACTACTTTTATTAAGAATGATTTCTAATAAAGTTTTTCTATAAAAATAAAAACAAAATTAGTAACAAGAAGGGATTTCCTGTAAAATTAGTCAAGGAGGTGCTGCTAAAGGGTGTGCCCTTCAGAGAGGTAACGCAAATTAAAGCTCAGTGGGCTGCAGCACCCACCACTGCAGAGCTGATGAGTGTTGCTGCCCTAAGCATCCCTGATGAAGTTGCTGTAATTTATGCTATTTCTCTGTACGTGGGAAACCTCGATACACCTCACACGAGTAACAATTGTGGCCCATCTTTGGCACATGTACTTCAGCACATGCTCAATAAATACGCTGAGGATCTGTTATCTGTGGGTTGCAAACTTGCACAAAACCCAGTGCTGCAGTAACAGGCTAAAGCAGGCAGAGGTGTAGTTTGCCCTCTGAACATGGCTGGGGAGGCATCATAGAGCAGCAGAATTGCAGCATTAGTCCTGCAGAGCATATTTGTAGGTTTATTCTTAGCACTCATAGAGGGTGATGCTCATCAGTGAATACCCAGCCTCAAACTAGATAGCAAACTAGGTGCTGAAGGGAGAACGGGGTGTGAGGTGTCTGCCTCTGCTCTTCTGCAATTTCATTCTTCTGAGTTGGCACGAGGGGTGTTAGGGAAGCAGAACAGTAGCAGTGGAAGAAGAGAAAAACTGAGGCCAAAACAAAAGCTGCTGTACCATCTCCAAGTAGTTTATGTCTATGCATCTATAAGCAGAGATGGCATTAAACTATTGCAATGCCCTGTCGGGACTGTGATAAAATTGGGTAAGTTTAAAAACAGAGGAACTTGCGAATGTCCTTATCAGAATGAGCTGGCATCCCTCTGAGATACAGAAAAGAGCATCCCTAAGCCAGGTGCTGAGGTAACAGGTAAACAGTAGAGACACTAGTCGCAGTCTGCATATTCAGAAATGTTTGTCAAATGCCTAATTAAATGAGCTTCAGAGAAGGCTCACAAACACTTCTAGAACAGGAACTTGTACCTGTGTATTTTTAGGGTGAAGTTTTGTTGCGCTTCTGATACATCACAGACCTTTCTGTGGAGGGAAAGATTGGGAGGGGAGGTGATGACTGGTTTTGAGGTGAAACTGAGCCTTTAGGGGATGGCAGTGCTGCAGTTGTGATTTAAACACTAGGCATGTCTAAATGAGCTGTGCTGTAGTCAGCTTGGGTACTGCAAGAGGCAAGCTTTGCCTGCTGTTGCAGAGAAGGCGTTTGGGAGTGCTGTGAGCAGGCTTGGTTTTGGTATCCAAATGCCTCGCTGAAAAGCTTGGAGCCTGCAGATGTTGCAGTGTAGCTGTATCCTTGGAGCACCAGCTGGTAAGTTCCTGTGAGTCATTATCAGTTAAGAACATGAAGACATTTTTCTTCTCCTTTCTTGTCTGCCGTGATGAATTATTGCTCATTATCTGGCCCTTAATGCCAACTGCGTAGGTGGCCATCAGCCCCATTTTAAGCTTCTCATTTGATCCCAACGAGATTAGGTAGGTTTCTTTTTGCTCAGAAGACTAAGCCACAGAGAAAGAAAGCAGAAATGTGCTGTTTATTAAAGGAATAAATGAAATTTTTTAAAGTTGGAAATTCAGACATTGACATTTGCAGACCATGTGCATATTTAATCTGTAGTCACAGTGTTGTGTTAACAGTTTACATTCTTACCTGAAAGCACAGGAGCTTAATTGTGTGTCACCATACTTAAAAATACCCCCCAGAATTCCCCAGGGTTTTGGTGTGAATCTGTGTAACAGCTCTGTAACAATAGCTTGATTAGTCCTGTCTGTAAATCAGTGAGAGACTGTGATACTGATGGTCAGCGCTGGTGCTGGGGTTTTTGTAAGGATCCAGGAGGATCTGAGCAGGATTGTTCTGAAGTGCCTGTAGTTTTGGGTGCTTAATGATGATGATCATGTGTAATGAGGGGGAAAATCGTTGCATGTGATGTTCCCTACTACAGAAGTTATGACACTTTTCCCCCAGGGAAGCCTGTTTTTGCCTCTCTTTTTGTTTCGACTTCGGATTTTTCCAGCACAGTCTAGCACAATCCTGCTAGAACACGTATAGTAAATAGCGTGGAATTGGCATTATCTACACTGTTGTTAAGAATTGTAAACTTTCTTCTCGTTTTTTCTGGCTGCAGGTGGAAGTTAAGCCATATGTCTTGGACGATCAGCTTTGTGATGAATGTCAGGGGGCCCGTTGCGGTGGAAAATTTGCTCCGTTTTTCTGTGCTAACGTTACCTGTCTGCAGTATTACTGTGAATATTGCTGGGCTGCTATCCATTCACGCGCTGGCAGGGAATTCCACAAGCCCCTGGTGAAGGAGGGAGGAGATCGCCCCAGACATATTTCATTCCGCTGGAACTAAACGATGGCTGCAGTGCTCAAACACAGGCCTCCAATTAAGTGCACTCTTCTGTTCTCCTGATTGTCCCCACCCCACCCAGCCCTTTCTCTTATTCAAGATAGCATGTCCTTTTGTAGTAGTCTGTAATTTAACAATAGTATAATGAAAGAATGACCTATAATATGGGTATTTTGTAGAATCTTGTCATTGAAAACTGTATTGGGAACTCCTTTTCGTATTGATAACATGTTGCAAGTGAGTTGCATTCTCTTGTCTTTATTACCGAGAGAACACTTAATTTCATGCAACATTTTCTTAGAGGAGAGAAAAATATTAAGAAAAGAGAATTGAAACAATAGAGTATTTTGGTTTTTTAATTAAATTATTGTTAATAAAGAACATAAGAATACTTTTATTAAAATAACCGTGTAACAATAACACTATCAGTCTGTTCTGACACTTTTCCCCCAGGGAAGCCTGTTTTTTGCCTCTCTTTTTGTTTCGACTTCGGATTTTTCCAGCAACAGATGAAGTTAGCATTTACCTACCAACAGGAAAGAGCATGTTTAAAGCAACAAAAATGCATGAGCAAAGTTGAAGCAGCATTAGAATAATGATCCTTTTTTATTTTTTTATTTTTTTTTCACAATCTTTTAAGGGTTTTGAGGCTGAAATTTTAGCTCGGTATGTGCTCGGACCGTGCCTCTGACTACCACCCACATCCAAATTACTAATGAGATAGGCAGAGCTTACTATATTTTCATCAAAATGATTACATTTTAAGAATTCCTGAATGTAAAAGTTGAGTAAAGTTACTACTGAGGGGGGAGTGCACTTTTTTGTTTTCCTTTAAGAGAATTGTCTTGTTACAGCCCTAGAAATCCTACCAAAGCTAGAGTAATGACAACTAGTTAACTGGCATTTCCTCTCCTGAAGGATAAATATATAGATTTTATTTTTGATGGCTATATATAACTCTATATCCTTATATACTAACATTCATCAGGGGCCAGCCTTTGCTCTCCATTTTGACGTGAAAAAGTAGAAAAACCTAAAGATACCTCAAGGATATCACAGATTTTTACTGAAGTTTTGATACTCCATTGTGTCACACAAACTAAAATTGGCTGCTTATCCGTTTCCCATCTGGGGTGTAAAGTTAGTTTTCAATACCCTCTAACTTAGTTGTAACAGAAGGCACGAACCTAAGTAGAATCCAAATCTTGTTTTGCACTATTTTCTGAATTTGTGCGTGGAATGGTGCAAGTGTGCATATGCCTTTCTTACTCTTCCTGTAGAAAGAATCCCAACTTCAGAACTTAATATGGGGAAATAAAGAAACACAGGTATTTGAAGTGCCAACATTGCTAAGTTAATGCCTGCTTTATTACAAAGAAGTTCTACCTTGAGAAGCATTAACAGAGTACATGTTAATTGAATGATAAAGAGTGGGTGCAGGGGTTTAGTTTGAAATAGTTGAATGAAGGAGTAGTTCTGAAAATTATTTTTGTTACTTTTGAACTAAGGCCCCGGCCAACTTCTCCAGTGATCATTTAGCAGTGTGCAAACCAACCAACCGACTGAGTGGCAATCTCTGCACCGCCCGAGCGGCGCGGTACCATCCTGGATTCTCTCAAACCAAAGACTTGCCTCAGCACTGCTTGGGAAACACCCGCTCCCTTAAAAGCCTTTCTTGGCCCCTTCCCCCGGCCCAGATTATCTTTATGAGAAGCAGTTTTTATTTTCAATACAGGCTTTAATGAACTATACCTTATCGAGTTCCAAAGGTCAAAATGGAGACATTTGCTGTCTACTAGTCAAGTATAGAAAGGGAGCTGCTTTTAATGAAATCCCTGAAAATATTGACAACAGTAATGCAAATGCAGAGTGCTCTTGTGTAGATTGTCAGGGACTTTTTTTTTTTTCTCTGAAGTACATAATTATAGTTGGAATGTTCCTTTAATTTTTTTTAATGCTTGTAGGTGGCTTGGGGTGTGCTATTGTGCCGATCCTACCCAGTAAACAGGTGAGATGGGTTACCATTACAAGAAATAACACTGTTTGAGAACTAGCTTTGAATAATAATTTTCCCTTTGTACATGACCTGCTGAATTTCGGTACAGTGTTTTTGTAGCTAACTTATTTTGTCATGCACATAATGTATATTTGTTATGCACTACTTTTGTATATCTTGTTTTTCCAACAGTGAGCATTTTTAGGCACACTTTTCACTGACGGGATATCTCTTTATGCAATACCTCAATTTTTCATATTGCAAAGAGTAGCTTTTTGTACTTTTATTACTGAGAGATCTTCATATACTTCATTTTTTAATATAAATAATTTTAATAAATTTTATTTTCTTATATTCTGCTTTTTATACATTTCAGTGCTCTGCATACATTTTGAATTATGGATGTTGTGCACTGGCAATGCTATTTTAGAATCTGCAGAGAAAAGAAAGCATGTTGCTTAAACATCTTAGCCCAGCACCAGGTATTTGGTGTACATATAATTTAAGAAATAGTATATGTAAAGTTGAGAATTAAAGAAGAAAAGCATGAAAGTGACA
The DNA here is from genome assembly GCA_004320125.1 of Scolopax mira. Classification (NCBI taxonomy): domain Eukaryota; kingdom Metazoa; phylum Chordata; class Aves; order Charadriiformes; family Scolopacidae; genus Scolopax; species Scolopax mira. The sequence continues at coordinate 464,879 of BJBW01003090.1, forward strand.
AATGACACTGTCTTTAGACCCATGAAATTTAAATGCATAAATATAGTGTAGAAATTTAAAGAAACATCAAAATTGTCTACCGCTTCTTACTGAGTTTTTAAAAATTATACACAGATGCAGACGTTTTTGGTGAATGTTTAGCCATTTTTAATATTAATAAAAAATTGATGTTAGGTGTTTGATGCAGAAATGTGTCTGCTCTTTTAAATTATATTTAAAGAATAAAAGAGAGCCTGCTAAGTGGCAGGCATGTAATGTTAGTATGCATGACTAATGTAAGAAATTGTTATTCTACTAATATTCACTTGTGATTGTGTGACAAGCGTGTTTACAGATTATTTGGTTACACTTCGATTTACAGGGCATAAACAATTATATACATTACTCTGTACTTAAATAGTGATTACATGTCCTTCTGATTACATGGGATTTGTAGTTGGGGTTACCATGTAGCTCCAAACATAATTAACATGTAATTAGGCTACCAGTCTTAGGGTATCACTTGGATTTGCAAAGGGGTTAATAAGCATGTAGTTTTCTCACACTAGCATGGCACCGGCCATGTATTTACAATGTAGTTACAGAGTAATTACATGGTTATTTTTGCAATGTAAAATAAAGTGTTTCTGATTATTTTATATGTAAAGGAACCCCACTGCCCCCTGCTTTTTGGTATAGTATCTACTTCTCCATACACAGACCTCTGCAGAATGCAAATTTAAAACTTGCAGTGAATGAATTTAGTGTTTTATAAGGATGCTGTTGGAAAGACTTGATAATTCACCCCTTTTGTTTTTGAAGAGTTAAAACCTTCTGTTAAAAGGTGATTTAAAACTTGAATGTGATGAATTGTGGCAAGTTAACTTCAAGTTATGTGCAATACCTATTTCAGACTTCTGGAAGATCTTTGCAGTGTAATTCTTTGTTTTTAATTGCAGACATTTAAAAATGTCATTTTCTACTGTTCTAGTAAATCCTCTTTCTTGCTGGTGTTTCTAAAGAAAAGAATCAGAAATCAATCTTTCTACTAATGTAAATTTGAGATTATTTTTAAAAAAAATGGAATAAAAGGTTTTGGTCATTTGCTTTATTTTATTATCTTATTTTAAAGCTACTGTGATAGCATTGTAAGAATTGGGACAATATTGTATTCAACTGTTTTATTTTTTATATTTTTAAATTTTAAAGTATAATTAGTTTTTATAATTTTCATCAGATTTTTTTGTTATATTTTTTGGAAGTGAAACTTTTAGCAAGTGGGTGTCTAGTTTTTACTAATCCCTAATATGTTTTTCCCCCAATGTATTGCTCATATTATCAGAAGGAAAAGTTATTTAAGTATGTCAGTTAATTGTACTACTTGGCTGAATTTCCATATAGTTTTTACTGTGTATGGGGAGGTTGTAGTATTTATTATAGCATTTTAAATAAGGGTAATTCATTTTTTATTAAAGTCATTTTCACGTTTAAGTTCATATTTTTGTATGTTCTACTCTAAGTTATATAACACAGGTTACTTTTTTTAAAGAGTTCATTTGTTGAAGTGCTAGTGAAAATTAATGTTATTAAATAGTTTGCAAATGACTATTTATACCAGTATGCATATAATTTTTAAATATTTGTAATGTGAGATGTTGAATGAATAAAACTTTTAACTCAATGTTTCTTCTTAACCTTTTTATTTTAAGCTTCCTGTAGAAACGTGGTCCTTTGTGGCTGAAGCTGGTGGGGCTGGGGGAAGTGATTTTGATGAGGTTGGACAGCAAACGTCTGGCTGGATGATGTGTAAAGTGCTTTTAGGCTGCCTCCTCAGCCCTGGTCCACTCCAAACCTGGAGCATGTTTTTTTGGGGAGGGTGTAACCACCTGAGAGATGGCGAGTGCCCCAAACACTGCGTTAGATTGGTGTGACCCTGACGAAACGGAAGGAGGGATGCCTAGAGGAATGTGATTCGGGCTGTAGGAACCCTTTTTACTGCTTGTAACCAGATGTTCCCTGCAGGGAACACTGAACACTAGCTGCTTAATTTTGTGGATTTGGTGCTGGTTGAGTGTTCGTTGTAAGTCATGTGTAGCTTTGGAGCAGCCTTTCAGCGGTTTCAGCGCTGCTGTTGCTATTTTTGGCACAGCTTTAAGGATATCAACCTTAAGGCCAAGGAATTGCAGTTTGATCACTTGTTTCTGCTTAGTGCTCTCTGCAGCTAATTCCTGGGGACAAAGAGGAGAACTGGCACAGAGCTGCAAAATCAAGGTAACTGGGCAGGTGACAGGTTAAATGAGAAGCATGTCACCGAGGCACATGAAATCCATGGTGGAAGCCAGAAACCACTGTGCAGCTGGGACAAAAAGATAACCAGAGTAGGGTCAGAGTAGAGCCAAGCAAGGCGTGGACAGACAAGGATTCTTTTTTAATTGTCTCATGGTTGTGATCTGATAGTAACAGAAGGAAAAAGTTTGGTGTTGTAAAAAGCTTGCTAGTGTCGGCCTTTAATTTAAAATATCTAAACTTGAAATGTCTAAAAAAGTCTTACAACTTTATGTCTTGACCCTTCAAGGAATATTCAACAGGAAATGTGCATAAAGGATTCAAGTTTTGCATCCTCAGTAGCTAGGAAATCCCCAAATTTTGTTGGTTTTCCTTCTTTGATACAACCAGCTAAGCTTTGGTGAAGCATAATCCTGATGGATCTAGAAGTAGCCACTCAGCAGAGTGGAAGCTCAGAATACGTGCCTGTACCTTGTGAGAATAAAGTGTTGCCCAAAATATAGCACTGCAGCAGGGACTGAACTGAGCCCACTGCCCGACCAGCACTTTGCTGCTGGCATCTGAGCTGCTCATCTCGTGTGCCACCACCATCAAAGGAGTGGTGGTGTAAATAGATGTTTGAGTATCATTCTCTTCTGAGGATGCTTCAGGAAATGCAGATCTCACAGAACTGAACAATAGCGGGATTAGTTCTGGAAGACGCTAATTGCTTCGATTACCAGCAGCTTCAGATGATGCCAACTGAGAAGCTACTGCTTTTAGAAACTGGTTTTTAACAGGAATGAGAAATTTTGCTGGTAACTCCCCGAGTATATTTCCAATCCCTTGAAATGGCTATTTAAAAATAAACAGAAAATGCTGGTACCCTTTGGATCAAAAATAGCGGGGCCAGAGGTGGGTCGTCTGCCCAGAGAACGGTGAATTCCTCAGGGCTGCGTTCGGTGCCAGCCCAAGGGCTCCAGACAGCACCGGCCACTTCTTTAGCGCCTGACTCGGCTGGTAACAGAAGCATTATCTCCCCCTTCTCTACGTTGGTTTTGTTAGGAAATAGTCCTAGTTCAGCCTCTCCCAATGCGATAACAAGTTCTTGACATTGTTTTCAAGTGCAAATGGTCTTTTGGAAAGCATGTGCTTATCAGTGGTTTATCTGATAATGCTTTTTAACAAGTATGATAGGCTTGAAATTTGGTCCTGGAATATAAGGAGGTTGAAGCCTTTGATGCCATGGTGGTGGAGTTAGCGATGTCCTTCAGAAACAAGGTACTTCCTGACTGATTTCAGCTCAAAATGCCTATAAACTTACAGGTGTTTATCAGGATACAGCATCTGATTTACAGCTGGAGGTGTGTGAATTCATTATAAAATTTTTATATCCTGAAGACTGCAAAATACTTTGTTAAATGTTTAATAAATCGCATTTTCTTACATAGGCAGAGTTTAAGAAATTCAGCTCAATAAGGTGAAATGCCAAAAGTTTGGAGAGTTCAGAACTAAAAATAATCACTGTTGGTAGGGATGGCCTCAGCTGATTCTGAATTGCTGAGAAGTAACTTTCTAGGAAAGATGATATAACAAATCCCTTTTGGGTTTCAGTTTGTCCTGAAACTGTCAATAAGGGCTAGAGGCAGGCTCCAGAAGATGGAGGTGTGCCTGCTGGGTGGAATGTCAGAATTTCCTCAGTACGTGAATCTCAACTATTTTCTTTCAGCACAAACTGCTCCTCCACCGCAGTCAGACACCAGCTTTCTCCTGGGTGCTGCTTCCACTAAACGAGCTGCCACATTCCACGCCAGTGAAGAAACTGTGTTGGGATGGAGATGGATATTTGTACTGTATCTAGTACAAATGTACAGGCTAAGGTATATTTTAAAGAGAGTCAAGTTGTTGTTGGACAGTTTCTACTGCCTGTCCTGATGCTCCAGCTGCTGTTTCTTCAGGGCTGCGAGAGCCCACCCAGCCACAGTCCAAAATGCACATCGTTTGCCTACAGGAAATCTAGGACAAATAATAGCCTCGGAAAGGATGGATGAGGAAAAAACACTGACTTCTCTTCCTCTGTGTAAAATAAGCTGATTCAGTCTGCCAGTATGAAAACCAGCCTCTGGGATAAGAATATACTTGCAGCTGTCTTTGCAGTCATAGAAATTGAAGGGGGCAGAGGGGGAGTGAAACGGTGCTCTTTAAATACGTCACCTCCCCATTTCACACGGGGAGAAAATCTTTCTGAAACTTGATGCTCTGATGAGTGCTATCAGATACCACCTGCTTTCATGACACATGAACTACAATTTGCTGACTTTCTGTAGGGCTTGTCAGAGAGACAATTTGAGACTAAATGTTAACTTATTTGATTATATCTATTGCTAAGGGCAGCTCCCTCAGCCACTCTGTTTATGGAGCTCGGGAGATCATGGTGTGGTGCTACTCTGTTAAGGTTCTTTCACAATATTTGCTAGTCAAAAGTTTTCAGTCCTCCTTGTGTATATAAAAGATGGAAATATAAATGGTCTGTGTTTGATTTTTTTCTTTCTTTCTGAAAATTAATTGTGGTAAATCATGAAAGGTGAGATTGAAGCCTCTGAACACAACGCAGGTAAAAGGTAACTGTGAGAACACAGTTTCAGTTTTGCATTAATCTGAAAGTTTAGAACGGACTTAGTTTTATCGCTGTCAGATATGTGGCCTTTTTTATTCCAAACCTGTATAGCTGGGTGAGCTGCTTTGTTTCTCGTGTGAGTGAAGAACGTTAATTTTACTTAAAAGGCAAACTGTCGGTGCAGACACAGCTGCCACACGCCGTGTGTCTTAGTAACTCTTTGCACAGTTTTGTAATCTGTGGAAGGGTGGCAATTCACACACATTTAAAAAATAAAAAAAAGTCTCCGCCAACCTTCTCCAGCCCAAGGTTTGAGAAAATGTTTGCTCAATCTAAATCACCATCTCGCAGTGCTGCTGACTCATGAGCCGGGATCAGTTTGCTTAGTGATTGTTTATGCCTTGCTGTGCATGTGAACGCATTAAGTTGTCAATTTAGCAAAGTGTCATTTTTCAAGACAGTGCTTGTCGCTTGAAGCACATGCCCAGGACTGGTTTGTGTAGGGAGTACATTCAATGCCAACTGTTTCTGAGTTTTCTTTCAGTGAGTTAAAGGCGATGTTTCTTAGGTTTCTGAGGAACATTCTCATTGTAAGCAGCAGGCAGTACCCCCCAGCTTTGCTTCGGCGGGCCAGCTGTTCACAGGCAGATGTTGCTCTGTACACACTGCAAGAATCAACTCAGCTCTTCAGTCAGTGGCAAGAAAATTTGCTCAAGGGTTGCTTTTAGAGTGGGATGTCTTTGGTGGAATGTGATGGCAGAACAAAGCAGTGACTGCTTCAATTTTCTCTGCAGAGCCAGAGCAATCTGCTTGGAGATTGCTCTGTTCCTTTCCTGGCAGCATCCTTGTCTCTGGGGGTAGGGAGGGAGTGAGTGTTAAGGAGCTGGAACAGTTCTGCAAAGACCCCAGGATCCTTACAAAGTGGACTTACTGCTGAGGAACGAGTAGGTTCAGTGGTATTTATGCTGTAGTTAAACAGGACTGTCTTTCATATGCAGACAGATGTAATGGTGATTCCACCAGCACACTTTGGCCTGAGGTCGTGTTAGATTTCAGAAGAGAGGCTAAGAAAACGTGAGCTCTCTGTGCTTGGACAGATGGTCTTGAAAGACCTACATTACTGATGAATCTGAGGATGATTTCGTGATTTTTGCTTTTTATATCCTATACCGAAGCAGTATTCTTCAGGGATCTGAGAAAACAGTATCCAGAGATTTATTGCAGGTAGGACTAAACTGCCCCATCTGCAAGTTCATGGAGGGTCTAACTGCACATTCCCTAGAATGACAGTGGTAACATTTAGTATCATAGTCCCCACAGCCTGAAATTTGAAAGAGATGTGGTAAAGCTCTGCTGTCTCTGATTTGGAAACAAAGGATGTCATCATTAAGTACCAATAACTTGCACATTTGTGTGGAAAAATGAAATGGGAGAAGCTGAAGTCCTTGTCTGCCTTTTGCTGTATCTACTTAACTACAAATCTTCCCAAGAAATAAGGTTGTTTAATTCTGGTGTTAACTTTCAGCAATCATTTATTCATTTTTCAATTCCCCCATTATTTTATTTCAGATTGGCAATCTCTACTTAAATACTGTAACATAAAGTTCTTCTAAGCCAAGGGTTCCAGTCTCCTTGACTTTGATTTTGATTATAATGTCTATGGATCTTCTCAGTGATTTGAAAATCTCTCAGGGAGAGGCTCAGGCTTTTATGTAACCAACTTATTTTATAGTCTGCTAAATATTTTTATGCGCAGCATGGAGAAATGGGAAAATATGCCTCTCCTTATGACTGGTGTGGATGAAGTGATTCCCACATGTATGGTTTGTAAAGCAATCTGAGATATGCAGGCTCATTAATATGAAATGCAGGTGTGTTAAAATGGCAGCTGGCCATTTTATCTCTGCTGTGCTGTGTTGGTGCTTGCATAATTAACTGTGAGATCCATTGTAAATTATGAAATTTTGTAAGTAAGCAAAAGCTGAAGGCATAATGCATTCCTTTGATTTACCAGAAGTGGTGAGTTTTGTTTTTTTATAATGATTCCTAGTTATACTAATAAATGGTCCCTGGTGTATTCTGTGAAGTAACCACATACTAATAAAATACCTCACTCCAGCGACTCTTATTAAATATTCTGTGAAAACAAAGGAGATACAGTAATTGTTTGTGCTACTGCTAAGGGTATCATTAGCAAGGTTTGACTGTAGCTGATGTCAGAATTAGCATACATAAAAACCCCTGTTAACAGTGTCAAGATTCCTATTTCAGATGTATTCACAATTTGCAGCTGATGAAGATAAACTTATACTTAATAAACAATCAACAATCTGCCATTCCTGAATTATGTTAAATCACGTGAGTACTTTGTTTAACCCCATTGCAAAGAACCCTCATAGAAAAACAAACCTCTACCAGCAGAAGGAGTTTCCTTTTTGCAGGGACCCACTAGAGAATCGGGGAGTCGCTAGGTGTGCATGTAGCACCGTCCCATCGGCTCCTTCCTTCCTTCTCCTTGGCATAAACTGCAGATTTGCTGCCTCCAAACCCTACCTTTGTTTAGAACAGTAGTTAAGGTTAACAGAAGATGTTGCGTACTTGGCCAAAATAAAACTGAAACAATAGAATTCATAAAAAAAGGCAAGTTCTGAGCTGAGGAAGCTGACGCGCGCATATCAAACAAACAGCATGATGAGGTACAGACTGAAAGCTGGAATCTGGTCTGCTTTTAACTAGGCAGTTGAAGATGTGGTAAAAATCTGAGATGTTTGTTCAAAGTGACAAACACAGAGATGGTGGTTAGCTGGTAGTCAGTGCACACATGTGTAAAGGAGGTTGAAGGACAGTGGCAGCTAAAAGCTGGCATTGATTTTTGTCGGTAGCAATAGATCCTAAAAGGGATCTGAGCTGAATTTGCTTTTGAAATCAAAGTCCTGGCAATGTGCTGTTGGGAAAAGTGGACAAAATGTGTCACACAAGGCATGTGTATTTGTATGAGTAGGGTGGAAGCATATTCCATAAATACAGATGCTGAGAAAACCACTGATTTGGCAGCCCTGGTGCCCTGACAGAGCCATAGGAAGGAAGCAACTTGCCAGTTGGCAGAGGGAGCTGCTGGTCAGGAAGACACAGCAGCAAATGTTCATGCACAGCGTGAGGACAGTCATGGAATGAAAACGGTGCTGCTTAGGTTTATGTTCCTGTGCTCCATCTTTGGGGTTTTTTTGTGGTGTTGACTGAGACTCATGTATTTCGGCAAAAGGAGTGCTTTCTCTACAGGGCTTTGTAATTAATGGACGTGATGAAGTTTGCACTCCAGCTTTTAATGAAGCTGCTCAGTTGCCTCTCTCTGGACTTAGTACCCCCACGTTGAACTTGCTGGCTGCTGCCTCACTAGGCCAATTTGTTAGCTCTGATCTCTGCAGAGCAGGAGGGAGTCTCTGGCGCTTGGGTTATTTTTCTGAGATCACAGCTGATCTCAAGGCTACTGACTTGGTGATTGTACCGTGCCTGACCTTCATTTCAGTCTTTATGCTTTGGAGCTTGGAGTAGATGCCCTTTTATCATTGGGAAATAACAAATTACTCTGGCAAGCCGTCGGGCTGTGCCTCTGGAAGTCGTTTTCCTCTTTTTCAGCTGCATACACAAAATGCCTTTTTTTCTGAGGGTGTATAAAATAGCTGGAAATCCTGGGATACTTCTCAGGAGCGTGCTGCGGGCCGTTTCCCTGCCCAGGCTTGTTCGGTAGGTAAGGCTGCCACCTTGTGGGGTCTCTCTGCACAGCACCCTGCCCTGCCCAGGGGACAAGGTGACAGCAGCCCCGCAGAGCCTGAGGGCTCTCTCCTCCTCTTCCTCCGAAGGCTGGCTGGGGAAAGACTCCAGTTTGCCTTCCTCGTCTTTTGGGATCCATTCGCAAAGGCGACAAATTGTCAGCACCATTCAGATATTCATAGGAGGGCCACAAAAATGCTCAGGGGGTTGGAGCCCCTCTGCTCCGAGGACAGGCTGAGGGAGCTGGGGTTGTTCAGCCTGGAGAAGAGGAGGCTCCGGGGAGACCTAAGAGTGGCCTCCCAGTACCTGAGGGGGCTACAGAAA
>BJBW01003092.1:0-67009 GCA_004320125.1 Scolopax mira
TTAAGGTCCCTTCCAACCTAGAAGATTCTGTGATTCTATATATATAGTTATATATATATATATATAATCTTGCCTCCCTATGAATTTCTATGAAATTAAATGGTTGGATCTAGGTTTAATTCTACAGCCTAGTTAGTATTGTTCTCAGAGTAGATCTGGGAAAAATTCAAACTGTGCTACATGCTGGTTCATAGAAGAATCTACTGTTCCACCTAACTTAAATAAAAGATTTACTGAAAACCCCTGAAGGGAGATAGGAAAATCTTCAGAATACTCATTCATCCTTAGTCAATTATAGCAAAGGATCTGAGTATTGAAACACACTCTGCACAGCCTTAGTGCTGTAGGCTGGGGTAGTCTCGGAGGCATTCATTCAGCTTCATGTTAGTTAAAGGTAGGCATTGTCACAATTCTATTAGTAGTTAAAAGAGATTCAAACCAAATCCAAGGCTACTGAGATCTTTGTGAACACTAAACATAAAGCTTTAATCTCTTCAATTTCAATTTAAGCCTAAAGTAATAGACCTGTGTTTTTCAATGAGTGTTTATAGCAGTAAAGAGCATTGCCTGGGCTGCTGAAAAGCCTGATCACCCACCTGACTACACTAGTTTCACCATGAAATACAGTGTTTTTAAAATGATATGTGTGATTAGAGACATGCTGTCAGGTTTGGAATTGAGACTGGGCTGCTGTAGGGAGTGTGGAAGAACTCCCATTTACAGCTTTGTGCTTAAACTGAGCTTTTCACTCTGGACAAAAATCCTCACATAAAGATGGAATTTGTTTCACCTTATCAGAGCTGAACCGTGCTCAAGGTGGGGAAGATGCACACAGGCTGAAGATGCAACTTGCCTCCACTTTCCTTTCCCACCCCATCATCCGCAGACCTCCTTCCGATTCGGCAGGGCCCCCTTTGGTCTCTGACTGCTCCAACCTCAGCAGATCCTAAGTGTTACAGTTGGAGAGAGATTTTAGTTGGCCTTCAGCTCTACAGCTGAATGTCTCGCGATGTGGTTACAAAAAGAAAGCTCCCTGGAAAATACGAGAAGATAAACCTGACAGCACGCTTGAGTACACCACCATCTGCAGCGTGTGTCAGACTGGAGCAGCATGCAGAGACTCTCTCATCTCGATCTCCACCCCTTTTTGAGGTCATTTTTGAATATGTTGAAGTCTTACATGTGAACACATGAACTGGGAGTGTTTGATGAGGCAGCGTTAGGTGTTCTGCAACTAATATAAATTTCTGCCTTTTCAGTTTATTTCCGTGTCTGAGACTGGCCCTTATGTTGTTTGCAAACCTTTCCTGCAAAATCTGGAGGAAAAAAATAATAAATAAATAAAATAGAACCCAGTACTAAATGTACTTGAGAAGAAGAGACTTAAGGCATTTTTTGAAGAAATAAGTACTTGTTTCACTTTTTACCTTAAGCAATTTGCTGTATTGGACTGGTCTGGTGATTTAAGTAGAAATATGTTTAAGTTCATAAAACCTTCTTATTCTTACTCTCTCTGTGTTGCTTCATAGCGTACACTATAATTTACAGATGTAGTTTTCCTTCTTTCTGCTGTGTCTTAAAAGTCACATAACCATCTTCTCTGAGTTGGCTCAATGTTCTTCAGCATTATAGTGGTCCAAATACTAGAAAAAATAATTTGGAACATCTTGGAGACTTCACAGAATAATCATTTTGTAGGAGGTTTGTTTTCAGACAATCATCTAAAGGACAGATACCTAACAGCAATTAAAACAATTTTGAGAGGGTTTTGGTTTTACCACAGTACTGTGGGGATAACATCTTCAGTCAAATAATTCAGATTCATGTTTTGGGGCAGAAAATGTTAACCACTTGTTAGAAGCACAACATTACAGATTATTAGAACATACTTCTAATAATCTGTAAGGCTTTATGTTCCTGTTTTGGGGTTTTTTTTAATGCAATGTTGATCCTTTTCTTATGTTAATACAACAAATATGAGCAAATCATTCACACATAATCCTTTTTGTTCTTTCTGAGCCTATGTTTTGTAAAAGTCATTATAATTATTTATGCTCATGTGAACAACATGGGTTTGGAAGTTCACCTACTATTGAGCAGTTTTTAAATGCTGGCCTCAAATTCATTCTGATGGGAAGAATACTATTTTCTTAAAATACATGTTTATTTACTTTCTTGTTTTTCATCAGGAAAGGTTACTCATCTCATGATGCAAATCTCTTGGGAAACCTATCTTGTTCCACAAATATTGTGCTGTCATTAGGAATGCTGACGAAATCTGTGTAAGTCATAAAATGTTTAGTTTAGTGCTCTATGAAAGGGAAATCTGTATTTCATTACAGCAGTCACATTTTTTAAATAAAAGTATTTATCTTGAAGAGAAACCTTGCAAATGGTACTTGATTCAGTTCATGCAACTTCCAGCTATAATAACACAATTTCAGCTTTGATCCAATAGCTCTTAGAAGTATTCTTACTTCTGATTGCAGGATAAGCCACGTTATTCATAATGCTGAAAGGTTGGCTATGGTGAACAAAAGCAAGGGATGCTAATAATGATCTAAGTAGCTAGGGCCAAACTTTTCCTTAACTGGCACAGATTAGAATTTTTAGAAAAATGGCTGATATTGCAGAAAGACATGATGAAACTTTGGAGCATTCCACTGTGTACATAAGCAGTCCTGAAGAATTACAAGTTGGGACCCCCTACCTCCATCACACTTGGGTCGATTAAGCTTCTGTTTCTCCTCTTTTTTAGTTTTTATTTTTAAGTCATCACAGTATATGATTTACTCAGACCACACTGGCATGCTATAACAGTTAGTTATTAACGTTTAGCCAGTGGGTTTATATTAGAAATGCTCTATTTTTAGAAGTTTCTAACTGGACTATAAAAATAACTTTGGACAGACTTGGAGTTAGAAAGCCTCTGCACAAGCATTGTACTAAAAAATGTAATTAAAAATAGCAGGCTGTGTTTGGAAACAAGTAAATACAACTAATTTATGTAAGAGCACTCTGCTCACCCTCTGCATATTATGACTTCCCTATCAAAGCAATATCTAAATAAGATTTTGCTTGAACATGTATCACATTGCTTTACCAGCTTTACATATCTGCTCTTTTCCTAGCTGCTTTTTTTTTTTAAAATTTATTTATATGTAATTCATCTTCCCATGTGCCTTGATCCACATACCTCTTTACCCTGAAAGAACCATATTATTAAAGAAGTGTACGTTAGGTGAGTGTTGCACACACAACCATGGAAGTTGGCAGCCTTTCTAGTAGATAGTTGGAGGGCTTTTTGATTCCTCTATACCTTTCCAATTGTATTCCTGAGTGGCTGCAGAAGCTGTGAAGAAGTTGTGAGGGATTCTTGTGAATGCCCCTTGCCATGCCTTTCTTCTGCCACAGGGATGTTGGCAGGAGGGATGGGGTTTGAGTGAAGCTGTGCCAGCACGCAGACACTGCAGAGATGGGAGCAGCCTTTACTAAGCCAATAAAATATCTACAGAGAGTGGAGAGGAAAAGACAGAAGAAGGGAGTCCTGTGACCTAAATTTTCCATGTCTAAATAAATCTAAGTGAGTTGTGTTTGTAGAGCGCTTAATTTATATTTTTTTTTTTTCAAAGAATGCAGAGAGTGGGAGACGACTTGTGAGTGTGGTGTCTGTGTTGTTAGAAAGCTGCCAGATCAGTTTTGGTTAGCTTGGTTTTTATCCTTTGTGCTCTCTTTGCTTGTGTGTTGGCCTGATTCATCTCATCACGGAGGCACAGACAACAGAGGAATGGATGTGACTCCTGGATCACTGAAGCATAATTGCTTTAAGCAATGAGCTAGCTCCTCTTACTCAGATTTGGTACAACAGGCAGCAGGTCACTTCAGCAACAGAGTCACCTATCTAGAGTCTTTTTTCCTAGATCAGCCTACAAAAAACATCACCTGACAGAGGAACCAGGTTATAAAAAAGGTTAACGGACCATTTTTAGCAGCTCAAGCTGAAGAAGAGATACCTGCTCCCAGAGCTCAGTGGGGTGGAAGGGAAACTGAATACAAACAGACACAGAGGGAAGAACGAGATAAAACGTAGGGCACATTTTTCAGGTATTAGGGGGTGGACTCAGCCCACCTGACTTAGCTGCTTAACTTTCTGGTGTCTATTGAAGCAGCCCTAATGGAGATGCTTTAGATCCATCTCCAGCCACTGGTGAGGCAGCTGCTTGTGGTGATTTCCAGAGACAGATCGTGTATGTGTGAAGTGCTGCTCACTGGGTGGGTGTGATCCTACCCTTGGCAGAGTAATATCCTTCAGTGACAACTTATAATTTGTCCTTTTGGTAAAAGGAGCTGTGTTTCAATTCCTTGCAAAGCTTCTGTATTCATGCACACATGCCTACTAAAGGGCTAATGTGCTCCTATTTCTGGACCATAAGATGAAGCTGAAAAGCTGGTACTTTGCCCTGGGACGTGCAACTATGTTTTCAGTTCTGTGTCTCAGGAGATTCGCAAGACAGAGGATGTGCTCTTTGGGAATATGCCTCAGGGATTTAGGGGATTCTAGGTGTAGCTCAGGCTCCAGAGGCTTGCAAGTGCTACATATGCAAATTCTGAGTTCCCAGTAGACCATCTGAGCTTTCAACAGAGGTGTGTGTGATTAGGTTTTGTCCATTGGGATAGTAGGAGTCTCCATTTCCTCTATGCATATTCAACATTTATGTTCTTTTAGGCTTGATTGCTGTTTTCTTTTTATACAGAGAAGAGACATATAAGGTCCTTTTTATTAACTCGAGTTTCAGAGTCTTAGAGGCTCTGGAATCTGACTTTAAAATACATATTTTTCTAGATACGTTAAAATCCTATTCTGTAGCATGTAAGGGTGCTGTTACATGAATATTTTCTTCAGCAACAAAGCGAGTTTAAACTATACGCTCAGGCAAATAAAACATCTGCAATGACACGGATGGAAATTTCATAAACAATTTCAATTGCATATTTACAAGGAATATACTCATTTTTAGATGAAGGAGAGGTTAGTATTGAGTTATGTGTGGAAGTACCTATTAAGCAAAACAGCACAATAGATGATCTCAAAGGAAAACACTTCAAACTTGCAAAAGAAATCGTGACAGACAAAACCAGCAGATCTGTTTGAACATTTATGTTTCAGGCTGACACTTTTCAGGCTAATCACTTTATCCCATTCTGAATTCAATGCTCTTTCTGATGAGAAGAAGGCAGAAGTAACCACTGTTTAGGAATGGGAAGGCATATTTCCAAGGTGTACTAGGACAATCATTCAGCTGCATCCTAATGAAATGCCTGTATATTCTTCATTTACAGAATTAAATCTGCACTAACTGTGTTCATGAATCTATTCCTCCCTTTTCGAAACTAACAGGCTTCTGCTTCTAACACTTGTGGACAGCTTTTAAAAAAATGAACCAAATGTAAACTCATACAATGTTGTTTTCATCAGTTACCTGGCAGCCTGAAATTATAAAGCTTGGCCAATTTCTTTAATAAAAGGCTTGACTGAGAAACCCTGGAAACTGCTGAAATACTAACATAGACTCTTGCTGCAGAAATACATTAATGTATGCCTCATAGAATCCAAATATACATCTGTGCCTTGTGAGTTTCCAGCAAATCTCAGTTTAAATGTTCTCAATTGCCAAAATCTCCATCTTCCAGTTCCCCATGCTGGCCCACATTCTGCAGACACAGGAGAATGGCAGCCTAGGTAAGAGATGAAAACTCTCCATCTCAATAATGATTACAGAAAGTGTACTTAGACTACCTCCGGTAGCAGGCTGTCTGAGCCTCTTATAAAAGACCTCTACTGCAGAGGATGAGTAATTACCTGTGTAAAAAATCCTCCAAACTCCTTAAAAAATAAAAAAACCTGCTATATCAGTGTGGGATCCCACCATCCATACTGTAGTATTTAACTGTGCTTATTAAGCACAAAATAAGGATAGGATTATGGTAATTCAGTTTTAACCCTTTAATCTGTTCAGGTAAAACTGGACTCTGACTCAGGAAGGCAGTTCCTATGGTCCTTTATTGCTAACACGTAGTTACACCACAACGAGAGCATTCACTATGGGACCACGGCAGGGTTAGTCACATTAAGAAGGACAAGACACCTGGGGAACATTAGAAACTAAGCAACGGAATATATTTTGTTGTACTTTGAAAATCCGTAGGTTCACTCCGGTTTGTTGAACTCCTATTTCCTTTGAGACCAAACCACATAATATTTTTATTTAGGGGCGGGGGGAAAGGGGAGGAAAATAAAGACCTAGCCTGTTCAGATAATTTCTAAATTATATTCTTTAAACAAAGTCAAGAGTTTCTGTGCTGCTGCTGCTCAAGCTCTCAGCACTTTGGCTGTCCCTCAGCTGGCCAGGCAGGATGCTGGGGTGCAAACTGGGAGGCGATGGGGGAGCTGGTGGGTACCCCCAGCCCCTCCTCAGCTCTGCCAGAGACTACAGCAAGGGAGCACCTGTCTGGATGCAGCCCACGGGGAAACGGTGATCACCCCTGATAATTAGTCCTGCACATTTCACAGCAGTCAAAGAGATGAAAGAGTAATTGTTCCATCTCAAAGTCATTTTCTGTTGCTAATGGTCTGGTTTTGTCACATGTGAAACGGGACTAGGAAGCAGCGTAGCTTTCTTATTAACTCGTATGTCTTGACCTCTTATTTTTTCTGAGAGTTGAACCTTATTCAGCTTAATCCTTTTCCACCGTTTCCCTGAATATTTCTTGTGAATAATCTTTGAATGTTACAGTTCTTAGAACCTTATTGCTACCCTGGTGCACAACTCTAATGAGGTTTATTGTAAATATTTTAAGTGAATTCTTTTTTTTTCCCCATCAAGCCCCACAGCTGGCTAAGAACTGTGTCATCTTGTAGCATTATTTTTTCCTTATATGTGGTTTCAGAGTTGATAGCTCCATCGTAAATTTAACTGGAACGTTGATACCTACTTCTGGACAAACAAGGTCTCTGCATGGGAAGGGTTTCTTCCTCCCTCTGCCCCCAAGGCAGTTAGAAGTTAAACAAGTCTGCATAAAGAGCAAATTGTGTTTAAGCAGCATTAAGTCACGCAGTGAATATCACTGTTAGCTGCTGCCTCTCACTTATGTAGGACAAGGATGTGGCTTAAACCACCCAATAAAAAAAAAATAAAATTTAACACTTGGAAACGATTACTGTAAAAATAATGTAAATATATAAAGCTTATTGTCTTTGCATCTAGATTATTACATTTATGCTGTACTAGAGCATATATCCTTTGCTTCCACCTAGTTTACTAGGAGATTCAGGTTGCTCTGTGTCTCTGACCTTTCCTCTTCATTATTTCTCAGTCCACAAGTCTTCATGTCCTCTGCAAATTCAATCACCAATGATTTTTGGTTGTTTTCTTTTTTTTTTCCTGCCAGGTTCCTGAAAGGTCCAAAACACAATCTGTGCAGGACTCCATCAGCAACACTCCCATATAGTAGTGAGTCCCTGTTTAATTTATTTAATGCTGTGTCTGCTATATTGATTTTACATCATTTGAGTTTCCTGATCAAAATATTATGTGGGACTAAGTAAAATGCTTTACAGAAATCTAAGTATATTACATTATCACTATTACTTTTATGAATCAGATTTGTAACCTCAACAAAAAAGATAGGAAATTTTCTCTGACACAATCTATTTTCCATAAATCCAGGGTGATTGGCATTAATTGCATTATTGTCCTTTAATGCTGTATTAATCAAGTTCTCTCCCTTTTCCTGTTTCATTTTACCAGTCCTGCTGACAGCCTTATTGTGGACCCAGGTCTCATTAATCCTTTTAAGATATTGCCATAGCATAATTTTTCCTTTCAACCACCTGGAACTTTCCCAATATTCCAAGAATTACTGAAAATTTGCTTTAGCATACAGAGAAGGAGAAAAAATGCATAAACCAGTATTTTTATTCCTTCCTTTCTTGGAAAAGACAGCAGTACCATTGCCATTTCCCTAAACCCACTGTGTCTGGTGTGAAGTCACAGCACAAGAGATGACTTAAGGATCCTAGTTTTTTTTTTTTTATTATTATTTTTCTTTTTTCCTTTTTTCTTTTTTTTTTTCCTTTTTTTTTTCTGTTTTTTTCTGGTTGTTGTTTTTTTTTTCCCCAGAAAAAATCACATTTCTGGCAACCTGTCTACTTCTCCTGGCCAGTGGAGTTAAAAGCCAGATGAAATCAAATGCCTGTCTTTGCAACACTACTCATGCCCTAGGATCACAGTTATCACTGTGATTGCCTGGGAGGAACAGAGAGATTTCTCGTACCAAGAGCAGGAGGATTGCATTAGGAATCACAAAATTTGCAAAGGATTGATCCCATTTTTCAGGTTGCATTGTAGGATGTTTTGATTTAAGCTGAGCGGGATGTTTGAATAATATATTGATTTAAATAAATTAAGTATCTGAAAAGAAGATCAATTTAGCAGTGGACATGACATGGGCTATGACTTCTTTTAGGGAAAAAGAATCAGAGGGCTAATGAATTGTCTGCAAAGAAGCAGAAAAGAAAGCAAGTTGTGCTGAAGCACTTGGGTTTTGTAAATCTCAGAGTCCCTTTTGCTAGCTGAAAAGTTATTTCTGGCACTCCTTCCTGGAAGGCAATGGAGTGAGTGGGAGTCACAGAGCCTCAGAGCATTACACAGGCTGCTTGTTGAACAAGAGCCTTAGCTACTGAGGTGTGAATGAGAAACTACTGGGCAGCAAAAGGCTCCGTAGCCCTGATGTGGGCAGAGCATTTGGTACCTTTTGCAGGATATGGGCTTTTCTGGATTAAAAATTACCAAACGAGGCAGGAAAACAAGTTATGTTGAAGTGCTGGGAGCCAAATGGCAGCCATGCTGAGGCACTGCTCAAGGGTCTGTATGGCAGAACCTGTCAGCTGGAGTGACATTGATATGGGAGATGTTACGTAAAGTGAACTGAACAGACCATTTCCCCAGACTTAATTTCACACATTGAGAACCCTCTGTCCCATTCTCCACCCCATGTTCTGAGAGATCAGTAGCACATTGATGCAGCCTCCTAGAGCATTGCAGAGTTCTGCACGAAATGCTCCAAATTGCAATTAAGTGACATTTTGGAGGCAGAAGCAAGCAGATTCGGGCTGTGCCCTGGAAGAGAAAAGTACAGATCACCTCTGAACTCAAAGCCATGGTGCACTAGTTAGACTGGTGCCCAACCTGAATCAATAAACTTTACAGAGAGGCAGTTTTTTCTCACTCCTGGTTCTCTACCACTAACAATTGAATGGTTTATAAGGTGCATTTAACTTAAAAGCTATCGCAGCCATTATAAAGAAACAAGCCAAAGACTCTCTAGAGTGTTTTAATCAGGTGAACATGGGCTGGTAAACTTTTCAATGAAGAAGTGTGGCTTTCAAAATGCTAGACTTTTCTATTTTGTTAAAGAGTGAACATGAAAAAAATTATTTTTATTTAGCATAGTTTTACACAGAAAGGTTTGATAATGAAAAAGTTGCAGTTTATTGAAAAAAAACCTAATGAGAAGAGCAAATTTCAAATGCTCCAGAATGATTTTCTGTGCAAGCTTTCATAAGGTTGCTTTTACTGATTCAAAGTGATTTTTTTTGCAGATCCACAAAATCTGTTCCTATTTTCTGATCAGTCAAGTTGAAATATACTCTTAATGACATGTAATTTCTATGATCTTAGCCGTAGTAGACTTTTTGGGTGGAGAGTGAAAACTAGCCAGACAAAAAGGTATGTGTCTGAAAGGAATGAGTAGGATGTGATGCCAAAATGTATGCATTACCCATTTTTCAAGGCTTACTTTGAAATTCACAAATACTATGATGTTTCAACCCTTGCTGAGTCTAAAAAGTTAGAAAAAATTATGATTTCTTCACATATATTCCATCAAGATGCAAGACTACTACATGAGAGACAATTCATATGGACATGAAGGCTGTCCCATGGATTTCTTGGTATGTGGTCTTTACCATGTGGCAAAAAACCTAAGGTGAAAGCAAGCTGCACAACATTCTTGCAGTGCAGTAGCTGAATAGAGACAATCAGGTCATCATAGTAAAGTTTTTGTAAAGAAATACTGCTTAAACAGCAGTCGTAGAAAGTCAGCTTTTGAAATCGCTATACATTTAGAGAAAACGGTTCTCATGAAACAAACAAAAAGCTTTCCAAAGTCCTGGCTATGATTTTATACTGCTTGTGCAATCGTACTGAAGGAAAACCTAAGAATTGCCCCCACTGCCAGTCACATAACTATTCCTTTCTGCTGGTTACAATGTAGAGGAATTTGGGTCAAATTCTAAAATTTTCATCTGGATACTGTGGCATAAATGTTTTTAGCTACTGTTATTTCATAACCAGGCTGGTGGGACTGAAAGGATAGCTAAAACTCCGAAGACAGTGCAAAGAACTGAGGATTACTTTCCCTGTTGTGGAAGACATAATTGGTTCTCATTTGAGCATATACCATAAGATAAACATTGCCATCCCTCTAGCAACATATCTAGAGAGGTTTTCTGTTAGTGGGGAATGCAGCCTTAAAGAAAGTTTCCATATTATACTGCCAATATCAACAAGTGTACATATTCTGAACTGTGCCTCAGGTATTGGAAGGGACAGAGTTGAGGCATCCACCAGCATGTATCCATTAGTCATTTCTCCCATGGAAATGCTGAAAAAATGAGGTTGAGAAAAAATGAATCCTGATATTCAAGTCCGTGCTCTGCTGCTTGGTGCATGTATTCCTGCTCCTAGTCTACAACGACCTGCCTCTTATGCAGTTTACTATTATTGGCAGTTTTCTTAGAAGAAATTTAAACATGATGGGGTATATGTGTTTTGGGTTTTTTTTTTTAATGATTACAAAGTAAATGCCATCACTTGAAAACCTGCTGTTTCTGATTTTTCTTTATGAGCTGCCTTTCTTCCCAAAAGATTCTCCATGCTTTATTACCCAAATGCTGATTACAGACCTGCGGGAAGTAGACCTGTGTATGAGTGAATTTGTCCCCCCACTTTCAACAGTGTTCCATGTTTGAAAAACCTGTAGTTAGCAATGTATTTGTGAGGACACTCGTGGAATCACTAATAAAAGTCAATAGCTCAAAGCTCATTAATGTCAAATTCAAATACCAGGAGCTTTGAAAACACATTTCTCCCTTTCTTACAGCAGCATATTTTTTTGCCTTATTCAGAGAGGAAAAAGCAACCTGCTTGAAGGCATGTGAAGTTCTGAGGTAAATAATTAGATAGATTCTCATCTTGAAATATTTTCTCATACCATGATGCCTTCCTTTTGGCAGTTTGGTGTGAAATTCCACCATTCAAATGAGGTAGTAGTTTGCCTTTACTTCACATGGAATAAAATCACTCCCCCAGGTGCAATGCCAGAGTGAGACTGCAAAACCAGGAGAAGCAGTGGTCAAGATCCACCATTAGTAGATCCAGTGCTAGTTGCTTCGAATGGCATGGGCCATCATGGCTAGTTGTCTTTTTGGTTAGTATCTTCTAGCATGGAGGGAAACTTCTACGTTAAATACTTGGACAATGGTTGAATCTCTTGGGAAAGCCATATAAATTCATTAAAAGTCATCATCCATCTACTATTTTTTTTAATTAAATAATGCAAAACATATAAACCCAAGTTGATTTTTTTCTCATTCAATTTTGCAACTTCCCCTCTTCCCTCGCCTTCTTTTACCTCCTCCTGCCCCAAGCCTAAGAAGAATGGGAATTCTTACTGAGATCAGTCCATTATAAGAAGATTGCATATAGATTAAGAAACAGAGGATTTATGGAGGACTCAAATTTGTAAAAGATTGAGGACTCATTTAAGGGCATTTGGAAGCCTTTTATGGATTATATATACAAAACAGATGTTACATCTTAGGAAAACTTGTAATTCATTGTTATTTCCTACTTGACTATGGGGTGGGAGAAAGACTACATTTTATAGTATTGTGAACTAAGACAATTTTTTTTCACACAATAGAGTTTCTTCACTTCCTTTCCTTTTCTCTGTTGGGGTGTGTGTTCTCAATTACAGAATATAGCACCTCTTATGAAAAATAATTAGTTTTTCACAAAGAGAACAATTATTCCAAAGCCAACAAGAACAATAAAGAGGAACAGGAGTAGGAACACAATGCCTTGGTTCTAAAAAAGCAACTTCTTATTTAAGTAGAAGCCACAAAAATATTGATAGGAACCATGTTAACTCTTCTTTGAGAATAATCCATCTTTTGGCTGACAGGAAACAGGACTGTGGTTTGTGCCTTCTCTTTATTGGAATAATTAGGGACTTTGCTAGGTTTTCACTTAAGTCAGATGAAAAAAATGACCTGTTTGTTAGAATAGCGCCTGTGAACCTTAATCCTTTTGAGGACGCCCTCGGCATGGTTACTCTATATGGGGTCTGAGGTGTGCTGTTTCCAGAGATTCCTCTATCCATAACAATTCCCTTCTGATCTACTCTCTGAGATTTTTTTCCTGAGATTACACACAGGGTCTGTAGGGCCATGGGTAGGAGATCCCTTTGGGTTCCCATTTTAAGCCCAGACCCATCATGGGAAAAAGTTTTAATTGCAACAACCATTTGTCCTTCAAAGGTCTTGCTACCCCTCCACTTTCCTTAAGGCAATTTGTATATCCCAGGGAGCTGGTAGAAATTCTCAGACACTTTGGAGGCCAAAAACTGTGTCATGGTAAAATTAAGACAAAATTAATTTGCTGCTCAGATGCAGTGCATTGAAGGAAAGTGGTTCTTGAAATTTTTGTTTCTATCTTTATACTTGCATTTCTATGCTTGCATTTCCCACCACTAGGTTTGCTCTAGGACTTTCTTTTTCATTTAAGCTTTTTAACCTAGCTATGACTGTTATTTGGCAGCTTGCCTTTTCTGGAGTGCTGCCATTTATTCCTTATATTTGCTGATCTCTTTAAAAGTATGTTGAACAGTCAATTTGGAGGATCTGATTTTTATCTCTGACTTTTACCAGATGATTGCTTGTTGCTGGTGCATAGTGGGTAGCTGTCAGTGAATAATTCTTGTGTTCCTAACACTTTTTGTTCAGAAACAATGGTCTTGAAAGAAACATATTCACAGAATCACAGAATCACCTAGGTTGGAAGGGACCTTTTAAGATCATCTAGTCCAACCAATGAAAAAACAAACAAAGAAAGAAACAAAAACCCACAGACAAACAAACAAACAAATGTAAGTTTTCCATTCTTTTTGTAAAGGAGAACTTCTCTGACATATTTTTCTCAAGTTTAAATTCAGTCATTGTATAAACCAATAATACCATGTGTTTTCTTTCCATGACTTCAGATATTGTAAAATTTGAAGGAGAAAAGATGAAAGAGTGGTCTTGGAATTAGGACAAAGTGCTGTTCAAATTGGGACAGAAGAAGGAGAGTCAAAAAACTCATGTTCAGTTTCTTTATTTAATATTGAATTGGTATTTAACCAGTCCCAGACCCAAACCTTTTTGCCTTTGTGCTTATATTTGTGAATGAGACCTGTTTTAAATTTTTATGATGTATTTAGTGGTTTTTTAAAAATTATTTCTTTGGTGAGGTAATTATCTCTTATTAAACATATGTGAAGGGCAAAAGAGCATTTTGAACATTAGGAATGACTACTCTGTATATTATTTATTACATACTGAGAACTACGGATTTCCAAAACAAACGAGCCACTGCATAAGTTCTCCAGGCATGCTTAGCATAGTTAAAATATGCTAAAATAAAATAAAATGGAAACCTAAACAGGCCACTCTCCTCCTGTTAATGGCTGTTCTTACAATCATATTTTCATAACATTTATGTAAAAAGAACCTTCTCATAAGGCTGAAAAAGCTCAGGCTCATTTGGAAGAAAGAAGGGAATTTGGTTGGACTCACAGAACTAATTAAGGGTTTCACTACGTGTTTTTTTGTTGTTGTTGTCACTTGCTTGTGGCGATTATAAATATCTGTGGTAGTTTATTTGCCTGAGTTAGAGTTAGGCTAGATGTCGCAAAGAAAATTTTGGGGTGATTATAACTTGATGGAGATGTATCAGGGCTGTGGGTCTGATGAAATCACAGAATCACAGAATCACCTAGGTTGGAAGGGACCTTTTAAGATCATCTAGTCCAATCAATGAGAAAAAAACCCCAACAAACAAACAAAAAAACACCACACCACAACCCACACCATACAAAACACCACCCAACACTAATCCATATCCCCGAGCACCATGTCAACTCGTCTCTTGATATGTATGGGAAGGGGAAAGGGAGTGTCAAAACCAGCCAGAAAATATTCTGTTTACCAATTAACTGCTTCTGCTGCACCGGAATTCTAGCTGTAAAGAAGAAATATCCTTGGCAATTCTTGCTCTGATGGATGGCCTGTTAGAACGGAGGGTTGCCAGCAGGCAGGGTGGGTTCCCTTAGCAAAAGCGAAGCCTTCATTAAAACCGGGGCTGAAGAGATCCAGAAGCCTTCTTGAGTGTTTATTTGAGGTTTCTGTGTTCTACGGGATAAGTGGATCATTAAAACAGCTCTTTATCTCACTAGGAAACCCTGTGCAATGTGTTACAATGATTCATAAAGACAGCAGAAGAATTAAGATAGTCTTGAAACTATTGTTCTAGACTAATCATGCGTGGTTTTAATAATAACAATTTTTTGGCCAGTATCTGGGGCAAATACTATTTTTCTAAACTGTCACTCTCAGCCTGCGTAAGAAGTTATTGAGAAGTGCCTGCAGAAAGTCACTCCCAAAACTTTTTAAATTTCATTTGGATATTAGAGTGCTGTTGTAGTTTCTTCAGTAACACTTGTGATGAAATACATAACCTAGCTGAACTGGATCCCAAATCCAGACAGTATATCTGATTTTGTTGTGATTTACAGGGCTAAGCATACCATCAATTTGACATATAACTGTGCTCACCAGACTGACAAAAAACTGAGAGGAGGGTGTAAAGAGTAGAATATATAAATCATCTTTTAGGTGTCAAACCTGTGTTATCAGATTACCCTGGTCCTCCAGTCCTAGGAACTGACAGATTGGCTTCCTCCATGGTCTGTGCTGGCTGTAGAATTGACTCTTCAGGCTTTCTGGAAGTTCATCATTCTCGAAAGCAGGAATGAGCTAAGGCTAGGCTGATCTCTTCTTGAAATATTTGCCGAGCTTGAAGAACAATTCTTTTTCTCAGCTGGTGCTTCAAGGCCATCGGTCCCTTTTCCTTTTTTTCATCTGTCCCTACACCACCTCTTTGCTCTTTGAACTGCTTCAGCACCACTAACATCATTATCAAAACATTATTTATTATGTTTCAGCCTAACTTTAGCCACATCAAACCAGCAGGCTGACTGGTTTGGGGATCCCATGCAAAACACCTCAGGTTCATTTTAAGTAAGCAAATGAAAATAACTTGATGTTGTGATACCACCTTAACTTGAGGGAAATCTGTGCAGTGGAAATCGCCCTTAAACTTGCTGTGGTGGCAAAATTCTGCCAATCCCCCATTACATCCTGGGTGTGGCAAGACCAAAATTTAAAGTATAACTTTGAGGGAAGAAATATTCCTATTCTCCAACAGAGCAAGAATTCAATATCCACCATTTCAAAAGAGAGCAACTCTTCTCCTTATTAGCCAATTATTGCTGTTGACTCATATGCAGCTTTGAAGTGATCATAGTTACCTTAAGCGTGTTTATTGGGTAGCAAAAAAGTTCAGAGCAGGCAAAAGTAAGCTGCCTATGCAGACCTATGGCATGCATATTTTTTTAATGCTTTAATTCTTGAAAATGCAGACTTTACCGAAGAATTTTTCACACAGATATTTTCAAAGGAGGTGAGTTTGAGGATGAAAGATACTCTTGTCTGAGCCAAGAGCTTCTTCCAGAAGAGCTCAGTAAGACATTAAAAGAGTGCCTCAGTGTCACCTGGGCAGTTGAAACTCTAAAGTAGTATCTGCTGGGAATGCTTATTCTTTGCTTATTCTGACTAGTAGTGGCATGATAAAAATGACTGCAGTGCTGCATTTATAGCCTGTCTCTGCTCCTGGGCTACACAAGTAATTGCTGCCTTATCTCATGAAATCACAAGACTTCAGGCTGTTGAGGAGGCTTTTGTTCCATGGAGAGGTGAACAGTGATGAAGAGGATGGAGGAGTTTTACAATAGTATGTAGGGATCTACAAAAGCAGCTGCTTTTGCACTGTTTGCTTAAAAATCATTAAGGGATCAGCTACAATTATTCCCAGCTGAAAGATGTAAGTAGCCCCTTACATGTACTCTGGTGTTCCCAGAGAAGTCTAATGTGTCACATAAGACTTACATGGACCTGCAGGAGCAGCAGGCTTTGCTCTTTCCTGGCTCAGACAAGGGTTAATGTTGGGTTTTTTTTCACTTGAAAATAAAGTCAGTTTAAAGGACTGCCTGTTGAACAGTCAGTTGGCAGCTTATTTATCTGAGCTGCTGAACACAGAGCCTATAAGGTCCTAAACTAATTTATGGCTCTGTTAGTCAAAATCAACAACTTAAACTTTACCTGCAAGCTCGCAAACACATAATATAGCTTGTGGAGTGCTGGCTTAGTATTTACAGTGGGGCATTCAGCATAGCAGTGAGCTTCGTCTGCTCTGAGCCAGCTTCAGATTCAAGCTGTATACAGATTTCTATACAGATTCAAGTTGTAAATCTCTGAGAACTTGTTTTAGGAGCATAACATCGATGCAACTATGTTTGCCTCTGAAAAAACTGTCACAATGTCTTGCCTGCACTGTAATAACCAAGCAGGGATATTTGCTCCTTCTTACTTAAAAGCACAGGCTTTTTTTCTGCTTTTGTGCTGTTAGGGTCATTTATAAAATCAGTGCTGATGAAGAAGCATAAATTCTGAGCACTTAGTTCTTCTAGAGTTCACAATATGACTTCTGGGGCTCGCTTTAGTTGTGATTGAACTAGCAGGGCAACAGTATTCTTCATGTCTTTGTTAAATTTAAAATTACCACTTGTAAAAAATAGTAACTTAGCTTCCCCTCACCCCAGTTCTCCTTCACATTTGAGGTTTGCTGGACTGGATGATGACACTAGCAAGCCTTTTGGTGGGGTATGTAACTTGGGCACTTAGCATGTGAATTCTACAGGCTTGAGTTATCAATCTCTTTTAGCTTTATACACTTCCACACTACTACTTATTGTAAAGGAAAACCATAATAAGTCTGTGGAACTAATTTTTAATTTCAGCTAGGTGCTACTAGAAGCTGAGCTCTGAAGAATAACTTTATTTTACTTGAGAACTTTACATGTATGATGCAGATTGTTTAAATGTAGCAGTATAGAGGTTTCTTCTATAGCTGATAAGAATTGTCCAGAAGGTGGTTAATTTCCCTTAAGGACCCAGCTGTGTTAGCTATTTGTCTGTCTCTACTGTTTAAAGAAAAAGTTCAGATGATGATCTCAAGAAACATACATATGATCTAATAATTTCATTTTGCTCCTGGGTCTGGTCCTTGATTAGCTACATAATCACAGACCACACAGTATGGCCAGCTTTGAAAAACCTGCCAGAGACACACATGAGTATAGATTTCTGTATTAGGTACTAGCTTTTAAAACCTTGTACTGATGTTAACTTGAAAAATCAATTTTGTTTGATGTAAAATTCAGTGTTTATAAGTATAATACCGATTCAAGTTTTGTATCTGGCAAGTATCTTTTCTTTAGTGACTATAAAATTTGGATAAAAGATGAGCTGAATTATTTCATTCTCCTACTTGATATGAATGAAAAAATACTTACTTAAATTGTAATAAGCATGGTAAAATAATAAGGAAATGGAAATTTACTGTTCCAGGGCTCTTGTCCTTAAACATTGCCTCAAAGATAAAATTTATCTTATTATTTCTCAATAAAAAAATTTAGAAATACTTTTTCTGTCATTCCTTTTCAACCTTAGAAGTCCATCTTACAAATTATTTATTTTTTAAATTTACAAGGTAGAATTTAATAACTCAAGTGTATTTCTGCCATTTCTCTTGATAAGATCACAGTATATTTACACAGTACGTCAGGTTACAGTTATAGTGCATTTATAGCTACTGAATAACAGATATCAGTACACATCCTTGCTAAAAATTGGTAATTTTTAGCACAGGAATATACCAGCCCAGATGTTTTTGACATTGACAGCATATGTAGCTTTATTAGTATCTATTACAGCATCTTGTTAACTGTGCCTCCCTGTTCATTGTAAAGAAATGATAGTAAGGCCATGGTGATTTCAAGAAAACAAATGAACATGAACTCAAGAGTTTCAGAAATTTTTAGAGAAACCTAATTAAATGTTATTTTTCATAGCCCAGGAGAACATTAAATGAAGTAAAAAACAATGGCTTTGTGGGTTTATAATGGGTTAAATATCTCAATAAGTTTGTGAAAAAACAGTCAGTTAATTCTTTATTAATTTTTTTTTTTTAAATTTAATGCAGCTTGGTTTAGTTTGTGTGTTATTGCAACAGAAGCAATGAAGATTCAGGATACCTGTGCCAATCAGCAATAGAGATACAGATTTCATTGCTAGCTATATTTAAAAGTCAAATGAAAGCAAGAGATGAATATTCTTCAGTCAAGGCAAAGTAACAAGTCAGGCCTTGAGGGTGTCTGGGACATCCTGCTAGGAACAGTGGAAGACATACCGATAATGGCCAACCTACAATGCAGCTCAGGGCAGTTCTGGACACCAGGCATGAACTTACGTGGAACTTCTGGGTCATAGGCAGGGGGAGATCATGGTCAGGGCCAGAGTTTAGGCCTTGGACCAGGTTAAGATGATCAGGGCCATTAAGACCTACTCAGGGTCCTGTCAGACACTACTTTCACCAAAATTCTTTTTCACATAGATTACAGAAGCAGCGCTCCATTTCCTTCCTAGCTCTCATTTATCCTTGATGCGATCCAGATCAGAAATAGTCTTTCAAATTTTTCCTCCACTACCTTCTTCTGTTTGTTCTCCTGGATGTGTCCCAGGGTTCCAATTGTTTCTTGAGCAATTCCATTCTTTGGTGGACCCTCCTGAACCCTCAGCTTTTGATAAGTGTTTCTCAGGGGTTTCTCTTTGGCTTGCCCACCTTCATCTTATCTTCAAGCAACAGAATCTGGAAGCTCACGCTCAGCTTCTGTTTCAAGCTTGATAGTTCACAGATCTTATTGTATTCAGGTTGCTTTTCCCTGCCTCATCTCAAACTCCAGTTTGTCTTTCTCATATCTCCTTGTGAATGTCTGTCTGTCAGCTCAAGCTCAACACAGTGTAAAAGGCCTTCCAGTCCTTTACAGTCCTTACATCACTGCTGAAATAACAGGGAATAGCAGGGAAACACCACTGCCTTTCCTGATACTACATCCACAAAAACATAGTATGGAAGAAATTTGCAGAAGTCTTTTCATCTCCATCCATACAGCTAATATTAAATCCAGATTTACTCTGACTCTTGTCAGTGTAATGATGTTTTTCCCAGTGCTCTCAAATACAAACTTTCTAGAATGTGACTGATAAGATAATTTTCCTAGTCCAACACTTTGGCAAAATTACTTCCCTTTGTGGTATCTCTTCTTCTTTTTTTAAGGTGACTGTCTCAAGTGAAACCATGAAAGTCCTTAAGAGCACCTACGTAGTGGAGTTAGGCAATACTTAAGCATTGTTTTGGCACTGCTGGTCCTCCTTGCAGGTCCAGGCACTTTAAATTTAAATATATCTTCACTTAAGTTAAAGAAACTCTGAACCAATATGACTATGCTTTAATTCCTACAGAAGTAGTCCAAGGGATAACATCAGGTGGTGTGTCTGGGTGCCACACCATGGACTAGCCCACACCATACTGCTGAGCACTACCCTCCTCCATAAGAGTTTTGTATTGTGGGGAGAATAGTCAAAAATAAATGAAAGAATGGCCTGGCAGTGAGGCAGCATGGACAAGCAGGGGCCAGCTGGCCCTCTTTAATTTAGCTGTAATAGTTTGCACAGTGGGATGGCATTGCATTAGGTACCATTAACATTATCCTAACTGAACAAATTATATTTTAAGGTATGTGGCAAATGAATTGGAAATTGGAAAAAAAATGCAACTCAGTGGAGGTTAAACATTCTCACTGAGGAGAGGAAGGTAAGGGGGAGGGATATGCTAAAAATACCATGCAAGAGTGTCTCATTTGACTAAGCTGAATAAAAGCTTATCATCCGTATTTCCCCTTTCATTTGGATGGGTATTTAGCAAGCTAGATAAATATACACCTACACCTCTAGCCTGTTTTTGATTACACTGATGTGCCGCTGAAATTGTTTGCTGTGTTGCTAATAGTAACAGCGATGAGAATTTGAAGAAAACTCGGTTCAGGTTGCTGAAGTGATTTGCCTTAGAGACAGTTTCTGGTAGGTAGAGTTTTTGGTTAATATTCACAGAAGAAATCAGTTTTGTACACTCAAAGCACCTATCCTACTAAATATAAATTCATGTTTTCATAATAGGAAGGCCACTAGTATTATGAACAATATTTTATTCGGAGAGGTAAATCTCAAGAAAGGAGCACTCATTTCCTCTTCTAGTAATTGTGTAGAGGAGAATTGTATTACCACAAAGTCCATTTGGCAAAGCAGAAATAAAAGCTAGTGGTCATTGCTGTGACATACCAGCTGATGTTATCAGCAAGCTCTTTTGTAGAGTGTTTGAGTAAATGCTTTTTTCTTTGAAATACATAAATTAATATTGTTTCTGAGTTTGGTTTTGGGGATTTTTTTTTAACACGTTCAGTTCAAAATTATTAACTGTTAGAGGTTTTAACTAGTGGGGTTTTTTTGTGCAACTTCTATGTGAGCAAAAAATATGACAAAGATGGGAATAAGTGAAGCTGATACTTTATTTCATTAATAACATAACCACATTACAATAAATTATCTATTGTGACACCTTCCTAACCAAACCCCGATGAGTTCTCCACCCAAGTTACTTCCTTTCCCTGTGCAGCCCTGGTTTTGCTCTTAAATCTTTACATGTGAAAGGTAAATGGTTCTTTTAATACATTGGAGGGAGATGTCTGGGCAGCACCATTCGTTTTCTCTGTGTGTCTGGAAAACTGTAGGCAGCATGTGATTCCTATTGAGTATGATTTAGGTGGCACATCTGGCCACCAGCCTGGAGCTTGACTTTGAGGAGGCACATCTGATGCAGAGAGCTGGTGTGTGAGGCAAACCCAGCATATGGGCGTACACACACACACACACATATATATATATATGTGTGTACAGAGAGGTTGTGGGGGTCAAGGTGGGTGGGAGAAGCTGCCATTCTTGGGTAAACACGGTTCCTGGGTGCTTTGTTAGGAACTGGGCAGGGGGGTGTCTACACACAGGTTTGCTGGGACTTTTGTTTTTGCTCTGGCAATATGAACAGATGGCATATAAGATTCCCCAGGAAAGAGGATAGCTGAGGTTTAGCTGCTGCTTGTTCTACTCCTAGGGGAAATCATGCCAGTCTAGACAGCACAAACACTGTCGATTCCGAGAGGCAACACCCAGTTTTCCCTTGAAAAGTCACTATTTGGGTGGAACTCCAATGGTAACTCCTTAGTAGCCTTTTTTAATGATGTTACAATGAAATTGAGGGTCCTATATCTTTGAGTGTTAATTTAGGAGTCAGAAACTAGATTACTGCTTTGAAAGAAATCAGGAGGTTGCCATAAAAAAGCCTTGGTGAACTTGAAACACTCATACTGATATTTTCATCAATGCCAGCCATGTGAGAAGGTGGACCAACATTAGTGGTTTGTTATCCTTGCTTCATCAAAGAGATTGTGGTGTCGTACAGTCATATATATTCATGCTGTTGGGATAAGAATAATTACTGGCCAGTCTTTGTATTGGCTATATTCCTGCAGTACAATTTGTATCCACTACTATGAGAAGATATTACAGGAGAAGAAGTGAAGTCCATAAGAAAAAAAACTGGTATCACTTAATTGAAAGAAGTCATTTGGGAGAAAGCAATAGTGCCATAAAATACCTGACAAAGGTAGATAGTACCGTAAATGGCCAATAAAGCTTAGCACACTCTGAACAATTATAGTTTAAAGATGTTCATACATCTTCAGCAACCTGCTTACCTGATCATTGTGCTGCTCGGTATTTCCATTTCAAAATGATTATTACTGGAATTCAAATAGGAAGTCCAGCCAAGTCTGGCCAATGTATAAAATATTGCCTACTAAATAAAACTATGTTCTAATACTACACATGGCAAGGAGTCTTTTAGTAAGATAGTTGGGTCCAAGACTGGTCAATGAGTCTTGTAATTACATGTCTCATGTATGTGAATAGATGGTTTTATTAAATGTGCAGATCCCTGCTGGATGCTTTGATGGACATTTTGGACCCGAGTTCTCTGAAGAATTAACCTAGCACTTATCTCCAATCTATCATTCAAATTTCTACTTGCAATTTGGGCAGTAGATCTCAAATTTTGGAACTATTCCATATTCTGTACAGATGATACAAGGAAAAGCAGAGAAAATGCTCATCTTGGAAGATGGAAGGCGGATTGCTGTCCTTTAATATTACAGTTCTTGTCTACGCTTGAGTTTTCTCTGCTTTTGTTCACTGACATGTCAAAGTATTTCCTCCAGAGGTTTGGCTGACATGGTGAGGATTTCTTCAGGCTTCACAGAATCCCTTGTTTGTCATGTTGTGGGTTTTTTTTTTTTTTTGCTGTTAGGAGATACTTCACTGGAATATATGCCATGTATAATATCTGCATGTAATCTGTTTTAATCTAAACTCTTATACCGAAACATAGAATCATAGAATGGTTAAAGTTGGAAGCGACCTTAAAGATCATCGAGTTCCAACCCCCCTGCCATGGGCAGGGACACCTCCCACTAGAGCAGGTTGCTCAAAGCCCCATCCAGCCTGGCCTTGAACACTTCCAGGGATGGGGATCCCCAGCTTCTCTGAGCAACCTGTTCCTGTCTCAATACCCTCACATTAAAGGACTTCTTCCTGATATGTAATCTAAATCTCTCCTATTCCAGTTTAAAACCATTACCCCTCATTCTGTCACTGCATTCCTTGATAAAGAGTCCCTCCCCAGCTCTCCTATGGGCTCCCTTCAGATATTGGAAGGTTGCTATAAGGTCTCCCTGGAGCCTTCTCTTCTCCAGGCTGAACAACTCCAACTCTCTCAGCCTGGCCTCATCGAAGAAGTGCTCCATCCCTCTGATCATCTTCATGACTCTCCTCTGGACTCATTCCAACAGGTCCATGTCCTTCCTGTGTTGAGGACTCCAGAGATGGACACAGTACTCCAGGTGGGGTCTCAACAGAGCGGAGTGGCAGAATCGCCTCCCTTGACCTGCTGCCCGTGCAAACATGACACAGTCGGCTGAAACATGAAGCAATCAGCTGGCATTCCTTTGTATTTACAGCTGTAGGACAACTAGAAATGGAACTTTGCTGTACTCATTGCTTTTATATTAGACAAGTACATAAAATAATAACGATATAAACTCTTTGAGTTAAAAATGATGGTGTGATCTTAGCCACAGAATGCTTAATAGAACATTGTGTTTGTTAATGAACTGCCTTTATTTCTCCTCCCTCTCTGGATATGCCACATTTCTGGCAACAACGTTGGGTGGTGAGAAGGTTACAGGTTGTGATTGCATATTATTGAATCCTCAGCAGGTATCTGTGCTGATTCCCCAGCCAAACTGATGTTGGCTGAGAGAATGCTGACATTTGTGACATTTGTGGCATTTGTGACCCTATTATGTCCCCTGGGTCACTCTGAAATTATTTATTACTAGTGGCCCGTGGGAGAATTCCTTGTCACTGTGAATCTCAGAAGGGATTAAAAAAATCTGTTTCTTTTTCTTCATAGAGTGGCGGTATGCACCTGTAAAACACCCAGAATTATTTCAGAAGAAAGGTCCTAGGTAGGTGCATCACCCCTGATTCTGATCTCTTTTTGTTTCTCTGATATTGAAATAGATCTTTGAACTGATCTGATCTGTGAAAACAAAACTGCTATATCAGGTAAAAACTGTTCATTTCTTTAAAGTATGTGCAACTCATTGATCACTATGATTTTCTTTAAATTTATTTTGGCATCCAGAATGTGACAATCTTGTGTTTTGTTTAGTAGTTATTTTATCAAATAAGCAGACACCACTGGATTTGATTTAAACCTGCTTCGCTGCTCCCTTAATATGCTACAAATCACTCTTTTCCCATCAGTAAGGTGTGCTTTTGGTGCTACTAGAATCTGTGTCTGTCAGCAAGGAACACCCTCGTGCCTCTGGCATGACATTAATGATCAGCGTTCCCGTTTGCATGGGCTCCTACCAGCTGACCTGAGTAGGTGAATTCCTGCCCACTCGGATGATGAGCATCTTGCACCTCCCAGCCTTAAGCAGGGAGATCAAATTCCCCCAATCTGTCTGACAGCTCTAAGGTTCAGCCTCCAAACCCTACAGGCAAAAAGATGTAGTGTCACATCAGCATGACCTATCCCTTGGAAAGCTAGGCTTTCACATTGAATAAATGTGAAGATAGTTGGATGTTATTTCATTTTAAGGGAACATTAATATTAACCAACAATGGAATCCCAACGGGAATGTATGGCTGCTGTCTGAATACCAAATCAAACTGTTATGACTGGTGTTGAACACTAAAATACAAAATAAAGCTGGTCACATACTGCAGAATATATTAGACTGAGAATTTATGATAAAGGTAAAAAATTGTTGCTTTGAGTACATGTCTGAGACTAAGCCACAGAAGAAATAGTTTTATTCAGTCTGAAGGAATATATTTGAAATGAATATGAGGATTAAAATAGTTATGTATGATCACAATATATCCATTTACACAAGCGTTTCAATGGATGATCTTGCAGTACAAGACAGTTGAGTCTTGTCATTTAATTTCATTAAAATATTTTATACTCAAAATCAGTACCAGGTCATACCTATACAGTTTCAGAAATGCTTCTTACACTGTTTTACATTCCAAGAGTACACCTACCTCCTTGTTAGATGGACTGCTTAATCGTGCTGGCCTTGCAAAATTATACAGTACAAGGTAAAATATATATCAGTCTGAAATGATTAGATGCCATAGCTGAGCAAATAGTGAAAAATACTTCCTATGAATATTAATTAAATTAGGATACACACGTAATCAACACTATTTTGTTAAAGCTTGCTGTGGTAATTTCATGCTTAGAATTTACTATCAAGAACACTCCAAAAAGTGTATTCTGAGCTGAAATCCTCAGATTGTCTGTGGGAATGAATTTTTATTACAGCTTGATTGTACAAGATGTGCTATACAATTTGCACTGGCCTACATAATATGAATTGTAAATACTGCAAACAGCTACAATACAAACCTGCCCTGTCAGAGACTAAATTCACCTAAAGCATTTTCTATTTATTTCCAGCTCACTAGCTAGAGCACCCCTAGTTTCCATGTTTCTGTTCCAGTATATTCTAGTCCATGTTTTTTTTAATGTTGTGGGCCTTTTAAAGAAGGGTCAGACTTGCCATCTTTACTGGTCACCAATGGAACCCACACAGGGAAATAATTTTTAGCATTCATATCTTCCTTGGCAATAACCATCCTCATTTATTTGTGTTTGAGCGATTGCATTTCCCTGTTGTGCTCTGTGTGGAGTTATACTAGCAGTGCTGTATAATGCATCGTGGAAAGAAATGTCCAGGCTCTGCTGCTTTTTGCTCATCCTCCTATTCACAGGAGAGCTTGATGAAAGAAAGGGTATATATAGGAAGAGATAAAGGGGTGGAAAGAAATGGAAAGTGCTGATAGAACCTTAGAGATGGCATAACTCTCAGAGGCAGTGTCATAACCTAGGACTTGTAGGTTTTAGACATGAGAAATTACTCTCAGCAGCCAACTCTCAAGTGGAATTGTTCATATTGAGTCACCTTCAGTTTTCACCCTCACTGTGAGTATTTTGTTTCCAAAAGTGTTTGCTTACAAATACCCAGAGTAGGTTTTCAGTGAAGGCTACCATAGAAATGAAAAACTACCACATGGCAGATTGATTTTTACATTATTGCTCTCTGTTTAAGAACAAAGCAAATTTACCATTTACAGTGTTCATTTACAGATACCTTTTTACTCTCTCAGGTACAAGAAAAAAGAACATTTTCATTTTGGGATTTTCTTCTCAGAACTTCTTATGTCCTATATCTTCTTCAGGTCGTCAGTTCTGATCTAAAGAGGACACTTCTATTGCTAAGAGGACACAGCTGCTTCTCTCATTGTTTTCTGCCACTCAGTTAAGCTTTTACAAAGACAAATGTGCTTAAGAAGCGTGGATGCAAACAATCTGATGCCACTGGCGTAGTTATTGGTCTCTGGTCTTCTTGTATTAATTGGTAAAGTCGTGGTCAATGCTGCTTTCCCAGTACCTCAGAATTCTACACACCATTATTGTCTACTCTACCCCCCTCTTATGTTCATTCTTCTTATTTTTTAGCAAGACCTGGTCTCATAATCTTAAGTCACTTGTTTTGAGTCTTCCTGTAGTTGGTGTGTTTGCATGATGACTGTCTCATTCATAAAAAACAACAGGCTGACTATGGAGTCATCAGCTGTTGTTTCATGTCTAATTGCAAGTTTTTCTTCCCCAAGTCCCATATGGAAAATAAAATATGTTCACAGTAACAAGAAGCTTCTTATGCCTCACTCCACTTCACTGAAACATATGCAAAATCTTTCTCTATCTATTGAGTAAAAAATATCACAAGCTGGTATTCAAAGACTCAAAATCCAAAACAAACTCATGAGTAATTCTGAATGACAACAAACCCGAGGCTTGTTATGCAATCTATTCTGCAACACCAAAAAAAGGGTGGAAAAATTTCAACCAAATTTTTCACTGTGAACAAGTCACTCACCCTTTGCCATATTATTATGCAGCAATATTTCATTTTGAAAATACAGTTTCCTCATTTCTTTTTCAAAAGGAGCAGGAAAGTACTCTCCAAGTTGCTTGTGTAGAATCATATCACATATACATGTCCAATGAACAAATAAAAACACTTTTTAAATATTCAAAATGGAGACTATGGGAGTTCTTAAGTAAATATAACACATAATTGTTTATAAATGCTCCATTTACGTTATGTAGAGTAATGTGGAAACACATTTATTTTTGCAACTGACTGACTGCCTCACAGTCCTGATTTCTCTGTGTTCTTTCTTTCATTTCTCCATCTGCTACTTTCTTTCTTGATCTAATTAGGAGACCAAGGTCTCCTAATTTCAACATAATTTGGAGTTGATGCAGACCTGGTGACATTATTCAGACCACTGGAACTGGCTTGCCAATATTTCTAATCTTAGTCACAGGAAATAATCAGAACCCCTCATGAATCTTCAGGATCTGCTCTCTAATCCCATTTCATCTATGTTAAATGTATTAAATTTCACTCAAGAGTAACCTTTTTGTCAACACCTTCTGCATTTTCCCTAGTGTTGTCCTTTAAGCCCTTCCTCCCTTAATCACAAAACCTCCAAGTCTCTGCTGAGGAATCTTAAAGAGTGTCTTGCCCTCTTGCCCTTGCTTCCTACAAACTACTATGGAGTAATAAATGCCCTCTAACACTCCACTCGTTTGTTCCAAACCAAACTAACTCAGCCTAAGTCTATTTTTCTTGATGAAAATGCTTATCATGGGTGCTTTTTCCTATTTGCATTAAACTGACATATACGGGATGCCACTGAAATGTGATTTTCCCAATTATGAATATTTTCCTCACACAAGAATGGTTGACAGCAATACATCTACCCAGACCTTTCTGACAGGAGTGCTATATCATCTTGGGATATTTTCAATCAGTATTACACAGATTTTGGCTCACCCTCTTATGAAGCCACACCCCTTCTGTTTGTCAATGGTGATAAAAGGGCAAAACCTTTTTACCTCACTGTGACCCTGTTCATTGACTTCTTTTAACAGGGAGTGAATGAATTGAAAAGAGATGGGTTGGGGTTTTGGTTTTGGTTTTGGTTGGTTGGTTTTTTGGTGGGTTTTTTTTTTTGGAGATGATGCAAGAGGTCTTTGTCAAAGCTAATAGTCAAACTGATGATATTTAAGTCACAGTCTAGTGAAAATGTCTTCTTTTGTTACCTTCTTATGAAGCTATTTAGGTTCCTGTTATAAGCCAGTGGAACGTCCCTAACAGTGACAAAACATCACTCTAAGCAGGGAGCCACATGAGATAGCTTATAAGAAATTCTGAGGAATAGCCTGTGAACTCTGGACTGAAGGAAATCATCAGTCTTAACTCACTGTGCTAAATATTTAATAATTTCCTTACTTTAAAAGTCAAGATAGTCTTTTCCAAAAGGAAATGTAGAATCCATAGATCAAATAATTCACTTATGCTTAGGCGACTGTCCCTGAAATTTGCAACGTTGACTTCAAATCCCTATATGTCCTATTTTTATATGGACCATGAGCTTAAAGACTGCTTTCCTATGTCACAGGTGGATGTCCTGACTTTGGTCTGTGCGTACTGCTGGGTGGGACTATCTTCAGCTCCTTCTGCTCAATGCTTCCATTACATAGATGTATATATAGCACTTAGTAGAGGAGGTAGAGCATGACACATGTGAGTGTCCTGCACTCACATGCTGCATACAAATTTCTTTGCATTTTCCCCACTAAAGAATCAGGGCTTTTTATTCTGATTTTGAGAATCCTGCTAAAGTCGAGGTGTGAAGCCAGGATGACAAGGTTGCTGAACTTAGTGATTTTGTACACGTCCACCAACACAAGACTTGGACTTACTAGGAGAGATAATATTTCAGTGCGGGTTTTGAAGATCTCTGTAGTGTTTGAGTGTGGGACTTAGGTAGCCAAAGGGCAGCTGAGCACCTAATGTGGCCCATTGTTAATACAGAAAGAGTGGTCATCATCACCCTGTCCAGCTCCTCCAGCTTAGCTCTTGGAGTCAGGCTCCCTCAGATGTTTGTCCCGAATCCAATGCCAACCACCACGGAGTTTCACTGATAGCTCATGCATACCTTTGGGTATCAACTCTATAACTGAGAATTTAGCAGAAGGAAAAGTACTAAGATACCCCAAGAAATTAATGTCTTTAAATGTTTCATGAATGCAAAGTCTCCAAATATACAGGTATTTGGAAACTGCAGATTCTACTTCCGTGCTACCAATGAAAGCCTTTCAGGTCTTCCTGAAATGCATAGGACCTTGAGGTATACAGGCTACCTGCTACTTTGCCTCCTGCTAAATCTTCCAGCTATTAAACAAGATGTAAGAGACCATCTCTTCATAAAAAACAGTTCCTAATACTCTGAACACCTCATTTTTTTTCTCTCCAACCTCTGCCAGGGTTTAGGCAGAAAGCTATTAACAGTTGATGGGGCTACCAGTCTCTCCTGTTTTAGCAGGACAAGGTTATTCAAATGTTAATGGTCTTGTTCAGTCTCTCTGGCACTGGATACTTTTGCCCATAAAATGGAAGATTTAATCCACACTGAAGGTTTTGGTCAGAGGTAAAGTTCAGAAAATCAGGCAGAGTTCATAAATATATGGAAACAGATTCCCTGGGCTGTCACAGCTGCATCAGCTACTGTGGCCTTATCTTGCAACATCACCCGGATGCATTTGTGAGCTATCCTTCAAACATTGTCATCCCTTAATCAGTTTTAACAATACAGTTTCTGTTGTAATTTAAGCTCAGGTGGTTCTATTTCAGCAGAAGTCGAGCTGCTGAAAGCTGTAGCTTTTTTTACAACAACCTTGCCCTGGGAGAAAATAATGGAGCTGACCTAAAATGTTTCCTTTCTTCCAAGGCTGTGATAACTGAGCAATTTCAAAATGATGTATAAAGTGTTCCTTTACTTATTTGCAAACAGAAGGATGTCAGTCTGCCATGAAACAAGAAACAGCAATGTCAACATGCTATAGGGATGTATGAATAGTTGATAAAAACAGATGTGCATGAAAGCAGCGTGATATATTTTTCTCTAACAAAGTCATGACAATATCTTTATCATTCATTTGTACAGGCAAGCACACAGATGCATACACACACATGCTTTTCTCCTGCTGTTTTTAGGGATAGCTTGCCCACGGAAAATCTGCATCTGAAAGTCTTAGGGACTTCATTTTTGAAATATTAATGATATCAATTCAGATCTGCATCCCTAAATGTGATTTTTATTAAAGGCTTGAAATGGCTTTTTCCCCTAAATGTACGATGTGTTTTATGGTCTTAGGAACATGTGTTAGATTTTAAGCCACAGATACTGTCTCTATGTTAAGTATTGTACCTTAATTTGAATCTGATGATGACAATGATGTCACATTCAAATGTCACTAGTCTTGCTTGTGAGCAATTTGTTCAAGTGTCTAGCAGGTATATAGATAAAGCACTAAGAATCTGTGACAGAGCAGGCTTAATATGACTAAATTATATTTGATACTGAAAATAAATGGTCAGAATAATGTGACTGGAGGAGAGGAGGGGAGGGGAGAAAAAAAACGTACCTTTCTAAGAACTGCTATTTTTGTTACCATCTGGGGAATGAAAACGGCACCTCGAAACCTCAAAGAAGAAGTCTCTGTAGTGGGTGCTGAAGGGCCAAGATCCTTCCTTCAGAAGTTTGAATAATGTACTTCAGTATAAAGAAAGCTTGTCTGAATAATTTTAGTCAGTCTTATATTAGCTATGTCCGGAGAAGTCAGATAGGTGTGATTGTGTACTTTGAAATACCTTCCATAGTCCACCTCAAGCTCTGTCCCTTGGTGGAGTCTCAGGAAGCAAAGAAATAGAGTGTTTTATGCAGGAATAATAATGAGAGAAGGCAAAGCACATAAAACAAGAAAAATTTGAGGGATGTCCCAGAGGAAACCTTACAAGAATATGTAGAGAGAAGTAGCTTGTCACCCTCAGTTTAAACAACCCTTTCCCAAGTTTACCATCTATGGCATCACTTTCATGATGTTCTCCTCTTCCCCCAGCAAAACTTTGATGAATGGAAGTTTCTCTTTCATTAGTAGAGATATGATATCCTTAGTAAAGTGGTTTTGAGGAACAGAATGGAGTTAGAATCATGTAAAGAAATTATCCAGTCTTACCTTTCCAGTCAAATAAAGTGGAAATCATCTATTGCTGTCAAACAGAGTTATTTTACAAGTAATAGTTTCAGTGGGGTGAGGCAGATAAATGTCTTTTTGTCATTGGCTTGGCAGATATTTAAGCTTCCCACACCCCCGCAGTAGCATTTTCTTGGGATTATATATGTGAAACTTATCATTTACTGATCCATGGCTATGGTGACACTGGATGTGCCGCAGTAGAAAGCTCGGATACGCTCTGGCTATCTCCCAAGTCACAGCAGGCAATCCACTTTGTACAGTGTGTGTCCACATGAGTGACTGATAACTGCGGCTCGGTTCCTGAGAGCATTTGTTAGGTACAAACAGCGACTAGCTATATAGCTTTTACTCCACCTTTTAATACACTATTTCAACACGCCTGACAAGAGGCCAAAATGTTTTACTTTCCTCTGTGTCAGGAAAAGACCGTGCGGTCGTTAAGGAATGGAAGGCAAATGGCATGGCTTCTGTGGAAACATCTACTAACGTTAATGAAACAAGCAGGCATGGTCTGACTTTGACCGGCATTGCAGTGACAACCTGGAGTTCACTGCTTTAGCTCACAGCTCTTACAGTACTTTGATCACAGGAGCAACATTGGAGAGCAACAAAAGGAGAAGAAGTGACCAGAAAATACACATTTTGGAGAAATTACGGCTCCTTGAGACCAGCTTTTCCTCTTTCCTGCCAAAGGACTTGGGAATCTTTGAACTCAGAGAAAGCAGCTGGTTTATTCCAAGACTCAAGATGGTGCGTTTTGCAAATATTGTGCACTATTCCTGCCAATTTCACTGTCACTGGGTGTGCAGCCTCTAGGACAGCTATGCACATTAGCAGTGGGCAATGGGAAAGACACTGCCAAGAGCTTTGCCGGTTGTGAAAAATGCCAGCATTGCTAGCAAATATAGAGGATCTGGGAAACCTGTCTAACATGATATCTAGTGAGCAGCATGAAATTTCCATGCAATTAGAAAGTGAAATAAAATGTCAGACAGTCAAGAAAGCTGTTATCATATATGCCTTCCAGAGCCAAGGCCTCGTCTTCAAGGGACACAGAGACTCCTGCTGCACTGCAATAATAGCCCAGAGAAAAGTGACAGCAAAGCCCGTGCTGTTCCCAGCTTATGTGCCAAGACTGATGTAATACCAAAGAAAAAGTTGAAGTTAAATGGCAGAAACAGAAGAAATAGTTCAATGTCTGTATTAAAATAATTTAAATAGGGAACTGCCCAATTATCTTGATTTCCATGAAGAAGATCAGCACAAAGAGCTGTTGTTTTATGTTCTCAGGTAAGAGTACAGAGACTGTGAGCTTAGAGCACCTGTCTTTGCTCATTGCATGCCCTGTCATCCACATGTTCCCTGACTGTCCTTCTTGCAGTTTGTGTGACATGGCGGGGGAAGGTACAGCAGCTCTCACACCGACTGGCAAGAAGTAAGATGCAGTGACAGCTCTGATGGGACTGCAGCAGCAAACGGCCACTTTAATTGCCTAGAAGCCCGTATCAGACTGAAGATCCACTGCGTCATGCATAGTCTAAACTTAGTCATGTCGAACCAACATTTGGTGACACTCATAAGGAATTCTTTAGCCACCAGGGGTGATATGCCTAAGGTTTTCAAAGCAGCAAACCATGTTGTCCGTGTCCAGGAAAGAAATTGCTTCCTGTGTAAAGCATGCATCTATGCTTCATGTGCACGCTGAAGATTAATGGGTTTGAAGACACTTTGCTTGAGCTTCCTAAGCCTTTTAAGAATCTCACAGAGCGAGAAGACACAGTATCATTCTTCCCAGCTAAAATCTCACTTCAAGGGAACGTGCTGTGATGGAAGAGTATTTCTTCATGTCCATGCTGACTATAAAAGAGGTGATTGGCTGCAGTGTTCAACAGTGCAGGTTCTTGCAGCAAATCCAGACAAAACCAGTCTTACAGAAGACACTGCTGATGGGATAAAAGCCCTAAAAGCTCTGGTACTGAACTGTATGGTATTTCCCCCAACATTTCCAAACACTTAACAGCCTGGATTTTTCATCTTCTGACTTTCACTGAGAGAGACACAATGCTGTAATAAAGCTTTAAGGTTATAAAAGTAACACTATCAAACAGCAATTTTGTCTCATTTTTAGAGATATTTATCATTCTTCTTCAGGCAAGATTTACTGGCAAAAAATCAGGTTTTAAAAGGCTTTTGGTGTCTGTCACCCTATGAGCCCCTCCTCACATTAGATGATTAGTGACTTGAGCAGTCTAACACACCTGACAGGAGGAGATCACAAGAAGAACCTGGAGCTAACCTGAAGCTCTCATACAGGACATTTAATGAGGTGGTAAGACAGCATGTAAGAGTGCACACAGAGGTTATGCCAGCTTGTCACAGAGGAATTCTTTCCAGTGCGTTAACATTGCTGTATACAGGGACTAGTTTGTCAGAAGAAAATGTATCATGCAGGATCCGACAGCCCAAGAGACACAAGACTCCATGTGCCTGAGTCCAACCAGTGGCAAGATAGAAGATTTATTCCCAACAGGTACATGTACACAGAGAGCACACATGTAAACACAACATATATATGTACACACATCGCCAGCCACACAGATGACAGACTCAGAGCACCCACACAAACACAGCAGTCCTCATCTGCTCCCTTTTCCAACTGGACAGGATGGAGGTTCATTAGTGAAAATATATATATGTACCTATGTACAAGTTAATCCTTCCAGCAGCTGTGCCCACACGTTCAGCCTGTCCAGTAGCTGCCCTTGGATCCCAGTATCTGCAGTTGCTGGCCACCCCCCTTAGTCCAAAAGGCGATCTGGAGAGCTGTTCCCAGTGACTCACAGTGATGCCACACTTGGACCATGGAGCTGCTGGCTCTCCTGGGACAGCTCTAGGAGGGGTTGGGAGAAGGCATTCTTTCCTTGGAAGTCCTTGATTTGGGTTCCCAC
The DNA here is from genome assembly GCA_004320125.1 of Scolopax mira. Lineage (NCBI taxonomy): Eukaryota > Metazoa > Chordata > Aves > Charadriiformes > Scolopacidae > Scolopax > Scolopax mira. Next base: position 34,208 of record BJBW01003092.1, read on the forward strand.
CTGCCATTGTGGCCCTATGCTCCTCTGGGCTTGTGGGAACGTGCTTTTGATGGGCTGATGGCCCCTGTGATAATCCTGGGAGTAGCCTGGCAGGGTACTATTTGGGGGCCCCTCCTGCCATTGTCTCTCAGAGCGCCTCCTGTGGGTGCGCAGAGGAGCTTTAGCACATAACATAACACAGCTGTGCCAAGAGAAACTCAACATATAATTGTACACTTCAGCTTAAAAAAATAGTATGAACAGAGAGTTATTTCTGGATGTGCACTGAGAAACAGCGGACTGTAAAGAAATCACACAAGCTGAACCTCTACTGGAGTAACAAGAGATTAAGTACAATCAGTTTATATTGTAAAAATTCTGGGCTTTTTTGGTTTTGCTTTTTTTTTTTTTTTTTTTTTTTTTGCTTGTCAATGTGGTTAATTGCCCATTTTGTTCTATTTAAAGAGGTTCATGAAGCTCTGAAGACTCCTGTCATCTTTAGGCAAGAACACCTAATTCCAAAACTGTAAGACTACGCTGAACTAAAGCTAATAAGTTCAGGATGGCCTCAAGATGATCCTGTGTGGTCCATCTTGCGACTGTGATTCATATTCAGGTAGGCAGTACCACTGAAATGTCCTGAGGTATCTGGGACACCTGCACAGAGCTGGTAGGTATGACATAGGACCTGCAGAATATCCATGACTCTCTGGAAGGAAAGCTAGGGATTATGGCATCCCAAACATTACTAAACATCTGCATCTAAATATCTGAATGAAGAAGTCCTTGCTTCCTGAAATAGTCAAATAAATGTAGAGTGCTATGAGGTTAACTACAGATGTCTGCTTTAGGATAGGATGAATAGCTCCTTAGATGCCATTGGGCTTGAATGACATTAAGATATAGCTTTCTGGTTCTGTTCAAGACTCCTTAGGATATGAGAGACCCCCCAATAGGACTGGCAGATATTGCACATGATCTAGAGATATCCCATGCCCTTCTGGAGTATTGACCAGAGGCTGGAGAGGTTACTTAGACCATTTCCAATGTTCCTTCACTAGATATTCTGGTGACTGAACAGATTTTCAGTTCCTAACTCTCATTAAGCTCACCTAAATTGTAGACGTTTAGCTAATTATTCCTGATCTAAGAGATTAAAAAGAATGGGAGAGGTGGAGCTATTTAAATAGATTTTACCAAGTGCAAGCTATCTTCCTGCAAAAAAAAACATGAGAAAATAGTCTGTTCCCAGTTGTATAGAAAGCTCTTCCATAATATTCAAAAAGAAATCACCAAAAAAGTGAAGTAAGATATAGTACTAAGTTAAAAAAAAAAAAAAAAGCACAAGCAAGCAGGCAGAAAAGCAGAGTAAAAAATAGTACAAATACAACATTACTTCAGTGAAGTAGGAATATACAAGATGATAAGGAAACTTCTATAAACACAGGAGTAAGACACAAAAGCAAGGAAAGGGTTTATTGCAAAACAGAGAAGGAGAGTGAATTAAAGGAGGAGCAGAAACATTCAGTGCCTCCTGTGCCTTATTTGTACTCAACACCTGAAGTGTGATTTGGTAATTAACAAAGCATGTTTTAATAGGCAGTCAGGAGAACACAGCAGAACAAGGAAAGAAGAGCTGAGAGAGTGCTAAGGTTGATCAGGTTACCCATTCACAAGCCCTTGAAAACTTGTCCTCTATGGTTAGAGATCCATCTGAAATAATCTCTGTCTAGAAAGCACGAGATGGTATGAGATTCTGTAGGAGAAAAACGTATCTTGAACTTTGTTAGAGAAGCATTACTGTATGGCAAGGGAAATAATAATTACCCTGTAGTAAGCATTGCAAGGCCTCCGTTGGAGCATTGTGTCTGGTTTTGGTCATTGTACTTTATGATGTATGTAGGCAAATTGAAGAGAGTGCAGAGGAAAACATATGGAACGATAAAAGGCTGAGAAATCTGGTAACTTCCTTTGATGGACTGATTTCCTGTAGAAAGAGAAATAGAAATCCCTTAATTCCCAAACAAGATGGATTTGATAAGATTCGAGAGGGGGAAAAATTGCTTTAAGAATAGGAGACGTGAATCACTGAAACAGGCGCATCAAAGGAATGCTGTCCAGGCTCCTTCACTCCCAGCTTTTAAACGGGGGCTATACAACCATCTGTGGGGAATGCTGTAGTTAAAGTGGCCGGTTTAGCTAGAGACACAGCTGGCCTAGAGCATCACGGCATGCTCCCTCCAGCCCTCTGCTCCCTCACTACGCACAGTCTTTGGTTGCCTTGCTGCCGCTAACAATAAGGGAGCCAATTAATGCTAATTGGGATGCAGCCATCTTCCCACTAGGAATCGGATGAAGACTAAGCAGGCATTTCATACGGGCCACAAACCAGCTGTCAGATGGTAACACTGTTCAGTTGCTACTGACCTGGGCTGCATTTATATTTTAGTGACTTGCTGCAAAAACCTCTGTATGCCATTATCAATCCCCTGGGCAATGTAGCCCCTGTTTTAGAGTTGCTTGACAAATGAGATTTAGTTTCCAGAGAAATGTTGCTAGGTAGCGCCTTTTTATTCCTAGATATTAACTTATCACACCTCCCACTGTCTCTCTTTTTCCCCTGACAAAGTCAAATAGCTATTAAGCAAGAGAAAAAGGAAACAGAAGGGAAGGTATTTTACTGCAATATGGTTTTATGTTGTTATCATAAAAAGAAGATTCGAATTGGCCCATTCAAACAAAGAAGGAAATATATACAAAGCTCTGGTGTTGTAAAATTACCAGGAGTATTTAATTTTCATGGAAAGATATGTCCTTTAAAAAATATCGTTAGAAGTCTGTGTAAGTATGGTTTGAGATTCTCAAGCTTTCTGCTGGGAGTCCTTCTGTTTTATTGTTTTGTAGAAGGTTTATATTACCACTCTGTCTACTTATTGCTGATACTAAACATGCCAAGCAAAAGACATTACTGCTTTTCTCCCTTCCCCCACCAAAAGAAAAAGGAGAAAACAAAAGAGAAGTTGTTGACAGACTTTTGACAGCAAATAATTAACTAAAAAATTAATTGTATTCATTTGTGAGCCAGACAAAAGTTATAGGTGTGATATAAGAAGAAGATGATTTAACAAAAACAGTGAAATCAAGTTGTTATGGTAACTGGATTTTGAAAGGATGTAGATTAAAAAAAAAAAAAAAGAAAAAAGAAGAAAAGATTTATGCTCCATCTGGTCTAATCACTGTGGTAAAACACAATTGTTAAAGAAAAACACCTAATAAGGATAATTTCACATATGGCATCAAGCCTCTACGATATTTCACATCAACGAGACTCCCAGATGTGAATCAAATCTTTCTCAAATATCTGCCAGGTTATAGTAAGAGAATCTTACTATAGATCTTGCTGAATTACTAATTGAATTTAATAATTTTTAAATACATTACTGTGAATATTAAATTCAAATATTTGCATTTGATCATTTATACTACATGCATTGTACTATTGATTTTGATTAACTCCTATTAGTGCACGCTAATTATATGATGCAACTTATGGTACATTGCTTCTGGTTTTGTGTTAGTGTGCAACACTGGGAAATGAGATACTTCATCTCACTTGATGTTGCAGCCTATTAAATAAAATCTCCACTGGCCATTAGAATATAGAATGTCTGAAAAGAGGTTTTGTCAGAGAAATGGAAGTTTGTACAAGATTTTACAGTGCATGTCATTCAACTCAAGTAAGAAGCACTTCAGCTGAAAACCACCAGCACTCCCCCCTGAAAAATGAAACCTTTGAAAATGCATGAGGGGCACCTGGGCTGTGGAGATGGCATGTTACACTTTTGCTGCTTCTCTATTCGTTAATAAGTCTGCAGCCACACAAAATCACCAAAAAGTTTTGGTGGCACACTCCAGTGAGTTTCTAATGGCTTGGCTTTGCCATTTCTCTATCTTCTCATCTGCCTTTGCTGACTTCCCATGCTCCTGACACCAGTTACTTTTTTGGTTCCAGACATTCAGTTTTTTTCTGGAGAAACACTTTCTTCTTTATTAATAGACATGTTTTCTGATAAGGCTATTGTTCTGGTGATTTAAGTTTATTCTGGTAATTTAAGTTTGACCATATCTAATCTGTTCTTCTCTCAACTCCCTCTCTCTCTTTTTTTTTGCCTTCTATTGATAATTCAAACTTCATAGTTTGAAAATGCTTTCATAACTGATTGGAATTTAACTAATATGTTTGTCCTACATCCTGTCAGAAACCATTTCTCTCCTTTTTCACTTCACAGCTTACTGAACATGGTTCTTACAGCCTGTGGTGTTCCTCTCCTCAGACACCAGGGCAAACCCAACAGGGCTAACATATGCTTTCGTCCCAAAGTGTTGGTGACTGGGGCTAAATGAGGTCTCCTAGGCTGTGTGAAACACTCTTACAGAGCTCGTTGATACACTGAGCCTATGTGAGATGGCATCCAGCATGGCAGCTGAAGAGTGGCTGAAATATCCCATAACAACACTAGACCTGTGTATATCAATTATACAAGCCCAAATCTGGTGAACTGTAAAACCTAAAGAGGACACCTCTTAGTCAGAGGAATAGCAGTGATGATCTCTGCTTATTGGCATGAGCCAGGGGTGCACCTTTGAGGTGATGAAGGCTACTGCAGAGTGAGCTGTGAGAGTCTGGGCAGTAGATTTAGGAAATTGATTACTTGCTTCTGTTCAGCACTTGGTTTTTAAAGTCCTCACAATTTTGTTTCATCTTGCTGCTCTTCTCCTCAGAAAACTACTGCTTTATCAAATTTGCCACTGATCAAATACCATTGCTCCATGCCAACACTTTTAATAAGATCCTTCATGATTTCTATCACCACAGAATCAAGGAATTGTCAGAATTGGAAGGAACCACTAGATATGGCCTCCACCACCCCCTGTTTTTTGCCCATGCTGTGTACATTCATGTAGCTGACATTTTTTCCACAGGGACAAGCCCTAATTCCAACCTGGCCATGCTCAGACACTTCTGCAGTGGCCTTTACATCCTGGCTGGGGTGTCTATAAAAACTCCCACTATGTCTGCCTTATTTGCCTTCCTCTTGATTCTTACCCAAAACCACCGAAGTCTCTAATTCACATTGTTAAGTTCTAGGCATTCTAGGCATAGGCTCAAGGAGGAGTGGTCACACAATGGAGGCGGGTAGCCTTTGGGCTGGAGGTGTGTTTTGGTATTATAATGACATTATAATGAGCAAAGTTCACACAAAGGACAGCATTTCATCAAAATTTGACAGACTGTTGGCTCAAGGTAGCAAGGATGCTGCTTATCAGTTCCACAGGATCAGCTGGTTCCCAGATCTGCATAATCACAGAGTTTGGCCATGGAATCTTCACTCTGTCCTCTGTGTTGCTTTTGCAAGCAATATTGTTCAGGGAGTCAGAGATGTCAGGGATTCCTCGCATACCAGCTCTCTCTGTGTTTTACTCTGGAAAAGCTTCGATTCTATACTTTTCATTAGTGTGTGAACTATGCTACATATTTTTAATAAAAATTATATTTTAGGAATTATTCCACAGCCCTGGGAAGCCAAAGCCCGCTGCAGCGGCTCTTCTGCACAACCCTCCCCGACTCTGTGGCAGATGAGCAGCCAGCACCCTACGCCCAACCTTGCCAAGAAAGTGATGCCCAGACTCTCACAGACAGCATTTGTTCAAACAAGTCATCTATTGAAACCTATTTATAGAGGGTAAAGGTTGCCAAGGGAAGGGACTTGGGAAGAGGGGGGCAACTGCAGGGAGCCAGGGGCAGGTAGGAGAAGGGGGAGGCAGCAAGGCCTGTGCCCAGCCTCGGTGGTGGCAGCGGCGGTGGCGGCACCATGCTCAAGGCACTCCCGCCAGCAGCTGGGCCCTGCATGGCGTGTGAGAACCCAACCCAACCCCCTGGGCTTAAGAGGCTCAGTGCTGTCACACGGGACTCTTTATAGCCACCCCTGTTGTGACACCTTCCCTGAGGTGTCCCAGGCACCAGAGCACATCACAAGCCCCTCCGGCAACCAGCCCTGCCTCAGCCCCCGGCCCGGCTCAACGACTGCCCCCTGCCCTGGGCTCCTGCTTGAGAGGGACCTCTCTTCACAGGAGCTGCTGGGGGGCTAGAGTTTGGGTCTATTATCATCTGCCTGCTCAGGGCAACCTCATGGTCATAGACAATCCTGAATGGAGGGGACGCATGAGGAGCACCAACTCCAAACCCTGGCTCCCTGAGGGCAACCTTCTACAGAAATTATAGAAGGACAAAATGGTAGAAGGAGAAGATGAGTCAAGAGTGTGCTGTGGAAGCCCAAAGGGCCAAGTTATCCTGGGCTGCATCCGGCCCAGCTGCTTCGATAAGGGAGGGGATTGTCTCACTCTGCACTGCACTGGTGCCAACCCACCTCCATTTTTCCGTGCAGCTTTTTCACTGAATTTTCCTCGAGTTCATGCCATGATCTAAGAAAGTCTTCAATCTGCACCCCTGTCAGAGCTAAGAGTCTGCTGGCTCTGCCTGTTTACCCCTCAGTCTCTGCAACTGGTGTTACAGATGAGAACAGTACTTGGTTTCCTGATATTTTAATTAGACTTCCCAGAAGCCTCTCTTCAGTTCCGTTAGACTTCATCCCTTCCTACTTGAAATATCAGTAATGGGTAGTAGTCTGAGGTCTGAATTAGGGAAGAGAAGTTTCTCCATATATCCTTAATCTTGATCCCAGGGAGGCAGTTGACTTCCCTGTGCGATAGGTCTGTTCAACAAATGAGACCCACTATTCTTCTCAGAAAGGAGTCTCCTACAACAATTACCTTTCTTTTTTTTCTTAGTTGAGGGAGTCCCAAAGCGTGGGGGTGAGTGACTAGACCCTAGTGGCTCACTGGATGGATCTTCCCCTCCATCCTCATCCACCTGGCCCCCATTTTTCAAATCCCCATACCTATTATACAAGGGCAGTTAGAAAGGTGAGAGGGGCCGGGAGGATTTTCCCTTGTCCCTCTAAGGAGGGACCTGTCTTCATTCCCCTCAGTGCCTTAAGTTGCCTCCTTCTGCTTGGTGACAAGCAGGGAAGGTATCATCCCCTTCTTGTAGAGCCTCTACATGCTTCATGTGCTTCAGGGTATGCTTCCTCTGAGGCTGTGAAGAATTTCCAGAAAGCATCTTCTCTTTCTATTTTGTTGTTGTGAGGTTTGACTGCCATTTAGTCCTGGTTGCACCACTGCTATTGTTAATCAGAGATACCAGTCTTTCTCTTGTGGTTCCCTTTTTCTCCCCCTGTGACCTGTGCTCACTTGTGACCTCTGTTTTCTCTTTTTACCCTTCGGTATGTACTATTTCCAGCATTCACTCTACCTATATACCAGTGTATATGGCCTTTGATTGAAACTTGTACACGACATCTCTATGCAGCAAAGAGGCATAAAGAACCTCTTTTAAACTGCAAGAGGAAAATTCTGTAAGTGGGCTGAAAACAGTCATAACAATTAGAAACCAGCAAGGAAACCAGAAACATCATCCTGAAGCACGGCAGTGCTCCCTATCATTTAAGTGAGGAAAATAACTCAAGAGATGAGAAGTAGAACATAGTGATTCACCACAGTCACATTCTGCAGTACCTCATTTCACAGGTTCCCAAGATATGGTTTATAATATTTTGGAAGCATCAAATGCTGTCTCTCTGACAGCTTGCTTATCTTATGTGATCAAATCCCTAAAGACTGGCTGCAGCCCTTGGGTTGCAGGTCTTTGAGACTTTGCATTTTGTTCAGCACACCTCTCAGCATTAGCCTATACTAGGAAAGGTAGTTCAGACGTGTGAGAGAAGCCTCTACCATGAGTCCAGGACAAAACATGTATTTATATCTGCAATGTGCTTTAACTGTCCTGCCCCTCCCAATTCTCCAGTTCCACATTCTAGTATTAGAATATATCTTTATTATATCCTTTAAATATCTATCAAGTGCTGAAATATACACACTATAATGGAGAATTTCAAAGGCTTCTGGATACTCTGAATCATATTGTATAGAAAACATAGGTCTTTTCCTCAGTAAATACGCTAACAATATGTATGCCTAATATTTAATTGATTAAAATATACTAATGTAAAATGTTTTTTCTTTGTATCCAGCTTCCTGCTAAGCTAGCAGACATATCTTTAGAACCATTCCTCTTAAGGGTTATTATACTGTTTGTAATACTTCTGATTAAAAATGTATTACATCCTCAGGTCTCTTCATTATAATATAATTTTTACACAATCCACGTTACCATTAGGAGCACAGTATGAGATGTAGTTTCTAAGCAGCACTCATCTGTGGGATTCATAGACTGAAATATGTTTACGATGTATATTTATTTGCTCAAAGCAATTTGTGAAGGGTTTTGAACATTAGTTAAAATCTTTAAAAGCAAAAGCACAAAGCTTTCCTTTTGATTTGAATTTTTCTTTATGAAACCATATACTCTATCATTCACTTGGACATCTGAACTGGATGAAAGATGAGTATTCAAAGTCCTCTACCTTCCCTCTAGCACAGCCAATGTCCCTTCTGTTCCCCAGAGTGATGTGCTTAAGCTTTATCATGGTGGACAGTTGCCTCCTTGCTGGCACACCGCCCTTCCGGCACTCACACACCACAAAAAATGAGGTGATAAAAACTAGGTACCAATGCTGTATGGAGCAAAGCTGTATTAACTTTTATCCCCTCACTATGAGATAAGAGAGAACAGCAACATCAGCAGCTTGAAAAGAAATACGTTCTGAGACACATTTTTTTTCTCAAGAAGCATCTTCCAGAAAGTTTCCCAAATTGAGCCATTCCCGTGCCAACTGCAGAACCTGTTGAAGTAATGAAATTTAAATCAGCTCACTAAAATAATAATAATTAAAAAAAAAAATTGGTAAGCTATTTTTCTAACTAATCCCAAAGGTTTCTATTATTATTGAAATTGAAAATTTGGGGGCACTCTAATATCAGATGTATTGGAAAAATGTAGTAATTTTGCAGGAGGCGTTTACAGGAAAGTCAAAGAGGTTAAGACAATTTAAATCAGACGAAATGCAAGATGGACAACAGATCTTAGACAAAATGAAGGCACAGCAGGGAATGACTTTCCCAAGGTCATATAGTGCATCAGCTGCAGAGCTGGGACAAGGACCCTGATCTCTTGATACACAGCCTAATCATGTATTTCTCAGTAGCAAAATTTGCAAATAAGATACCACACGCATAAAAAATTCTGTTTATGTATGGTATTTCCTTAGTGAGCAGGAGCAAATAAAAGATCAATTATTTAAAGGCTGCTTAATAAGGAGAGCATGTTCCAGTAATTACTGAGGCCAACTAGTGGGTTGAAGGTCTTATAAAGTATACAATGTTTTCTCATTGTACTATGGAAGATGTTCCTGATTAGCCCTCTTGTGGTTTGTGTGCTATGCTTCTCCTATAATGAATAGGATGAATGCACATGGTATGGATTGACACGTGGCTATTGCATATAGCTCTTTAAAGTTGAATTCATTCAATTTCTATCAGAAGAATTTTATTTTCCATGTTTATGTGAATCTTAAAGGCTGTTGGTTTAGATTAAGATTTGCCATTTACATGGTGAATTTAAGAAAATGTTCAGATTTCCGTGGCAATCCAAAAACATATAAGAGAGACATCTATGAAAATAAGTGAATTTCATTTTTGTCCAATTTAGATTTCAGTGTTTATGAGCATGATTTGTTTATTCAGCTATGATATGCTTTGAAGAAATCTGTAGCAAGCAGAACTTCTGAAGTCGTCCAATCTTTCTGAACATACCTTATGCAGGCAAAAGCAGTGGAAAATCCTTTGGTTTACACTACAATAAAACAGGTAGCAATTTTGAATGTGGGTGGGTGGTAGCAGTTTCCAAGAGACCTCAGAAAAATAAAGTGGTGGTCAGACTTCAAGTCTCTTATTCCAGATAGAATTGACTCACAGGTGGGGAGTTTACAACTATGTGAAGGTTTAAGTCCATTACTCACTGCTAAATTTGGATCAACTGTTGCTCTCTGTCAAGGGGTCTGAAAAAATGTCTTGGTGGGCTTATATCCAGTGTATTAAATTACATCACTTTTTGCTGAGTTTCAATCTCCCATTTCACAAGACACCACATCACATAAGAAATGTCAGCAAGAGAAATGACAGAAGGGCAGTGTAGGAGAACCTGCAATAAACAGATGCAGTTCACATAACCTGAATCTATCCTCTCTTTCTTTAAAATAGAAACCAGCAAAGCACAGGACATTTCCTGGGGATTAATGGTGAGAAGGAAGTGTTGACGGGATGAGGCACAGCCAAAAGCCATTAGGTTACACACCGGTCACTCGTTCTCCAGGAATGGCCCTTTGTAAAGGTAATAGACATAAACATTAATGATTGAAAAGGAACACAGTTTACCCTAAACGGGCAGGAAGGTATGGACAGGAGCATCTCATTTTTTCATTCTGTTTTCCGAATTACACTAGAAGTTGCTGAGTCTTTTTAAAAATTTCTTATTGCCTGCTCTCTTCCTCATTTTATACTGCAGAACTTCTGCATAATCTGGAAACTTTCCACAGTCCTAGGAATTGAGGTATCCAAGGAGGTTGTGGAGTCCCCTTCTCTGGAGATTTTCAAGACCTACCTGGATGCAGTCCTGAGTAATGTTCTCTGTGCAGTCCTGCTTTAGCCGGGTAGTTGGACTAGATAATCTCTAGAAGTCCCTTCCAACTCCGAGGACTCTGTGATTCCATGATCTTAGTGTTTTTCTTATTGTCTTTTCTACTTCTGACAACCTCTGCCAAAAGCAACCCTTAGAAAAATATTAACATGCTGTGGGTAGCAAACTGCTAATTTTTCACATGCTATTAGAGTGTCACAGAGTTCTAATAAACAGGATGCTTTTTTATTTCTCTGCACTAACAAAACTTTCCTACTGACAGCAGCACAGATTCCACCAACATTCTCTGTATGTGTGGTGAGGTGCTAAAGATTTTTAGGGTAGTCTAATCTTTGCAGCTCCTTTTTTATATTTATTCCAGAAATTAATAGTCTACCACTGCATAGAAAAGGAAGAGAGGAGGGGAAGAGGAAAGGGAAGGGGAAAGGAGAGGAAATGTGCTGTTATCTCAGATAACTAACATGCTTAACTATTTACAGTAAAATGCTACTAGAGATATATTCTGTTGCTTTGCCACCAGGCAGCTACATGCTGATGTCCTGAGCTGTTCTTGTTATCTTTTTTCTCGATACGAGCAAAGTAGCTTGTCTTGCTGTGGTTCTACTCAGGATAGCTGCTGAGGGGATTTAGTTATGCAAATATTATACCACTGTGAAAAACAGCTTTTTCCTTAGATTGGATGATCCAGTCTTCACATTATACATTCAAGGAGGGTTTGTCTTGCCTAACTAGACATTTACCATTAAATTATCTGTGTCTGGCCTGGCTACTTTAAGTTCTCTTTACTGCCAACAAAGAGAAAAAGAACATTTTAAAGCTGTGGTTTATTTTCTCTTAGGTCAACAACTGCTTGCTCTTTTTAGTCTTGCCTTTGAAATGTCTATTTCTTTCCAGTGATTATAAGCAATTTACAGTGACCATTTCAGATTATTACATGACTATTCTGTAGATGACTATATTCAGCCATATTCATGAAGATAAAGGCTTATATTCTGTCCAGCACTTGAGCGGATCCAGTATTTCTGAAGAAATGAATGAGTTCAGAATCCCAATGTTGGGATGGGTCTTGCAAGCCTTCAGGAAAGACATAACTCTGGAACATCTGGATTTTATCAACTAGATCTTCTGTTTTCCATAAGTATCACATGCCCTTGACTCCACACACTATAGCAGGCAAAATTATGTTCATACTCTATGGAAACTCTAGTCTCTTCCTCCTCCTACGTTGGCCCCTCCTTCTGGCTATGCTGGCTACCTTCCAACAAAAGCAGAGGAAATTGACTCAGTCATGTATTCACCCAGCCCTAGAATTCAAGCACATATTCCTTAAGCATCTAAATGAGGTTTCTCTTCTCAGACTTGCCTTTTTTTCAAAGGATAAATGATAAAGGAAGCTTAAAATTTTAACTTGGGCACTTATGTTGAAATTGAATTGAAATTTATGTTGAAATTTAATGATGTAAGCACATGCCTTAGTTTACTAAATTTTGGTTTTCCTTTCTTGAAAATATTTTCAAAGTATTTCCTCAGTATACATTAACAGCTTCTCCAGTGCATTAGAGAAGATATTTAAAAGCCAAGGACTTGGTGGAAAGAGAATAGCTTGTGTGTACTGAGGAGCCTTAGTGGAGAAGGATGTAGCTAGAGAGGACTGGGAATCCTGTAAAGACCTGAGTTGATGCCAAACGCTCCTCAGAGCCTTGGGATCTGCCCCTGCTCCAGCCTGAGTGCTACTGATTTCTGTTCCAAGTTTTCCCTCCTGTGACTCACATCGAGGCCCCAGCCCCTGGGTCAGCTGAGACCAGCCTGTGTCATGGGCAGCAGCCCAGCCTCCAGCTCAGCCATCTGCGCGGTGACGGCCATCCCTGGTTGTGTCCCCCTCCCTCCCAAAGGGATAGAGTTTTTATTATTTGACACTTTCTGTATCAGACAATTGCCAAGAGCCACCAAGAACCTTGATAGTCACACATCCCCAGGTCACTTCACTTCCTTTGTATCTCGAGCCACTTAGCAGTTGTCACCAGGGTTTCTGTCACCCTCTGATCTCCTCCCTCAAATGCATCACAGAATTGTAAAATTGAACAAAATTGCAAAACAAATTTCACCTATTGCCTCCTTGGTTTTTTTCAGCTCATCCTGAATTAATCTAGCCAAAGATGAGCAGATGTAGTCAAGGTCTTGCTTACCTGAGAGATGTTTTGGGCTCGGCATTACCCCGTGATATCTTGTGATCCTGAATGTCATCCAGTTATCTTGACTGTAAGAAATTAAAGGTCCCATCCCCCTCTCCCTGTTCTTGGGCAGTGGGAAGAAAAGAAATTATCCACATCAAAATCATAATTCTGCAGTCTCCAATACTCTAGGAGATATAATAGATATGCCATATTACATTAGTTACTGACAAAATAAAAGTCTATATAGGTGTTGATATAGAGGTAATGGTTTATATCAAAAATTGTTCTCCATTCTCAGTTTTCAGATAAGACATTTTTTTCTCTTACAAGAATGCCTTCAGGTTGAATAGATCCTCAAACTTCTTTATTTTTCCTTACAAACATTTTTGACGCTTTGTGCTGGGTCTGGTGGGGAAAGGGTTAATTGTTCTCACTGCTGAGTAGTGTACATTTGCTGGAGGCTAAGTTACAGCTTCAGTAAATTCTTACTATTATTAGGCACAAATCCAAGTTCCCAAAGCCGATACATCTGACCTTTGAAAAAGTTCAAATCTGATCTACCTTGAAACAACGCTGCTTTGGATGGTCTCTGTTGGTTTGCTCAGATGTTGCAAATGGGCAAGTTAACATGTTATAAGAAATTCTCCATATAGCTAAAACATAGTGATGTACTGCATAAAAAGAAGAAAAAAAAAGTCATAGTCAACTGCAATGCAGCATAAACCAGACTGTGATCATGCCCATGCAAAAGAAAAATAAACTGTTTCATAAGCTTTGTTACCCTCATCATTAAGCTTACTTGCCAGGACTAGATTCACACCAGGATGCAATGGTAAAAGGACTAAATATTCCATTTGTAGCAGCTTGTAACGATTCACAGACAATAACAGCTGGAACGCGTGCGAGCTCTGCTGCACTGATCAAAATTACTCTGAAGGATTTCTGAGGATTATGTGGGTTAAAGAATCTGGGACTGATTAGTCTTGACCCTGAACTGATACAGGCAAATATAAGAGGGTGGACACAGGCTTTGGGTAGAGTGTCCTTGGCCATGGACGACACTAGACCAGCAAGGGCCACAAGCAGCCTGTAGAGCCTGGAACTTATCTTCTTCCTTCGGCCCTTGATGGAGAAGCTCAGATGAAATGCCATCAAAGGAACAGTTCTCTGTGTTCCTTCCTAAAGCCTCAATGCAATCTTGTGCAACCAGTTACTTAGGTAAATTGAATTTCATGAGGTTTTGCACATTTCAAGACTAATTTCTTTTACATGTCATGGACAGCATGTTTTTTTTTAATCAATCAGAGGCAAAGTTTTCAGAAAAGCTTTTATTCAGTGCAGAAATAGAGTTATGCAGAATACTGGATTTTAGGCTTATTGGCCACCACCTAGGTTGTCTTACTTGAAGGAATCAGTTTTCCAGTGTTTTCTTTTTTTCCTTGGTTACCTTTATTTATGCACAAGTCCTAGCCTGAAGCAGCTTTCCTTGCTTACTGCTTCCTGTTTCATTGTACTTTTCCTTTACTCACTGGTGCTAGCAGTTACCTAATAACAATTTTAGAACAATCAATCATCAGTCTGAGCAAGCAAATAACTTACCAAACACTTGAACCCTGTAATTGTGTTCTGACCTTGGTTTTACTGGAGGTTAGAGTGATAGATTCTTTGCAGCAATGCCATACCTTGTTGTTCTGTAAACGCAGTTCACCTGCCTAAGGTGAACTTTACTGCAAAGGAAAAAAAAATCAACTGCAGCCACATAAAACCTATCAGTACATGGAGGAGTCAGAGATGGTGTGGGGAGTGTTGGGAAGCCAGGCACGGTATTACGTAAACCAAGGAAAGCTTAAGGAGAGCAGTATCTAAGGCAGCTGGGTGGGAGACTTGACAGTCACGCTGATGCTGAAAGAATGTGAAATGTTTTAAAATATCTCATTTTCCTCACTTGAGATATTTGGAATACCAAGTTAAGAAGATTATTAAAGGATTTGCAGTGAGAAAATTTTTCACTACAGTGAAAAATTCCCAGTCTTCCACCCTGAACTCATGCATAAGTCTTTTTAATTAAATAAACCAATAAAGTTTTTCAGAGTGGTACGTGACTCAGGTGTGATTCCTATGGGGCAAGTGACATTTCAAAATATAGAGATTTCCCACTACAACGTTGTTAATACCACCGCTTATTATGCACCCCAGTTAAGAAATATACACTATTTCTGTGCTTTCCAGGAAAAGTATTTTGAGACTGAAGACAAACTGGCTGAAGCACGTGGACACTCTTTAGCTGTTTAAAGTGAAATAATTCCCCCTTGATAGGAAACGAGATGGGATGACAGTTCTGAGTTATTTCCAGAAGCTGTGCTAGCAGACAGAGAAGGTTTTGAACGCAAATGTTGCTTCCGAGAGGAATATCACATGCACATGCATGCATGTATACATGAGACTGATGTGCTCAGGAGGCAGTGGCTGGTGATGGGCAGGGATGCAAAGGGAAGTGAGAGAACCTCGTGCTCCAATGCATGCTTCTCATGGAGATGGATTGCCCATGCTACGCCCTGCCCAAACACAGAAAGACAAAGTCTTACCATGCATGCATCAAAACGAATATTGTCGGTCAAAATGCTTATTACCTGCCAAATATTAAAGCAAACAGTTATGATGCTATGTGCATTAAATTCAATATTAAGTCCAACGTGATGAATACAATAGAGAAACTGTGCAGTAAGAAGAACCTAAATTATTACAAGTTTTTGAGAATCCACTCTGTTGCCTAAATCTTAATATTTAGTCCACAAGATCTGCAGTATATAATGTTGAAATAATCACAGAATCAATTTATGAATGCCTCTTGCATCAGTGTTTCAAAGCACTTTACAGCAACGCAACAATGTTAAAAGGCATACATTACCTTGCATATATCTAAGTAAGCATACAAATAAAAAGTGGGCTGAACACTGTCTTCAAACCATACCACTCCTACTACAGAATGACCAATTGGGATAATGTATCGCAAACATCATAAAAAAACCCCATCTCATTGTATATATAGCAGGTCCCTTCATCTGCCTGAATATTAGAAGCAAATTATGAATATTTTGTCCTTCTTCTCACCAATGGTATAGATGAGTGAAGAAAATGATTTGCTAAAGACATGATTTGTCCTAGAATAGCTCAGAAATTGTTGACGGACAATATGAGTAGCAATTCCATTTTAATTCTATCTGCTTGAATACCTGATATCTATTCTTAAGCCCAAGTTCAGTTGATATGATTCACAAAGAGTAATTTTGAAGATCCTGTGGGATTGATGTATGACTTTCCAATATGTCAGCAGTGTCTTCTCAACAGTTACCAAAGATACAGACTCCTTTTTCTGAGAATTTTTCTTCACACTGAGAATATTTCCTTGCAATTCTTGCACTTTGGTAAAGAAGAAAACCTCAGCAGAATGACTGATACTTTTCTTCCTCAGAGGAAGAAAAGTTCAACACTCAAGTTCAGTGTTGACTATCCAAGACTTCTTGTACTGCTTCCCCAGGGAACATTGTATTTGCTTCAAGACAGTGATCTTCTGGCACTTGACCAAGATTTCTAAAAATTTGTTTCTTGTCAGGAGATCATAACATCCCTCCAAAGCTAAGTTCTGCAGGCATGATGATACTGCAGGGTGCAGCTGCAAGGGTGAACTCACTAAGGTAATGAACAGTAAAACAAGGCTATGAAATTCCTTCAGAGATTTCATCTCTTACTCATTTACTTCCCTTCAAAAATCCAAACATCAAGAAAAAAACAGATGTCTCTTCTCTGTTGTCTGTGCCCCACTCTCACTACTCACCCCAAATTTCGGAGAATCAATTGGGAAGTTATGCAATTCAAGCTATTATGGATTAAGCAGTAAATGGAGTACACAAAATGTTCCAGAATTGATACACCAGGTCTTTGCATAGCTAGAAACTCATTCTTAAATCAAGGAACTCCATTGTTTTCTTTCTATAGTAGTATGACTGCCAAGAAATTCAGTTTATCAGGTAAGTGAGTCCTTAGCTATGCCTAAGAAGCTCCTTGAGCATATCATCTAACTTGAATATTTAGAGAAAAATACAAATTCTTTTGGGAAATTATTAAGAACAGTATGTATTAAGTGATAGAAAATTTGAATCATCTGAAGAGATAAATAGGTGTTTTTCTTAATCTTGATTCAAAATATGAAATGGATGGAATTGTAGGGGGGGCTAAACAAAGGGAAGATTGATGCTCTTTTCTCAGTATTGCAATAAATGGAAAACAATTACCTATTTCACAAAGGGAAAAGAATGGATGCATTTATTGAATATCAGTTTAAAATAGGCTGCATGTATTTCTTTTGCAGATCACTGCCCCCTGCGATGCCCACTCTGGCATGGATGTCTGTAGATGCTGTGGGATTTTTATGTCAGAGAATGTCAATGAAGCTGCTGTCAGAATGCCCTGTGTTGGCCCTATCCTGACTCCATGCACAGAACTACTTTTTCCACCTCAAAGTGAGCACACTTTTACCACCTCAGGCTTTTTCTGGGTTTTGCCAGCTGAATTTCCCCAGGCTCTTTCAGGCAATTTCATTTCCCGGCACAATTCTGTCTGCTTTCCCTGTCTTGTAATTCATCTTTGCTGTTTATCTGATTATCACTATATTGCTGGCCAGTTTAATGTAGAGACAACTTGACCATATTCACTCATTTATTAAATAATTTATTAATAAACTCTGGAGACTGCTCAAAACACTCAAATGAACTTTATTAGCATAGTGTGAATAATTCAGCACTTTCTACAAAAAGAAAAGGCCTTAGGAAATACAAAATAAGGACGCTGTCTTGCCAAGTTTCCCAGCTAGGCTTTTCCTGGAGTCGAAGGGCATTGGTCTGCTGCCAGAGTCTGTCCCCATAAGGAGGCTTTCAGGCTTAACTTTTCACAGGAGAGCATATTTCAAGATACAAAACCTAAAAGTTCTAAAAAATTAGTAGGAAATCCAATAGTGTCGATTTCTTGTAGAAGTTTCTTCTGCACAAGGATAACTGATTGAGGCTACCCATCTTTAGATATTTCCAGAATATCAATCAAGTCAATATTATAATTAATTTCCCAGTCTGAACATTAAATTAGTCTAATTTTATGCATGTGTGACTGAAGCATAAAGTTTTGACTGTGAACTCAGAATGGTGGGTGTGTTGAGTAGAAGAATCTTGGTTATATATTGAATTTTGGTTATAATCTTGACAAGAATTATACAATTATAACTCAAGAATGCTGTATATACAGTGTGATTTTGCACAAAGGACTTCTATGTTATGATATGTTTTCACAACAAATAAAGGAAGCAAAGGAGATCTTTCAGGGATCTTCCCAGCATAGGAAAAATTCTTCTTTAATGGGGATGCCCACTGTTCGTGGGGATTTTATCTTCTGCCTGTCTCTTCCAGATGCAGTAGTCTTGTTAGCAGCAGGAGCTATTACTCATATGTTCTCACAGGAGAGAAAATAGACAGAGAGGAGTGAAATGGCATACTATTATGCTTAACTTTGTGGATATCCTAAGATACTGCAGTGCTTTGGAACCTTTGATGTGACCATGATCCTTTTGAAGTCGGTGGCACAGAGCTGCCTTAGGCTCCAATGGACATCAGGGAGTCATTTAACAGGTGCCTCCATTCTGCACGTGGAGAACAACCCTGGTTCAAACCCCGTGGAATCCAAATTCTCCCTGCTTTCATTGTGCTATCTCACACAAACAGGGTCACCAGGCTGGAGGAATAAGTACATTTTGGCAAGAGGGAGTCTGTTCATCCAAGACGTGAATCTGTCACCTTTTAGATTGTTTCCATGCTGAGTGGCTTTTTCTGCCTCAGCTCTTCCCTCTTTAAACTCAGAATAAAAATCTTATACCTGCTCCCAGTTACCTCTCAAGAGTAGTAAGTATTAATTCGCTCATATTTCTATACTGCTTTGAATGTGTAATGAACACTGTTGTTTATTCTTACAATTTAAGACTTCTGGATGTGAAGATTAGGGCCCTGTATATACTGACTTCTGTGATTTCTATTTTTACAGTTGTAAGTTGCTATTAAAAATATGCACAACTTATTACAACTTATTACAGTTCCTTTCACCAAGGAAATGGTGACAAGCTGTTGTACAGGTAATGAGGCAACATACACTTCTGTTTTGCTAGTCAACCATCTCCCTTTTCTTTGCTTCCTTGCCAAAGGCTTTTATTTTTGTGATGCCTGGGAAAAGGCAGCACCACTAGCTGGGTTCCCTTTGTCTCATTCTTTGTCTGCTAGGAAGGCTACAAGTTCAC
The DNA here is from genome assembly GCA_004320125.1 of Scolopax mira. Taxonomy (NCBI): domain Eukaryota; kingdom Metazoa; phylum Chordata; class Aves; order Charadriiformes; family Scolopacidae; genus Scolopax; species Scolopax mira. The sequence goes on from BJBW01003092.1 coordinate 53,409, forward strand.
ATTTTAAGAGAAATCCTCTGAGATTCATGTGTGTGGTGATTTCTATGAAGCAGCTGGAAGTACATTTTTTATGACAATATCTGATTTTGTTTACAAAGGCCAAGCCCAATTCTATTGTAAATGTCTAGGGGAAATGCTTTTAACTTTTATTCAATTAATTCAAAATACTGAGGCAGTAAAAACAGCTTGCTTAGAAGTCCATTGTAAAAGCAGTGATTTATGGTGTCAGTTACTCTAATGATAACTTTATAGGATTAAATTATTTATTGCTAGGAATTCAAGAAAACTATAACTAAATGCAAAACAAATAATGCTGCTATTTATGTTTCTTGGAAAAGAGGATCATTACATTTTCTTTTCTCCATTGTTTCTTACTGTATAACTAACTTTCGGTAATTGAAATCTATATCAGTGATTGAAAATTGTGAGTTGTAACCCAGCCCCTTCTGGAAGAATGTACAAATAAACCAGCTCTCAGCATTTTGTTTCTTCAATACTGCAAAAACAGTCTTGAAAAGGTCTTCTTTCATCCTTTCCAAGATTATCTGAGAGGAAGACTTCACTTTACTCCTTCTTATATCAGTGACAAAAGTTCAATGCCTAGCACATTGAGGTCCAAACCTTGATCATTGGCCATTTCTGCTGAAAACCCAGCATTTTCAAATCACAGTCTTATGTGTTGAACACACATATTTTAGGACAAAATCAGCTTGCATTCTGAGCTCACCTAGGGTATTATCCTCACTGTAAATAGAAATACAATTTCGTTCAGTGAGTAATTCCTGTAATCTGCACTCCAAGTATTACCCTCCATTAGACATTGACAGGAGATCAGAAAATCAGGGGAAATGTCTCACTCCATCAAGGTTCATGTCAATATCTTCACTACAGAGAGAAACCTGCTGGTCTCGGGGAACTTACAGTATGAGCTGGAAAAGACAGGAATGGATGGAGAAAAGGAGAAGAAAAAAGATCCATGCATTCCAGATGTTTCAAAAAGTCACAGGAGCAACCAAGCAACAAAAACTACATCTCTGACTCTCGCTACAAAGCTCTGCAGATGCTGGAAGAGGTTGTCTCAAGACTTCAAGCAGCTTACAAAGAGAGATACAGAAAAGACAAAAAGTATGCCTTTGAAAGAAAAGAAGGTGTAATCCACATCACAGATATATTTAAGGTAGATTCTTGGTTTTTTATACCGATGCATGAATAATAATGTTCAATGAAATTGTGCATAGAAGGCATGAGACTAATTGACTATTAGCAATTATGGGGATCAGACATTCATTATCTGACACTGCATCTGTTTGCAGATTCTGTAACTTTTGTTCACCTTAGCAGGTTGTTATTATTTGCTCAGAATGTCTAATTGCCATTATAACCTAGTTCAAAAATTCAGCCATCCACTCAAGGAACTAAGCATATCACATGACTGGAAACTACTACATACCAGGAATATTGGAAAAGGAGAAGAAAAAAATTACTGTCAAAAATGTCTCTTTTAGAACTGTTGGTTGAACAGCTATATATAATGAAGCTATTCCTTTAAAACGTGGTGTTGCTTGAGAGTTATTAGATAAACAAAGAAAGAAGGATACAAAGAAGAAATGGATACTGTTTGTAATGTTTGCCAGTCTGCTAAGCAAACAAGTAAAAGCAATTTTTGGCAGACTGAGGAGCATCAGAAATGAACTAGGTTGTCACACAGGAAAGAAAAAGTAAAAGAACTTTAGCTTTTCTTCCACAAAGAAAAAAATGTGGGTTTTGTCAGAAAGGCGAAAAAATATGCATGAGTCTACCTGAGAAAAGAACTATTGTTTGGCATCTTCAGACTCTAGAAAATAAAGTATTTTGTTAGCAAAAATCCATCTGTTACTAAAAAACATTGGATCTACAGAAAATTTATTGGCTTTTATGTAAACCTATTGTGTTTTTAAGAAGAGTTTGTATGCATTTCTGAAGACATAGTTAAAGAATTCTTTTCATTCCCAAAGTGTACAGTTGAATTTTTTCATGACGTATAAAAATTATATGTCAATTTTAGGTAATTGTAGGAAGAACACTCCATGTTTGTGATATATAATTTAAATAATCAAATTTAAATCAGTGGATATTGTACAAATCATTGCACACTTACTTACAATGTAAACAATGTAATGCAACAGATTGATAGAGAAAGGTTGGCTAACAAAAAGATTGAAATTAATCCCAAGCAAATTATCCAAAACAATGTTTCACACAAAGCTGAAAAAATGTCAGTCAAATAGAACCCAATATAATTTTCATTAAATTGGAGGGACAATCAAGTTCACCACGCTTGAAGTTAATAATAAGCAATATGAGAAGGTTTTTTGTAGTTAGTGATGGATATACAAGAAAAGAATGACACTGATAAAGAAATAATTGAAGAAATTAGTTTCCTGACATCAATAAGAAAGAATTACTTCCAATAAAGTAAAATATGCAATCAATCAACTCAAGGAAGGATGTTCTCATGGGAAAGATGGAGCACAGTATGAGTTACACTCTAGTTAATGACCTAGAGTAGAAGTGTAGGTCACAGGATAAATATTTAAACAAACTTTATGAGACCTCAGCATCTACTGGTGAAGGAGCAATGGATCAATAGAATAAGGTGCGTTTGGTTAGGACATGCCATTTGGGCCCTCCAAATGGCATGATGGAGCAAGGATGGAGGAGACATACCATCCCAAATGTTTGCTTTTTTAAAAGAAAATTATGCCTGCGTGCATAAATGTAACTCTTCAGTTGTGATTTTAAAGGAAGATTTTATAGCAGCTGAAGATCAGGGTGAGTAGCTTCAAGTTAATTTTCTTTCAGCAGGGAGGGATGCACAGATTGATGCAGTCTCTCTTTTTTCTTTTATTATTGTCTTGAAGATATTTTATCCCATCATAAAATAGGCTAAATTAAAATAAAATAAGGAATGTCTGCAGCTTGCCACAAAAAATTTAATAGCCAAAATCCTTATGCAGTTTTGAAATTGTATCTTAACCTCTAAATCCACTGCTTTTTTTTTTTTTTAAAGAAGTGTAGGGTTGGAGATTCTCCCCTCAATGAAATAGAGAGATAATGGATTTCAACACTTTTCAATTATAACGACAATAATTTACAGATAAGATGGGCAATCATGGTCCATGTTATGGAGGTAGTAGCCACAACCTTCACCTTGTCTCTGATGTTTACGCCAGGTAAAAGCACCCAGAGCAGAAACGAGAGCCTCCAGTGTCCCCTTGGTGGGTGCAGAGTGTGCCTGTCCCCTGCAGTGAGAACAGCAGCCCTCCAGCACAGCACACCCTGCTGCAACACCCTGCCCCAGCCCTTTGGGCTTCAGGCCCTGGGCTGATTTGGCAGACAACACAATTGAAGCGATTCATGCATTTATCCTACAAATTTATACTTGTAAATATAGATACTTACACATTTTACATAGGGTTTTTTTTTACACATTTCACATGTGTAATCTTTTCAGCTATATTTGTTAGATACCACAGATGTATAAACTGGCAGCGTTTCCAGGCAGTTCGTACGGAAAGAAGAATAATCATAAAGTAGCAGTATTTTCAGGGGCTGTTACTTCAAAACTATTGATGTCCATCAAAAATACCTACTCCACCATAGCTGCATCTTCTGCTTTCTCTCCTTGTAGCCCGGTTGAGAGTCTCTGTCACTGGACAATTGGCCCACTATGCTGCTCAGACAGATATTGTGCAAATTGTGATTTTTTCCCCCCTCTATCTCAAATGTCATCTTGTTTAGATGATTGGTAGCATTAAGCAATTGCTGTTATACAACCACATTTTTCTACTTTCCAGTGAAGATTTTAATGCTAACAATTCCTATAATGTGAAATATTTTGGAATCATTAGGACGTGAGACAGAATTAAGTAAGAGAAAGAGGTGATGATAACAATGGTGGAATTGCTTTTCCAGATTCTGCATTCTAGCCACCTTAACACTTTTTTTTCCCTTCACAGTTCTTTCCAGAACATTTACATGAGAGGAGAAGCGCAAAATACTATGATCCTGAGACAGAAATTAATGAAATGATTCACATATCAGAGACTGACACAATGTCAGAAACATTGCAAGATAGGTAACATATTAGCTTCATGTATTTTTATTATGTTTGTATGTTTTCCATTTATTTGGTATTAGTATTATGTAAGTCTGAATATGTATATACATATATATAAATGCATTGTCAGATAAGCTGAAATCATCATCAGAAAGCTCTCTTCTACTGTAGGACTTGAAGAAATTTTAGTCCAGATAACGACCACTGGTATTCATAACAAAGTCCTAGGATTAAAAGGTCTTTTACTGGAGCAAGGTTGACTGGAGGAGTAGAAACTGGAGTTTCTACTAAGAGCTGGGGATTTCAAGTTAACCAGTTAGATATAAACATAAAAGTCCATAAAATTAATCAAAGGCAGCTAGAACAATTCGCTGAGTGTGTAACAATCAGGCATTTTGATAAGACATACCAGTATAATAAGAAAATTATAACTAGGGACTCTTCTGTCTCTACTTTTGTTACAAGCAAAGCTTTGATCATACGTGTCCATCCTCTCTTATTATCTTACATTTTGCAACAAAATTAAGACAGAACCTCACCTGGAGTAATTTCTGCTTAAGCCATATCCAGTGTCCATACTTTACTAGAGGTTTGTTCTTGATTAATATTTTAAGTATCTGACAAGATCAAACAGTTTTATTACCTTACATGTTTAAAGGTCCTCCAATTTGGCAAGAAGCTCATGATCTCAGTGGAAGCTTAATGCAAAGAGAATTAATTATCTTTGAAAGCAAAATACTAAAAATGCCGTTCTCATGTTTGTAGCTTTCGGACCTGCAAAATACATGCTATGCCTTAAAATGAAGCACTCATTATTTGACATAAAAAGCTGTTCCTTGCAGCAGATGGTTGTTGGTCCAAGTAATCAGTGTTACAACATCATTTCTCTGAAGAGGCAGTAGAGTGCAATGCATAGTTAAAAATATTTAATAGTCAGAGCAGTTTGCCCTTCAAATACATCTCCTGGCTGCATAAAAGGAACATATGAGAGAAAGACATGCTTCAACAGTGCACGTGAGTAATTCTGCCTCTTTATACCCAAGTAGTTCTTTGAAATGGTCAGTGTCCAGACAGAAGGGGGAAAAAAGGAGCTGGAGACAAATGGTTACATCAAGTAGTATGAGCTAATCATCCATAGGTGAAAACATTTACCCTCCTAAATACAAACCTTATGATCCAAATGAGGTAGAGGACTTAGGAGAGTCACAGCAGTGCACAAATTATGTCATGACACACAGAATCACAATGGGAGAAGGGAAAAATTATTGAATATTAGTAGCTTTTCCATTTGAAAGGAAAATTTTACTTTTTGGTTGTCAAAAATTAGTACTATCATGGAATATATTAATTAATACTGTGTTCTAGCAACTTTAATTCCTCTTTTCTTGGAATTCTTGGCAGCTTAAGGGCCAGTGGTGGGTGTGATATGTAGGTTTCAGTGATTATGGGTATTTGGATAAAAAACTTGAGTCTTTTTATCAAAGGAAAATTATTACTGAGAATAAAAAAAATATTTTTAATTCCATGGAAAGTTTGAAGTGCACTCAATTACTAACAGAGCAACCATGTTCTTATTTTATCTGCTTAGATGTCAATTGGTAAAAAATCTCATAAAGTCATCAGTGTTACTTCAGTGTAAAATTGTTGTTGAGGAGATAGATCAGGTTCATAATTTTATCTAAATTGTTTTTATTTGTAATGGAACCATGTGACCCACAGAAAAATGTGCACTTATCGTGGATCATTTAACACAGCCATCTCTACATTTCTTAAGAATGAAACTTTCATCGCAGTGTGACTTCTGCTCAGGATATCAATCTTGTTATTATGCCTTGGCTTAATTCATTCTCACAATAAAATCATACTTGCACTTGGCAGATGAAATAAGGAATAATGAGGTACTTACAGAAATTAGATTTCTACATTATAATATAATCAGATTTTAATGAAACAAGTAATATATACCATTCATATCATTTTGCTTTGTGATAAACCTCACTGGATTAACACAAGATTTGTTTTGGTCACCACGAAGAACTGAAATGATTTATTCTTTGATGTAAAATGTTGCTTTATCTGTGTAAAATCTATTACAGCATTATATACGGCCTTTATTATTTCTCTCCTATTGGATAATTGGAGGTCTACAGTATTATTTAAAGTGATGAAGTAGTAACCTTAGCTCATTTAACACTTTTCAATTTCATGCTTGTCTTCTGTAAAATCTTCTCCATAAATTAAAGTTCAACAGAACATGGATGCAGCACAAAGTATAAAACTTAAATACATATTGATTAAAATTGTATCCAGAGTCAATGAGACCAGAACTTCTGGAGAATGTGTGTTACCAATCAGTGTAAACTTTGCTTATAAAGCACGCATTCTAACAATAGTGAACTTAATCAAACCAAGGTAGAAATAGGAAAGCCAGCAATATCAAGGTAAGTAGTAGAATGTTTTCAACAGTGACTATGAGCTTAGTTGTCATGATTAATTCTATGTTACCTTCGAAACACCCTTGACATACATCCTCTTCTCTTGCACAGAAATATAACAAAGAAAAGAAGTTAACATGAACACTCAGGTCTTAATATGAGTTTTTGCTGAAGAACTTCAGGAACTTAACTGGATTCTACATCTAAAGGTAAGCTATTGTAGGCTACTCTGTAATTAATGCTCTGAAACACATCTCCAGAGGGAAAATCAGATCTTAGATGTGTCTCCTTGAGGTGCCATCTCTCTTTAGTGATTTCATAAGATGAATAAGCCTGTAACTTTGGTGCTGCAGAAAAATGCATTATGTTACCACAATGGAAACGATCCCAAGTGTCTATAGTTCAGACATTTTCCCAAACTAGATGTATACAACAAAGTGTATTTGGAAGAGAATAAAGCTTAGCAGGTCTGCATAGAAGCAGGCACTTTTCTCACCAAGACAGAGAACTGTTAGTATTATAAATGGACAAGCCAATTACTGGGCTGAGAAGCAAATGAATTTTTGGAAGCTGTAAAAATCACTTAACCTTAACACCTGATGCTCCCTCCCAGATTTATAGTATTCTACTCTCCTAGACCTTTTTTGTTATTATAGCCTGGTGATTGGAAGGATCCATGCCGTTTTGCCCTAGTGGATATTTTTGTCACGCTCTTTATAGGAACTGTTATTAATTCTAAGTTGTTCAAATTGTTATTCTTATTGTTACTGATTTAAGCAGTAGTTCATATTCTGACAAACTTCAGTTAAACTGCTATGGCTGCCCTTTTAGTGACCTTCCCAGTGGAGCTGTTTATTTGCAGCTTGGATGGGATGAAAATATTGTTTTAGAGAGGTAACATGTTTTCTTTATATTTCTCATTTTCATATGCTCTGGCAGAGTTATGCGGGAAGATTCTCCACTTGGCTTCTTTTGCATTGTAAATATAACCTATTTTCTGTGTTTTTTTCACACTTAGGTCTAAGGGTCACTTGCAGATTTCATTCCACAAGAATTGGCTTTGTCATCCTAACATCTGTAAACTAATACTTTGTATAAATTCTAGGTGAAGGTTAACCACTGACTCATAAAATCACAGCTAGTAATGATATGTTTTAAAATTTAATTTTACATTTTGGATAAGCACACAGAAGGATGTACAATGTCAAGTATTTGGAACAAAGATATTTGAAAAGGATGTGGAAAATTCCCAAACATGAATCAGGGCTCACTAGATGCCTTGTCAGGGAAGAAGTGGCATACTGTGTAGGGTATCACAAAAAAAGCCTTATAGGAGACTCGTTATGGTATACAAGTACTATAAAAAGTAGACCCCTTCCCCTCACCACCTTTGCAGACCAATCTCTCAGAAGAGAAAAATAATGAGAGTCAAAGGCTGCAGATCAAAGCCACACAAAACTATAATGGAAACAAATTATACAGTAAAAATAATTAACCTGCAGAAATCTGAATGGAAGAAATGGTTTCTACTGGTGATATCAGTGGTGATTAAGTGTGTAAGTGTTCATTAATGCCGCTTTGCTCTGGACTGCCTGTCTTTTCATCGCTTGGCCCTCTAACTTCCTTATTTAAGCAAAACTAGTGAATACAGGAAGATGATAGTAAGCAAATACACTGACAGCTGCTCTTAAAATTATTTTACATCAAGTTTAGTTAAACTGTGATAGTTTGGGGTTTTTTAATTTGTGCAAATCAATTCTTCAATTACTAACAGGAAAATATCTTATCTTTCTTTTTTTTTTCTTTTTTCTAGCAGCCCATACTGCCAATTTTCTTCTTTTTTATAAAAAGACTTCTCTCTCTTTTCAGTCTTACCACAAATAATTCCTACATTAACATTTTACTTTGAAACATTCTCTCCTGGTTTCTTTATTCTGTCTATTAAGCTATGTCTATTTGCATTGAACTTTGTGTGCTAATTATAAATCTAAATTGATAAACCTAAATTATGTGACTCTTTTGTAATAATGAGTCCATTTTTTAATATCAAGCTTTAATCTCTGCTTTACTTGAATTTAAATAAATCATCAATTCAAGCCATTAAATAAATCATTTCAGAAACTGTCAGTATATGTTTCAATATTTTTTAACAGTGTTGTGATCATTATTCTATTCAAAGGATATTTTTTTTAAGGTACACCTGTATATCATTAAAGGAGAAAAGGATAGAGAAAGGAAATGGAAGAGTAAAAAAAAATGCATGTCATGTTAAGAGGTGTCAAATTTAATATCTTCCTTTCTGCCCTGTTTTCATACTGAGAGAACAGGAAAAGTAACTGAACACAAGGAAACACTTTTTCACTGTGAGGATGACCAAGCCCTGGTGCAGGTTGCCTGGAGATTCTGCGCAGTCTCCCTTCTTGGAGGTATCTAGAGCCTTCTGGACGTGGTCCTGGGCAGCTGGCCCTGGGTGGTTCTGCTTGAGTGGGGGTTTTGGACCATATGATCTCTAGATGTCCCCTCCAACACCAACCATTCTGTGATTCTATGACTTTAAGCTATTGTTTTACAGCTCAACTGAAGGAACACTGAAATTTGTGGTTTGTCTAAGTGAGTACCATGGAGAATGTATAGCAAAAGGAAATATTTTGTGGTTTGGCCTGGGCTGGCCCCTAAAGGAATGACAGATGCTCTGTTTAACCTCTCCCCATTCAGAGACGGGAGAGTGAATGAGAGAGTCTCATGAATTGAAAAGAAAATTAAAACTACTTTAATGAAACTTTAGTAATAAAAAAGAAATATATAGATATCGATAAGAAAATAATGAAATATATGTAATAGATCTAGCTCTCAGCATGATGACCATGTCACCAGCAGGCACTAAGAAAATCTCAGACTGGACTCAGTCATGGACAGGAATTCAACTTCTGATCTGGATTCAGGAACACAGGGATTGCTGTCAAAGGCAGATGGACAGACAAGAGTCCTCCTTGAATACCACCCACTGAAGAAAGAGGCTGACCCCTTTGATCCCTCAGCTTTTATACTGAACTGCAGGTGGGATGGAAAACCCTGTTGGTCAGGTTTGGATCAGCTGCCCTGTCCACTCCCACACACATATGATCCCACTGCCCTCTTCCACTTCCAACCCCTCCAACTCTGTGCAGAACAAAGCGAGCTGGCCTTGTTGTTCTAGCAATAAGTATAAGCAGGAGCCTCTCTGAAAACCATTCCTTGGTATTCACTAGAATAATCAGGCCTTCTCTGCTAGAAACAGATACTGTCTAAAAAATATGCCTTTAATTTCAGTCAGTTAGAACAAGGCTTAGCTGTGAAGTAAAATTACTGAAAAGAAAAAAGGTCCTGTCTTTCCTCAAACCAGGACAGACAACTATACTATTTCTGTCACACCATCACCAGAGAAGTAATTTGAGGAACCACAGAAACCAGACCAGGAGAGAAGTAGGTTATAAACAGTAGCAATAGCTTTCATACTCTTCTTACATACAGTGGCTGCTCTTGAAGGCTAGTATTTAAAGAACTGCATGAGCCCGAGCAGACAAGAAAGACAGGAAAATATGTAGTCAAGTCAGCACAATCTGGTATTGCAGAAACTTCCTCAAGAGTGGCAGAAGAGATCGTAATGATCCCTGTAGCCCACGTGTCAAATGTAGCATAAGTTAGTGCAGTACGTTTTGCAGCTGTTACATTGATTGGGGTTAGGCAGACAGGCTATGTATGCTGCTTCTTCTGAGGTTTCCAGCAAAAGAGCATCCAAGAAGGTGAATAACTTCATTCATCTTCCCTGTGTTTAGCTTTTGCCAACAAGGACAACCCCTGCAGCTGTGAAGCAAGCTCTGATACTGTATGAAAAGTGAACAGAGTGTGATAGGAGCTATACAAATGCAAGGTATTACTGACATGCATGAATGAGATATAATAAGTTTGAAATCAAACTGCCAGCGTTAAAAATCAAAGTATGTAATGTAGCTATGTTTTGACAAGTGACACAAAGCTGCAGCTGAAGCAAGACAGCAGCGTAAAGGTGATGATTTGGGTTGACTCCACCCAAGCATACATACTATCAGAAACTACATTGCTTCATTCTCCTTTAAAGACTGACACAAGATCAGCTCTCTCGGTTCTTAGTCGAGTCACAAACGTTAACTGCTGCTGAAGGATCCAGCCAGGGTTGAAGGACTGGGACAGGAAATTCATGGGGTTTTGTTGCAAGTGTTGCAGTAGACACAAACTGAGGATAAGGTTACAAGATCTGGCCATGGAATTGAACCAGTTAATGCAGTAGCTAGTCACTGCAATGCTCCACAGAGTAAGGAGTTGGCCTTTGAGATAATTTTAACAACACATCCTAGGACAGCGGTATTGCATTTTTTGCCACACTACTTCATGGGGGTACACCTCCACAAGATACAAGGATACCCTAAGCTTCTTCATGGTCAGTCTGCAGGGTATGTCCTGTAAATTACAGGTTTCTTTGACACATACATAGCACCCTAGCAGTTATTCTTTAGAAGGCATATCACATATTTAAGCTGCTTCAATGAATTATTATATTTTTTTTAGCATAGCTCATAAGATAAGGCCTACCCTGAATTATGTATGTTTCAGAACTGAGGTTCATACAGTGCATTTTAAAAGTTAATGCTATGTTAAGAATACTGGCCTGTGATTTGCCAATGACCTTGGTTTTCATTAAACACCAAGTTACATTATAGATAGGGCATAGACCAGAATGAAGAAATAACAAGATCCGACCAGACTGGATTTAGACCAGACTAATGAGCTATCTATATTCAATATATATTCTAGACTTTCTGTGTCACATGATTCAGAGTAAGGGACAACAAACAAGACAGTTGTCAACTAGGCAATTTCTTTCTAACCCATCTAAGTAGAGGTTGGTTCATACCCTGAAAAATGGAAATTTAGATTCCTTTCAAAATATTGGCTTTTTATATATTTTTATTAGTCATACAGTTGTTATTAACCATGTATGTGACACTTTTTATGATGACAATGTGATTTGGCGACATCATCTCTTAAGGGACTAAGTTTCCTGGTCAAACTGTGTGTTTTAAATAGCCCGTTTTCCCTTTGGGCTTCATATAAGACTACTTCTCAGGTTTTTGTTATCCTCACCCTCATTTTTGATCTCTGTCTATATTATCCTTTCAGAGCTGAAATGAAACCTACTGAATAAAATGTGCCAGTGGAGAGCATGCTCTTGACTTTATACAATTGTGTTAAAATATTGCAATATTCGTCTCCACTATTATGCTATTTCTTTAGTTGACCAGCATTTACTGAGCAGGAGGAGGAGGAGGTCTTCAATGTGTTGTTCAGAACAGAATGCTGTTTTAGATTCCAGATCCTAGTATCTCTCTGCTATCAAGTTACTGGAACTGCTGCTGAAACAGTTTTCTATCATTTCTTCTATGTACTTCATTGTACAGAGCATTATTCAGATGTATTCTCTTCCATGCACAAATGTTTATGATCTGCTTGTTAGCAGTTCCAATGTCATCTGTGTTTTCTAATTCCTTATATATCCCTTGTCTATTATCCCTCTGATTTTGATCCCTGATTTAAGTAAATCTCCACCTCCATTCTTTAAATGAATCCAATGTGTTCATTTAATGTCTAATGCTATTCTTTTTAATCCATTGGCTCCAATTTCCCACTATCATGCTTAAGAGGATAAACTGTTTCTTCTTCCTCTGCCTATTGCTTACTCTCTTCAGGAAACTGCTATTATTCTTCCTTGGTCCACTAATTATATTTTTTACTTGCTACAGTGCTTGCTTTCTTTAATCCATTGAATTTCCTACAGTTCACAGTCTTTAATTATTGCAAACGCTTTGTGTTTACCTTTGCTGCTGTTCTCTTTACATCTTTATTTTAACTACATTGGTTTCTGCCACTCCTGGATATTAAGATTTAGTAAAGCACTTACGTGAGTAAGCAGAGAGTATTTGTATTTTACAGTGAAGTGAATTTTCTGGATTTTGGTGTAGAGAATGGATTTATATTGCACTTCTGAAGATATAACACGTTGACAGGTACTTACATTACATGGCAGATAAACGATGATGATACCAGTTTTCCACTTTTCTGGCCGTACTATTGATCTTGTTTATCAGCACTACCATAAAACACCTAGCTATTCAGTATGTTATCTGCCCCAATTAGGTGAATCTCATTAATCCCATCTTGTATGTTATCTGTCTCTGAACTTGTAATATTTGAATTCCATCTTAGAAAATTGTTTACAGCGATTGAACAAGATAATGGAACACTAAAACAAGTTTGTATCCTTTGTTTCAAAATCTTATGTAGAATCTTTTTTCTCCCTTTTGCTAGAGGCAACTACTGGCTTTGTAGCATTTCTAGAACCTGTTATCATTGCCATGGCAAGAAACCAAAGGAAACTCTACTTTTCTTTCTAAGATTAAATATGACTAATTTCCTTTTTTTCCCCCCTAACCCAGAAGAACTGCTCTTTTTCTATCCAGATATAAATGAACCTCCCTTAACATTTCATGGAGGGATATGTATTCATATATGAATCTATTTCTCATGAATAATCAAATATTCTCAATGATGTGATTTCTGAAAAAATTAGAATTAACCTGTAATCAGGGAATCTGAGGAAAAGGAACAAGACTCTCTCCCATTAAACAATGTTTAACAGTGCTGAACGCTGGTCTGCTGTGTCTCAAATCCAAGAGACTTTATTTTGCCTGTATTATTCCTAATATTAGTCATGTGAAAAGTCAATTATCTACAACTAATTTGAGACTACTAATTATCTGAAATGAAACTAAATTTCTTCAACTTTAGTTGCTTTTTTTTTTGTTGTTCCTTGGTATATAAATCAGTAGTCATGATTTCTGCATCTTATTTCTGTTTCTGAGGTGGACTGGGTGCACTACTTAAAGCTAAACCCTCTCTGTTCCTCAATTTATTCCTCACAAAAAGAGGATTAATGGGGCATAATGAAGAGGCAGTACACTGCAATGGGTGTCTGTAACAGATGTTATGGAAGT
>BJBW01003092.1:67179-99967 GCA_004320125.1 Scolopax mira
CGGTCCTAACAGGGATGTTTCTCAGAAGAACAGGGAGGGCTCAGCCAGTCTGCCTGCTCATGTATCAGACCAAAGTGAGCTCCTGACTTCTAACAGAACATGTTGTTTCTCCACACAACTTGCAACATCCATTACAGTGATATCCTCTCCCCTCTCCTTGATTTTTAATGCAAAATTTACAAGAAAAATAGTCACATAACAGTTCATTTTGCATATGTATTCATTTTAGCATTTTTAATTAGTTTTATTAAGGATTTCATTGGAATTAGCACAACTTCTATTTCAAAGTGGGAATGTACTGCACAGTGAGAAAGTTTTGAATTATGTGGCACTACACTTCTGTATTTTTTTTACCAAAAAATTTAACTGCACATTAAAGATGCATTACATTTGAAAGACACAAAATAAACTCTGGAGAATAAACATATGATTGTGTATTTTAAAATAAACGTAGAGCATGACTCTTAAACATTTGTTTCATCTCATTAAGAGAGGGGGAAAGCTACTTTAGTTTCACAGCTCCCATTGTAGAATAATTTTGTGATGATTTTGGTAGGTATGAGGGGTTGCTTTCAGGCTGCCTTCTCCTGTTGTGGGAGTCCTGCATAGCTCAGGGTTTAAATTCCCCCTCTGGCACTTGGAATACTGGTCTGTGAGTTGAAGGTTATATCTATACTGTTAACTAAAACAGGGTAAGGGAATGTTTTTGTGTCCTGAGGACAAGCAGCAATGCCTGGCTCCTGTCCAATCTATGCAGCACTTGGCCATAGGTCTCCCCTAAGCCCCATGTGGTGTACATCTGTACCCAGCACATAATTATTTGTTTTTACGTATATTTTTCAGTTCAGCCAGTATAAGAGGCTAGAGTAATACAAGGGCTATGTTGTGGCTTGTTAGAACAATATTTAAATATCATGAAATGAGGACATGTGTTGCATATCCTGTTCTGTGATATGAAGGTACGAAGGGAGATTGAGGATGTAAAATCTGGATTATTTTAGGAAATAAAACTATCTGAGAAGAAGGGAACTGTACCTGGTTCAGTCATATCCTGATAAAGAAAATGGCCCTGGCATGTTGCACCCTTCAAAGGCATTGCTTGGAGAAGAGCTTATTGGTTTGTACCAAAACCATGCCAAGAAACATGCTCACAGTTCAGCCCTGTGGATACTCAGCAACACAGTACTTAATTCAAGGTCCTATTTTATTTAGCAGACATAAAGAAGGTCAGTTTAACATTCGGTCTTCTTCACTGAAAAGTTCTTACTTCTGTTATATAGATATGCCCATTTGGGTGCAGTAATAGTTTAATAATGGAGAAGAAGACAGGATTACTATAAAACTGGTGACTATCAGCAGAGATAGTCTTGTACACCAAGGGGAAAAGATACATTGATCTAACTGTGTCCATATTACTGCTTTAACTTTATCAGTATATTTTAAGAGACATAACAATGTTCCCACTAAGGCTTGTAGCAAGGTAACTTTAATGTCAAAAAAGTCAAATATTTGCTACATCATAGTCAGTACAATTTTACTAGTGCTGTGCACACTTGCTGCTTGTGAAGTCTTGTGTGCTAAATTAGTCCACGATGCAGCAGCAGACTTTGGCCTATTAAGTCTGGCTTTTTGGTCCATCAGGCTTCTCTCTGGTGGATAAAAACTTATCTGGGGCTATGTTATCCACCTGGTTTCCACAGTGGCCTGCTGACAAAGAAAAGAGGTATTTCATCTTACTTGAGGGGACAGTGTCACAAAATATTTACTTTCCAATGGGCTAAAGCCAAATGTATATCTTAGCTTCTCACAAGGAGAGGAGTCCTTGTTGTAGGCCTGTGAACTTTTTCTTCTCGATCTTAGGGCTTCTGCATGTTTTCACCTTAGAAGAAACTCAAGCAACACAGCACATTCTATCACTTTCATTTGTGTCCATAGCAAAGGCTGAAGCGAATACCAGAACAAACCTACTTCTCAGACCCGTCTTCTTTACTTTAAAGTTTTAAAGGTCAACATTACACTGTTTTAAAGAACTGTAAATAGACTTTGGTAAGATTTTTCCCATGTGAGAATCTGTGAAAGAATGCGCTGATTTTAAAAATATTTTTTGAGCTCAGAGGAAACTCCTTCAGACCATTACAGAGACTCTTCTCAGTCAGATGCTGGGAGTTAGTTCAGGCTTTAACCAATTTTTAGATACATGTTTCATACAAACATGCTCTCAAAAGTAAGACCTAATGCTTCTCATTTTTGTCAACAAAAAATTGCAGATGCCTGAAAGAAATCAGAGCTCTAAACAGGAGTTTATCCTGTCAAAAACAGTCACCCCAGATATAAAAAGACAAATTTTTATTGCTCTTTATGAAAAGAATCTTTTTTTCTGAGACTAGTGGGTGCTCCATGAAGCAGCAGGAGCTTCAAGGCAGAATGACAGGTACTTTGATTTGAACAAGAAAAATGAAAGATCTTAATGACTCCAGACACTGTAGGGTCCTTACCTCATAAATATGTCTGATTCATATTCATTGCTTTCAGCAGGGCTGAATCGTTTCAAGCAAAATGATAGCAGGAAAAAAAAATCTGTTTTTTCTCTTGACTGTTGAGTGGCATCACTCATTCTTGAAATCACTTTTGTGTGAGTAGAAAAATTATCCAGGACACCTGTGGAGTTGTGGGCATGGTTCTCCAAATCATTTGCTGATGACGTAAGGGCTGTGCATATGGACTATATTGCAGAATGGAGATCTAAGGAGTTTTAGAAAATCCTTATTTCCACTAATGTCATTGAAGGCAAGTCATTTCCTGGGGAAGGATTTGTTAGGTTCCATATAAACCCTGCTTACTGGAAATAGTTTTGAGATTTTCAGACTTTTCACCTTTGTCCATTTACTTCAGCTCTACAGAATTATCCACAGTACTTATTTTCAAAGTAATTCTAATGGTTTTTCTTTAGACACACAATCTTGCTTAGTTTGTTAAAGAATTTTTTTTTTGAGGAAAATGCTTATTTCAGTAAGAATTTTGTGGCTGACAATTGCATTTAGGCTCACATCTTTGATCAGGAAATCCTCATAATACTTTGTCTCTCTGACAACAATTCTGAATGGTATTTGCCTCTTATCATTGAATCAGAAAATCTTAGAAATGCTGTTTTGCAAAAATATCTAGAATTCGGGGATGTTCAGTTGTTTTTAAATAGTCGTGTTTGATTGTTTTGTGTGAAGTCCTTATTGAGCAATGCTTCTCTGAACTGGTCTTGTCATTTGGACATTAAAATGGTGTCCAAGTGGACCCTTTAGGACTGATGAGCCCCCCTTTACTAACAATTAGAAAGCATGAGAAGTAAATAGCTAGTATAATAAAATCAGTTATCTAGTTCTCTTTGGTAACAGATCTTTGACATACCCCTTTTTCTTCCTTCACAATCAGAGATTTTTTAAAGTGATACATATTACTTGAGCAGAAATAAATATTTAATACATACTGTTGCACTTGCACTGTTGCTTTTCTCAAACATTATTGATCCAGCAGTAGAATCCATACAGTTTAGGGCTATAATTCATATATCCACAGTTAAAGCTCTGGGCCTGCTTAAAACCCATGTGGCCTTACTGGACTGCATTTTATTCTTAATTATATCCATGCTAAATTAGAGCAAGTCTGTTTAAGTCAGCTGACAATATAATCTTTGTCTTCTATATTCAGGAAATTTCCTCATTAATTTTTGTTCTTTTCCTCAATGTCAGTTCCCCCTCCTCCCCTAATACATTTAAGATATGATCACTTATCTTTTTCAGGATTATTCATTGGAACAATGTTTGTCAGAGTGTTACTTTGCAACTTGGATTACTACTCACCTGTTGCCATTTCTGTACTTTTTTTTTTTTATTAATTGTTGGGTGCAACATTTCCTAATAATGAAGGAGGCTGCTGCTGCTGGCCAGAAAGATAAGGACCCTTCTTTGGCCATAACAGATCTTTTCCCATTCCATTGAGAAAAGTGATGCAAAGGTCATTTTTCGAGGTCAGTAGCAAAGTCACACTTTTTCCTGCCTTCATGGCTTCCTGGATTATACTGCAGCAAAAATAAAATCATTTACTTCATCTTTGAAGAGCACACATGATGTAGCTCCATCCACCTTGCCAATTCTGTCTCCTTCACACTGCTGTGAGATCATCTACCCCAGCTAATCCGACAAGTTTGCTAGACTTCATCATCTGGCTGTTCTGTTTTTCTAAGATGATACCCTAAGAAACCCCTCTGTGCTCAGACTGCTATCTTGTTGAGAAGGTGATTGGTAAAACTGTCCAGATCTGTCTCTTTGGTTTCTTAAACTCCCTTTGTGTGTTGTTGTTTTCTCTCATCCATGCTTAGATGACAAGCTGTTTGAAACAGGGATGTTGTTGAAGCAAAGACTCCGGTCCCTGGCTGGATCAATCAGCAAGTAATAATAACTCCAGCAGAAGCAGAAGCTGAATAATGTATTATAGATAATATGTAGAAAAAGCTACCAATGTTATATAAAAATAGGCCTTTTTCCAGTGTATTCTTATGACTTCTTGGTTAACAATTGTAAAAGAAAATAACTGAAGTCTCCATTTTCTTATACTGGATGGTTAAAAATAATAAGTAATTTTCTTATACTGGCTGGTTACCACTGTTCTTCATGCCGACCATTTATATAATGTATCCTCAAGAGCAGTTGCTCACATCACTACATCACTTGTAATTGCTTAGCCTTCCATTTAGTTTTAGCAAAGCTTCCAAGAAACTGCAGAGCAGTGATGCCAAGGAATTTCAGAAGAGCCAGGCTGAAATGCGTCAGGATCTGATCTGGCTAATCTGAGCTCCAAACTGAATGGACAAATAATTTAACAAGGGGTGAAGGATGTCTAGCTTCAAGGTGGAATCAGTCCAGTAAGAAATGAAGTCCAGCAGATCCAAACAAAAGATGAAAGACTTCCTAAAGGCAACAAAGCTCAAATGAATCAAGCCAAAACCAATATGCAGATCTTCAAATTGGAGACGATGGAACTACCTCACAAAGTCTGGCGAGAAGGGAACTGTGTGATTCTTTTGAAAAATTGAAAAGTGCTCATGATAAGTAGAGCAGAAGGGAAGAGAGTCATCAGAGGTCCTGTGTTCATAATGAACTACTATAGCAGGCAGCTGTACTTGAAACTGTGTGGGGACTCATCAACAATGATATTGGGATGAGAAATGTTAATTACAACTGAACAGCCTCCTGGTTTGGCAGAAATCCCAGGACAAAGCGGTGGCACTTGGGCTGCGGATGCAATATTTTATACAATCCCTGCTGTTAAAAATGCTATAGTTTCCTCATTTTCATATATTGGTTCCAGAGGGAGTGAAAACAGATTTTGTCTCTTTCAGATAGAATCTCATATTTTTATAGTAATTACAGTAGCAGGCTAATGGTCAAATGTGTGGGGTTTTTTCTTCACTGGAGCTTAGAAAATTTAGCTGTTGTTTAAACGTCAAGTGTACTACCAAGGTGAAAGCCAATTCAGTGATTATCGTACTGGGACCATGGTAGATACAAATGACTTCACTAATTTATTGGCAAAAATTCATTACTGCATAGAAGTAGGTTCTAAAGGTAATTATGCCCTGAGCAAGCAAGTTACACATCAGCAGTCCTGAGAAACAAGAGCCATGCCTATGCCTGAGGAGCACACTCAGAGTTTGCATGGAGATTTGATGACTTGCAAGGGGAACAGGCTGCCACCATGGTTTCAGTGGCAAATGCTTTGCTCCATGACTTTTTGTACATATTTTGTACAGGACTCACTGGAACACTTTGATTGTTGAACTGGAAGATATTTGGCCAAGTGCCTGTAAAAACATCACCTGGGTGGAAAGTACCTATTTTCTGTGAAGGCCATCAAGATTTTAAAAAACTACAGGTTCCCCATCAGGATATAGCAAGACTTTGAGAACTGAGGACGCATGTTTTCTAGAACAGTCAGAGTCCTTGTGCACTGCATACTCACAATGGGGACTTGGTGAATTTAAACCACA
The DNA here is from genome assembly GCA_004320125.1 of Scolopax mira. Lineage (NCBI taxonomy): Eukaryota > Metazoa > Chordata > Aves > Charadriiformes > Scolopacidae > Scolopax > Scolopax mira. Next base: position 73,220 of record BJBW01003092.1, read on the forward strand.
GTTGGTCTCTTCTCAGTGGTTCCCAGTGTCAGGACAAGGGGCAACAGGAACAAGATGCAACATAGGAAGTTCCATTGAAATATGAGGAAGAACTTATTTATGCTGAGGGTGACAGACCACTGGAACAGGCTGCACAGGGAGGTTGAGGAGTCCCATTCTCTGGAGATTTTCAAGACCCACGTGGAAGCACTCCTGAGTAATGTGCTCTAGGTGTTCCGGCTTTGGCAGGGGAGTTGGACTAGATGATCTCTAGAGATCCCTTCCAGCTCTGACAATTCCGTGATTCTGTGATTCCTTTGTGGTGTTTTGTTTTGTGGTGTTTCTTTATTAATGGTTACCGGCATTCTGTTTCTTATCAAAGGGGCATACCCTACCCCATTCTCAATCTCTACCTCATTGTCTCAGTATGTTCCATTTGTAAAGATAAAAAATTCCTTAAAGAGGTTGTTAATGAAATCAGGAACTTGCTGGAGTGCGTGATACAGAGCTATGCTGTGAGTAATTAGTGTTAGCAGTTTGGATCAGGCATAAGTTTCTCTCTCCTCATCCCTTAGAAAGGCTTTCTTTCAGTATATTACATTAACCTACTTGCTTTATCATTAAAACTCGTTTTAGTTAAAAGCTTGTCTTCAAATATCTCCTAAATAATCAGCAAGCAATGCAACACGGTTAGTGCTATTTCACTCTGTATAGAATAAAATTAAAAATGTATTAATGTGGAAGACAGACTGATGACCTTAACCAAATGGCTGGGCAATCACCTTGCTGGGGGAAACCAGGTTCAAATGACTTCATAATTTAGTAATGTGGGCATCACTCAGTGTACTGGAACAACATAAATTGAAGCACTGAGGTAACTAAGAACATAATATTTTATGTCACTAGAGCTCTATGCCAACAGATCTGAGGAGAGACAAATACTTCCAGGATGAGAAATAGACACCTCAGTTGACTGAGGTTGCCCCTTAACTTCATCTTTTCCTAAACCTGTACCAGAATAAATGTATCAGAATAGAAATGTAGCAGAAGAGTAAGTAAACAGAGCTTTTAAGACAAGAAATGTGAGATAAGAAAAGGACAGAATGCATGTATAGTAAACCCATAAGTATTCAACAGCACCAAGGCCTTATTTAGCAATTTATTTGCTCATGTAGTTAATGTAAATTGAATAATGTCATTGGTATTCCATCAACTATGGAAATAAGCGTGATATTTTAACTGTCCACATTTGTTCTGAATTTTGTATTTTGCAGAACTCTTCACTGACTTCTTGGAAATACTTCCCTACTCTTCAAGTCCAGTTCCCTAACTGGTTCCCTTATATTCCTCTTTCCCATTCTCCATATTAACTTTTCTATGCCAACAACCATGATGAGCAAACAATGCCATAACAAAGGCAAAAAAAAAACAAAACAGCTCTCTGAGGCAAATATTGCAGTCTCATTTTTTGGTCTGTGAAACAGCATTACAGCCATTTCTCAGATCATTCCCAGATTACCAGCTGGCTGACTGGCACAGAGCAACTGGGATGGGCTCAGCTGTTGCAGACCTTGCCAGTAAATTTGTTGGCTGTATTAGTGGAGGTGTTGGGTAGGGTTTAAAAGGTAGAGGACCATAAAAGGGCAAGAATGAGGTGGGGAACAATGAATATCAGTCAGGTGGTTGTAATGAGGCTAGCCCAGAATAACAGTTCATGAACACTGGTTGATACTAGTTATTCTATTGCTGTTGCTCCTCTAAATTACTTTACAGTGGATGCCTCTCAGTCACGAGCCTTGATTTACAGCATAAGTGCCTAATGTTGTAGAGTATGAATATCTGTCCTTGACAATAAAAACAATTAGAAAACCTAAGCATAAAAGGTTGTCATATTAGGAGTCATGGTTAAAAGACTGCTGTGAGGATTTGCATGTACATAATTTTTGTCTTATGTAAACTTTACACAGCTTCTATGGCACTTTTCCACTCAAACATTATGGAGTTACAGTAGTCAGCTAATAAAAGCCAAGAAAGTTTTGTATAAACACATGAACTACATTTGAATGATGTGATCAAAATCATCATGCTGATGCCATTTGCAGCTGGAGCAATTAAAGATTATTTTTAGAGAGCTTCAGAGGGAGTGTGGTGGAAGATACTAAAATATTTTTGGTATTGTGGTTATTTGAGCATAAGTTTCGTACATTGACTTGACTGAAAAAACCCCTTTCGGTGTCCTTTTGTAGTAAACTTACTGACCCCTGTCAGGATGACCCCTTAAACATGCTGGTTAGGACAGTTTGCTTCCTATACCAGACCATGGGAAGGGCATACATAGCCATAGGATGAAATCTAAATTATTTGATTTCACATTATGCTAATTTTAGTCATTAGTCTCAACACCTTTAAAAGCATCAGTCTCTCTTCATTGTTTCTACAAAGGAGCTGTAGGGACTCACTTAATGAAATCCTAGTCACTAAGTCACTCTAAAGTTGGATGAAAATTAGCTACCAAAGTTTGATGCAATCATCTGACCAATACCATTCCATGCCATACTAAGTATGACATCTACTACAGATACTTTTTCAATGATACAAAAGCACAAGCTTTTGATGCAGCCCAGGATGTGGTCAGCTTTCTGGACTGCCAGTGCACATTGCCTGCTCCTGTTGAGCTTCTCATCCACCAACACCCCAAGTCCTTCTCCTCAGGGCTGTTCTCCAACCATTCTCCTCCCAACCTGTATTTATGCATAGGACTGCCACATCCCAGGTGCAGGACCCTGCACTTGGGCTGGTTGAACTTCACGAGGTTTGCACAGACCCACCTTTCAAGCCTGATTGTTCCATTCCACTTGTCAAAGAGCTCATTTTTAATAAGAAAACGCAAATAAAAAAACCCACAAAAACATTAAGATACCTTGACAAGGTATCACTTCAAAGCTTGAGATCAGTTTCTTGAATTGCCTTATATTCCCAAGGAAATACCTAGAATTTGTTTCTATTTGACGTGCAGTTAAGATTCCATTGGAAAAAAAAAAAATAATGTATCTTTTACTCTGGCTTTGAACTAAGCCACAATTCCATTTTAAATCTCTTTGCCCTTATTTTATTTCACATACTTTGAGTGAACGTGCTTTGGGACAAGATGTGCTGAAACATGGAGTGTGTCTGAGACAGACATGATACCTTAGAAACAGATGAACAGTAATTGGGATGAATGCTAGTGAGGCCCTTTTGAAAACTTAATAGCTAAGTTAAAAAAAAAAAGAGCAAAATTGCAATATATATATTCTAAATTTTGAACAAGGTGATTCTATGAATGGCTACACAGTTGTCCCTATTGAGAAATGCAAAGAGTGACTTTGTAATTAAAAACAAAGCACTTAGCACTGTCTGTGGGGATGCTCTGGAGCTGTGATAAAACTGATTCTTATGAGTGACAAACCCACATGTATGATAGGCAATTTCTTCTGACACCTCTCTCAGCACCAGAGCAGCCACTGAATAAAGAAGCAAAGCTGTCAGAGATGGACAGATTGCAGGAACATGTGTTTTTCCAATTTCACCCATCGAACCATATATGCAATGTTTTGAGGAAGAAATTTGAGTCACATATATATTATACAAAGTGTACTGCTAACCTGGTCAACAAAAATGAGGGTGTGTGCCAGCCTAAAGAGGGTGAAGAGAGACCATTAACTTATGAAGAGGACCTTAGCAAAGTTTTGTATTGATAGGATAGTAAGTTCAGCTATAAAAAATGACTAGGTTACTAAAACGTGAAACATATACAATTAAATTAAGGCTATTAAGGCTTGGGTGCCAGGAGAAAGGAGACAGGTGTACCCATCTGAAAGAGAGAGGATCAGCCTGGGGAAAAGAAGAGGCTGAGGTAGGGCAATCACAATTGCATTAATTTTCTACCCTTGCAAAATACAAGGGAAAAGGCTGCATACTTTAACAATTCAGTGAAAACAGGTGAAAAAGTCCCCCTGACCCAAAACAGAAAGTATACTCAGCCTCATTCTAGAGGGGAAGACGCAGTGCATAAGAGAGTTCGGGAATTCTGTAAAAAGCCTGGCTTAAAAAAAGATAGGAAATCCCTCTGGAAGTACCCGAAATTACAAAGTATATAAAGCTACATTCAGAGTATTCTTAGGTTCTACCAAGTTTTCAGCATCAGAACACAGGCAGACTTGGCTATAATCACAGTGTAGCCACGCTTTTACTATTTTTTAAAATCACTTTAATATAAAGCTGTAGGATTTCAACCAGGTTCTAGGATCTGTTGAGCGCTACTTCAAATCAAGATGTCTTTCCTTCCCAAGATACAAATATTTTCTTCAGAGAAGACAAAATAGCAAAAGACTTCTACATTTCCCTGACTCAGGGCTGTAAGAAACATACACTTCATTGCAACATCTGAAGAGCATAGGTGCCAGACACTGTCAGCTGCTCACCAAAGGTTCAGAGATGGTTAGTGGGGAACTAAGACAACAAGTTATTTCTCAAAAACCGTTCTAGTAATCTGGCTCAGATCATTGTAAGGGTTTTCAATTATTAATGGCCAGAATGCCTGGAAGAAAATTCCATTTATTGTTTTTCTCCCCTGTGCTGTGGTTGTTTTTTCATCTTTCTCAGAAATTGACAGTAGAATCTCCACTCCAACCAGCAGCATTGAAAAAAAGGATTGTATTACAAAATCGCTGTACACAGAAGATCTATATTAATTGCATAATTCTGTAGGCTGAAACAAGATGTTATACGCATAGAACTAATGATTAGAGACATTCTGGGACTTTCCCAGTCTAGCATAATTTTAATATTTCTCAGGGAAAATATTTGGGTTTTAAATACATCTATTATTAATCTGATAGGCACAGTAGTCCTTTTTCCCTGAAGCAGTATGTGTAAAAGAGGACTTCCAGAGGGAAAGGCCTGTTTGCAATTTGGAGGCAGTGCAGCACAATCTTTATGCATAGCATTGGCATTCAGAAAACTTGTATTGTATTCCCAAGTCTGGTGTCTTATCACTGCTTGATTTTTGAATACAAATTTTTACAACGAAAGTGATCACTATTCAGCAGTTACATATTAATAAGTATGCACTTGGTTTTACTATCAATGTTTACATTTTGAATCATGTTAATCCAATCAAATACCATAACCCTTCATTATGTGGTTAAGCAACATTTGTGGTTAAACCACCTGTTTTTTTACAATATTTAGACTGTTTTCTTATTAGGGACTGCAATAGTCTCATCTGTTAAACGGGGAAGATGCTGGTACATACATTTGTAAAGTGCTCCAACTTCTATGCAGAGAACACTACTAATGATTACTATAAATCCAGCTCTGATAAGTATAGCACTAGGAAAGCATCTTCCTCTGTTTGCAGTGTGTTCACACTATCATAATTACAGATGCATACACTAAACATTCCAGATAGCTAGGTTTTATTTCTTGTCCTCTCTATAAACATAGAAAGCCTTAGAATTCTGTATTATATGACCACTACATCTACTGCAAACTCAAGATTCAGTATACCACAAGGAATAAAGAAGAAATGCAGTGACTCACACTGGCTTAAAATTAATCTTTATAATGTACTGTATTAGTGTATAGGCTTTAAAATATGCAGCCTTAATATTTTATGCTGTGTTAGTGTTTTGTATTATTTTCAAGAAACAGCCTTTCCCCATCCCTGTAAATAAAACTTGACATGTTGGAATATTTCCTAAATTACTTAATTTTAGTTAATTTCTGCATGACACCTAGATATAAAACATTATAAAATTATATAATTAATTATTAGGTATTTTATTAACTTGCTTAACAACAAAGCCCTGAATTGAGAAACAGAAACCATTTGGAAAACTCTTTGATTCATTGCAACCCCAGGTCTCTCCATTGGCAGCTTTGTTCATACTCTGCTGTGGTGTGTTAAAAATGATGCCTGAACCTGATCATCGTGTTTCCCTTGTAAGTTAAATGCAAGTCTCTGTTTTAGCTATTCTATTGAGACCAAATCCCTCGCCTGGGACATGTGGTGATGAGATGCCTGACAGAAGTACACGTTACATGGATACTTTTGCTTTTACATTGAAACCCGAGTTTCAGCTGAGCTGATTCAGAGTCCTATCATGCTCACCGCTGTGAGCACTGTATAACCAGGCACATAAGAGACTCACTGATAATTTGGCACAGCAAATGGAAAAATGGCAGTATTTCAATGGCAAGCTGAAAATGAGCTGGAAGACCAGACTCTTCTGAAAAATACCCCTTTAGAACAGTTGTTTGATGTGTTATTATCCCATTTAATCACTTACTTTATATCACTAACAAGTTATATCAATCCGACTAGTCATTCATAAAGAACATTTCTCTAAAGAAGTGAATGTCTTTCATGTGAAGAAGAACATAAAAGTTTCATGTCTTTGTCCAGAGCCAACACATTTTCAATCATATGGATTTCAGGGCCCTACAAACTCACTCAGAATCTGTGTTTATACTGCCTAATAGTTAGTGGAATGAATAAGGTTTTGAGAACCTGCATTTGATGAATGTTGTTCCTTAGGAAAATATTCTAGATACTATTAAAATAGGTAACTACTTTAGTGCACCAGGTTGCACTCCTGTAAAATAACATGCTGCAGACACACAAAAACATATAAATCCAAACACACAAGGTCAAAAGCAACTAGTTTATCAGTAATTGAGTCCTGTATGCTTCCCTGCTTGTCCCAAAAGTTTCTCACACCAACAGGTCTGAAAAGCTGAACTGACAACCATAAAGAGCATATATCCCTTCTTTCTCTAGAAATCAAGCTAAACTCAATGAGATAAATTGCAAATATCATCAATTTGGAGTGTATTTTTTTAAGATGGCTTTTTTTCAGATGCTCAATTAGAGCATTTGATGCTATCTGAGAAACAAGACTGAGAAAAAAAATCTTTCCTCCATTGGACTGCAAAGTTTGAATAGTTTATCATATGTTAATATATTCTGTGCATTGTTTATAAGCCTTTTACCAACACTTTATCTGCTGTTACATTCTTTCCTTAGAAGTTATATTGTATGGTGATTGCTCAATTGTAGTCTCCCTAAGTGATACAAAATTCCTTCTGTTAACATTAATGGGTTTTGTTCTCACAGTTGTCAGTTGTTTATTTCTTCAATTTTGATACTTTACTCCAATAGATAACTTAAATTACTTATGTTTGTACCTTATCATACAGAGTGTTTTTTTCATTCAAAATCTAAGGCTTACTTGTATCTCCAACATATGATTGAATAGGTATGAACATTCATCAAAAATATATACACCGATATAGTGTCTGTCAGAAAAGGGTCAACAGATTACACAAAGCTGGTGGTAAGGGGAATGTAACACTCACTGTCAGCACAGTCCCAGTGGAAAGAAAAATCTCTTGATATGTATAATGGACAACAGAAAGTGACTACAGTTATAAATATCATATGATACATAAAGAACATGGAAATCTTGGAAACATACTTTCAAAGATGCAATATTTTAACAACAGTTTGTAATATACTGGCTGCGAAATAAAAGTACCTACAATTGGAGATCTCAATTATCTTGATTTTAGCACACTAATATAGAAATGTCTTAAAACTCAGCATATAGATTCTTTGTAGTCTCATCTATAAGTCTCATCTATAGATGTAGTCTCATCTATAATGCTATACTATCAGAGGGAATAAAAGCCCTTTGGTTTGATTGTATAGATTGTTCACAGTCTTCAGCTAGTAAATTGGTATTTGCTCAACTAGGAACCACAATAAAATTTTCATGAATACTGCCTTAAAAAATACAGCAGCCCTTCTGATGATCTCAAATAATAGCAAAAGTGTTCCTCCCACCTGAACCTGGTACAGTCATAGGTGATTGTAAAGGTGTCGGATCTCCAGTTGACTGATCGTTACCTATATGTAAGCCTGGTGTGTTTTGTGTGGGTCAGAAGCCTGGCCAATGCTAGGAACAAACAAAATGGGCAGCTGCACTGAGTGAGCAGAAAGGTAGGTATCAAGTGCTCTCCTTCTCTTTCCATTGTTTCTCCTCCTGCTGTTGCCACCCAAAGAGAGGCTGGGATGTCTATCCATCCCTACAGGGATACCATGGGTACCCACGTTGAGCTGCACGTTGGGTCTGGTGGGAACCAGAAAGTCTAGCACTATGGGGAGCTCTTGTCCCTCTCCATCCATTTCCTTACTCAGCTCTGACTGTAACCTTAGTATCTGCAGCAGCCTCTTCTGCTTTCTTTTCTCAGCAGCCTGATAGGCAAGGAGGCTGCACTGGGGCACTGAAGAAGCAAGTACTTATCTAGAGGGAGTGTTTGGAGATAACTATCCATGGAGAAAAGAAAAGGGCCGGAAGTTCTGGTCCCTATATAAATATGGGGAAAGAGGAGGAACAACTATAGGAGAGGAACAAAGTCATGAAGCCCTCCCTGAGCTTTTCCATTCTTCTCCTGCCCCACTACTCGCATTGCTAGAACTTTCACGCTGCTTTTCTTTTGTCAAGTCAACTCTGAATACCTGCTGGCCATCACCACCAAAATATTTTGTAATCTGAAGAAGACTTCTAATGTCTGCATTTTTTTTTCCATTCTCTTGAAAAATATAAATCTGTCTGTTGTTGGTTCTGGTATAGAGAAATTCAATTTGTTAATGATGGCTTTGCTAACTCTAACCATACTTTTTTTGGTGGGTTTTTTTAACTCCTAAAGGAGTCAAATTGCACTATGCAGAATAAATACTGGGAATCCTGTATGTATTATATATACAACTGTTGAGATTATTAGCAATCTAAAAGGTGTCCAGTTTTCAAGGCTCACTTTAACAAGTAGAAAAAGATACACATCCAGAGTTTGATTTAGCCAATTGGTGCAACAAGGAGCAGAAAGAACAGCACACTGTGCTGCTCATTCCTTCTCTCAAGGTCAAATCATGCTCATTTGATCATTGTAGGTTTGTCCTGAGTATAGGAAGGGTTTTCTGGACCAGTTCTTAGATGCCTGTTAGTTGAATGTCTGTAATCTGTTTCAGATTTCTTTGCCTTGATCAAGGAAGTTGTAAGTCAGTGTAAAAAAGTAAAATAAAAAATGGGCAAGAGTGTTCTAGGAATAGGCAAAGGACTAGCTGTTTATTTGTTAACATCTGTGGAGAATAACTAGCAAATACATTTTGATTTGTTTGCATTTTCCATCCCTTTGTGCTGAAAGGCTCAAGGTCTGCAAATACCTCTTCATGTGTTTAGCTTTAAGAGTTCAAACAGTATGATGGGGTATCTTACAGTATGGCTATTGCTTGCTTAGTATGCTTTGTTGTACTTAGGAGTAAAAAACCAAAACCACCAAACATGGATACAGTTTGATAACTGAATCACAACTCAGGCAGCATTTATTAAGCAATTATAAAAATATGAAGACAAAAGTCATAGTACCATATCTCATTCTGCACCCACTCTCATGATTTCAGATGTAAAGCAGAGGAAAATCTGACTCAGTGGTGCCCAGTAGCATTTTCATCCTTCTTCAAGAACGTCCTTATTATTCTCCCAGTAATAAATTAGAATAGCTCATCTCGGCACACCCAGAAAGAACATAGGTTTCAGCTGGTGCATATTAAGTGCCTTTGTATTTAAAAAGCACAGAAAGGGGATTTTTCAGACCTCACAATTGACTGGTCTTGGTTGCTTTCACTATCATTTGCAGGAAAGAGTCTGAGTCTGTTGGGAACTATCCAAGTTGTGTCAGCAAAAGCCCCCCCCGCCAAACCCATGGTTCAGAAGAACATAAATCAATAGCTTAAGCTAAGCACTATCCAGTGCAGCTTGCAGGGTCTGCTTGTCCATTTTCAATGTTCTTCAGTGACACAATGTTTACTGTATTTCCTTGTGAAGGAAGACCAATAAACACGTGTCTTTCTTGAGTTTTAAAGAGGCCCCTCATTCTCACCAGCATAGCCAAGAGTCACACTGTTGTAATTGCAACCAGCCCTTTTTATTACTCCCTGACACTACAACTCACATCTATCCAGCTTTTTAACTTACTATGCAGAGATGTAAAATATGTCACCATGAGTCAATGGTGGTATCATAAATATTCTGTTATGGGATATTAATGAAAGGGACTGCCAAGGTACCCATCATACTAGCATAGCAGAGGGCCCATAAAAAGCCAATAAATCAAATAATCTTAACAGCCCATCTACAATAAGCAATGTATAAAACTGTGGTCTTTGTCAGATATATTGCTCTGGGTTCTCTTAGTCCTGGAGTTTGCTGACACGAATAACAAAAATAGCCAGTATAATGACCTTATCAAGTGTTACCAACCTCTGTTTATATACTACAAGCCCCTACATGCACAGTACAAATTGTAGGCATCATAAAGGCACATCTGTTAGCTGAGTAATGCCACCTACCATATACTCCAGGAAAAGATATATAGAGGGAGGAGTTAGCGGTGGGGGTTGCTAAAACAGACTGGGGACACTGCAAGGCCTTGGAAACTTGAAGAAACATGCTGCAGAAACACCAGCCTTTAGCAGCTCAAGGACTGCTTACATGTATTTCCAAGCATGAGCCATTTCTAAACATGTAGTCACTTTTAAAGTCTTTTATAATAAAGAGGATCTTCAGGCCCAATTATTTATTTTTGAAAATGCAGGTCTAGACTGTGGATGTTTACCATACCAAGCACAGAGAATCTGTCTCTCAGAGTACAAAAATTCTTATTCTACGAGAACTAGGTTTCTCCAAACCATGAAAACATCTTTGAGAGTCTGTCACTTCAGAATAGTTGAACACGGCTTCTAATGTGGCACAATTTTACAGTGCAGCTGTGACAGCTGGGTGAAACATAGAAGATAATTGCATTGCAAAAAACTGAAACTACATTGATAACATGACGTAATCTTTTAGAGAAAGGGAGGGGCCTCCTTGGTTCATTCAATTTCAAAATCCAGAATATTTTATTTAAAATAGAAATCCTTTTATGTCTAGAATCTAATGTTGTGAAGTTTCCTAGTAATTGTATACAAAGATTCCTTAGCTGCTCTTCTTGTCTTAAACCTGGACTAGATGTTCTGTTATGTAAGAAAAAGACTTCTCTTGTCTTAATCCTGAGATAAGCACTATATCCCTTACAACAGAGGGATGTATTTTGACTTTCCTCACAGTTTTTCACTGGACTCAAAATGAAAACAAGAGGAGCAGTACTGATTGATATGTTAAAACATTGCCAGGCTGAATAATATACATTATGTACTAGAATAAATATCCACATTTACAAGATGGGAATAGATTTCTTTCTCTTTCAGGAAAAATACAGTCTTTGGAAAGTAAGCCTACTACTTTCTAAAAAGAACATAGGCTAATATACTGTTTTTGTGTTTTATTTCTATTTGATCTTTTTAGCTGGTTCTATTATAATTAAAAATAACCCAACTTTCCAAAATGAGAGCCATTCTGCTCCTAAACTTTAAAAAAGATGCTCTGGAACATTTATATTTATTCCAGTTATTCTACTTTCAAGATTTCAGATTTTCAATTTCTGGTTTACATTTTTTCTTGAATTGAAAATGTTTCCTAATTTAAAATAGTGGAAACACCAAAGACTTAGACTTTTTGTGCTTTCTGCATTTTTTATTTATAATGATAAAAAACACCAATCCTTTTAAGCAATAATGATTCCCCCTATCGAGCTTTTTGATTAAGACACCAAATCTATCAGTAAATAAATGAGTACGCTATGAATATATTCTAATTGAAGTTCTCTGTATAGATTGATAATGTCTCTATTTTTGTTGGGAAAGATTGTACTCAAATATGTGTGATATTGCATGGAGCTCCAACTTTTGGCAAAGATTAGGGGCTAACATAGCAACATTGCCAACGATGCAATAGAATTAAGCTTGCCAAAAACTGTTAATGTGTATCACAGATTTGTTTTCATACAGTATTCATGATGTGCTCATATCTAATGCACATATCTCTAAGAAGAAAAGAAAGTAGTGAATGAATAATCAACTTGCTCAACCTCTATAAAGACAAAAACTTCAGACCAAGTCACTGTCCAGTTTTGAGGGTTAAGGATAATTTATTTTTTCTTATATTTACTGTACCTACCTTTACGATAGATACTAAGATCCTGCTTCTGCTCTCATTTACATGCTGGGCTGACTAGAAGGATGTTAGTATCTGAAGCTGAACAGAACAATATAGGTAATACCAAATTTAGGGTTTCACAGTCAGTTATGCTCTTGTAACTAGTTGGTATAATGTCAAAACCAACTTTTATCAACACTACAATCTGCATTAATTTCACTGTGGGCATTTCAAGAGTTCCACAGATAATCAAAAGTCACATGAAGAACTGTCTTATTTTGTTTGCCTTGAATTTGCTCCCTCCCATCTTCAATTAGTACTCCTACAGTTGGTAGAAAACAACAGCAAACATTCAAGACGTAGTAACCTTTTCTACATTATGTGTGATAATGAAGACTTGTACTATTTCCTCCCTTAGTTATCTTTTTTTCTATGATGAAAATTCATATCTACATGGACTCTGTTGGATCTTCCTTTTATAGTAATTCAAACGCTTTTTTGAAAATGTCAAGGACTGTTTGAGCTAGAACTGGCGTGTTTCTACCTTTCCGACCATAGCTGAACGGTGAGTAGAGGTTTTAATTGAATAATCTATTATAGCCCCAGGGTCTCAATCCAAAATATTAGAGACCATTACTATATATGTAAAGTTCAGATAAGCTTTTTCTCCCCCCTGTACACATTGTTTTAGATTTATCTACATTGATTTTCATCCTTTTAACATTAATTTGTTAAGTGTCATAGAATGTGCTTCTGCAGGTTTTTAGTGGAATTGTTCTCTTTATTGTTTCTTTAAATTGTTTCTTTAAATAATTTAGCATGGTCAACAAACTTGTCTTCTCAGTGTTCACCCTAGTTTCAAGACACTTCAACACTTATGAACATGTTGAATAAGATGGTCCCAGTGCAGATCTCTGAGAAACTTCTGTTGATTTTCCTCCACTGTGAAAGATGCTATTTATTCCTGTCCTCTGTTTTCTACCCTCAATAGTTTTGAGGCATGATTTAGCTTCACAAAATCCATGTTGATTCTTCCTCTATCTCTTGCATGTACCCACTACCCTGGCAGTACAAGACCTTTCACACTGAAAAAGCTTTTCAAGTTCTGTCTCTGACTTTGCAATGTGCAGGCCAAACCAGGAGAAAGTGACTCTCCTTTGTTGCCATGTTTTATTAGCCAAACCATGTCTTCCCTTTGGCCATCCTTGAGCTGCCCTCAACTGGAAGAATGGCTCTTTCAGGTTGAGTGCTATTCAGTCAGAAGCTGAATAGATAGCTTTATGTTGCCACAGGGAGTCCCTCCTCAGAGGCTATCATCAGTTTTTGCCTTGGCAGTCCTTTTGAGGAAAGGAAGAGGAATATATGTAATATAAAACAAACATGAAGACCTAGAAATGTGTGACATTAAGTACAGACATTTCATTCTTTTTCAGCTACATTCAACTATGTTTATATAGGCCATACACTAGAATTACCTAGTAATTTTTCATGCGTCTCTAAAATTATATTTAGCATGTTTAATTTAAGGTGCTCGCTTCTCCTCTTACCTTAATTTGAACCATGGAAAATGGTAAAGAATGAACAAAACGAGTTGAGACATCCCTGAATGTCAAGAAAACCCTAAATGTTACTACTTTACTCTGGAAGCAGGGTTTTTCAGTCTTAGAAATATGTCAAGTGCAGGCCTTTGGTGCACAGGTTGAACATAAATGTGTAAAAGCTCCCCAAACAGTGTTAACTGTTCTAATTATTGTTCTCACTAGCTAGGGTCTCCTGAACACACTAACTTTGTCAGATATCTTCTGTGACTAAATAAATTGTCCTTAAAGAAGGCAGCTAGGTCTTCTCTGCGCATGCCTGGAAAACAAACAGGGATGAATAAGGATAATCTAAGTATGCTCACAGTCTATTTAAGATTATAGGATTACATCCCTCAGGCTGTATATTTTATCGCAGTTCTGCTTTATGTCTCCGTGGCTTAGCTATTAATAAGAAAAAATAGTAAGTATTGTAACTCTTTTATTGAGGAAATTTATTTGCTACTTGGTATTTGGTATTCTTGGTCTCCTAAATCTTAGAAGTTTGAGAACAGCACTATTATTTATGAAAGTGCTGGCATTTAGTGCAACTTCCTTTAAATTCAAGTGGGTGGTGGGTTTTTTCTGCCTACCTGAAAGAATCCCAATCCAAAACATTACCACCACTCTCAATAAATCGAGAAAAGTAATAATGCAAGTTGTTTGAGCCCTTTCACATTCCCCCACCCTTCCATGCACATTTCTCATTAGGGAAAAAACATGCAAGACAGTCACTGATTCTTCTTAATTTTGCATAGTAAAGGTTTTCAAAAATTTGAGAGCAAAGCACCGTTTCTCTTGCACCTCTGTTTCTAGAATAAGTCAGTAGCTACAAAAGTTCAATGTCCTCTGCTGGCTGCTCAGCCTTTTAGAGTGACCAATCAGGCCACTAACGTATGTGTTATACGTATGATAACGTATAACATGGCTCAAAACTGTTGCTCATGACATCATCTGCAATCATTATTTGAAGCATCTAGGTAGAGGCACACAGGCAGCTACCCAGCACATGTTTTTATTCCAAAAGGGGACATGTCTATGTAGCCATGTTAGCAGGAAGAATAACTAATGCATCAAGTTTGCCATGGCAGATGCTCATCTAGCTCCAACTTCTGCATTGCTAAAGTCATACTCAAGAATCATGGTCAAATAATGGGGAAAATAAGCCACAGACAGACAGACTTCTTAAATTTCAAATAAAAACGTGTACTAAGGAGGGCAGAACTAGCAATACTCTTTTCCCAGGAAGAAAAAGACTGGAAAGAGGAGTGATGGCACAACTTACTTACAGAATGATGTGAAAGAGAAAGCTTAGCTTGCAGCCGCGGGAGGACCAAAGGGGACACAGCTGAAAGCTGAGCTCCTGCACCCTGAAGAGCCAGCTTTTGTTTTAGGAGGGCCTGGCAAATGGTAGGTGATGAGTGTATTGCAAGGCTGATCTGCGTAGAAATCTTGTTTGCTAACAACAAGACTGTGCCAGGCCTGCACTCCTGCAAGATCAGGTATGGCTTCTCACAGCCCCAGAACTGTTCTTTCATCAAGGCAGGGTTTATCAGAAGGAAACTGACGCTTTTTCTTCTAATGATGAATTTGTGAGACTCGAGCACTCGTTCCTTCCTCCTCCTACTTCTCCTTCTCCTCCTCCTCTTCCCCCTCCTCCACATCAACCAGACTCCCTGCAAGTTTCCCTTCCACCTCTCTTTTTCTCCTCACCATCCATACCCACATCTGCCTTGTGGCTTTCCAGGCACCCTGTGAAAGCCCAGTTGGGCAGTCCCCAGCCAGCAGGGCATGTTCCCCTATCCAGGCCAGCAATGCCACAGCCACTTGTCCAAGGGTCCCTGGTCACCAGCCAGCAGGGTGAGGGGATGGTGGCACCCCATACAGGGAGACCTGCCAGGCAGCACAGCTCTGGACTCAGTTTTCACATTCTCCTCAAAATCTTCCAACAGCAGTTCAGGAGGTGGATGGGGTCAGAAACCGTCTCCTGTCAAGAGCTTTTAGGTGTCTACCTTCTTCTGGAGGGCAAAAGAGGTCAGTAATATGGATGTGTACTGCTCCACGGCACATGCCAGAGACAGAGTATGTTTGTTTTTATTAGTAAAGAGGTAGTTTTTCTCTTGGTGAAGGTGCTGTGGTGGCCTCTGGGTTTTGCTAATGTCTTCTTTAGTTGGTCTGAGCAATGATGAAGGGAAATGCTTGCTTCTGTCTCTGTTTACCTCCCCGGGATTTTTCACCTCCAGCTACTGCTCCAGGAAGATGCTGATCTCCTATACATGCTGTACTGCATTTTGCAGCTCTGTGTGGATGTCTTGGAAACTGTGGAGCATCTCGTGGCGTTCTTAAAAGAAACCTTCTTTTAAGCAGTAGAATCCATCCCTTAAGGACAAGCCTAAGAATTGCTTTAAAATGCTCTGCCCATCTGAATAGCAACATGAAAAATATTAATTAGCAATATATGCTCATTCAGTAACAGCCACAAAATTTAATTAATTAGCTCTTTTGTTTTAGTTTGGCTCAACTGAAAAAAACAAATAAGCTTTTTATCATACAAACCCTGCAGTTCACTGTTGTACTCATAATCATTTTGGTCCAGAAGAGACAAAACAAATAACAGATATGAGAGATTCCTTTTCAGAAAATCAATTTAAATTCTTAAGCATGCCTTTTATCAGTAAGCTTTTTAGTTTATGTCTGTATTCATAAACTGTACTCATTAATTATACATGTTACATCATGCTAGGTATACCAGTTGCATGGTTCGCTTATATCACTCACAGCTGTGTTCTAGCACCACCAGATATGCAACATTTTCCTACATTAACTCCACAAATGTGTAAAATACAGTTGGGCTCATTAACATCTAAGGATGGTTGGGGTAAAACTGCCCTTAGTGGTTAGACTGCAAACATTAAAGTAGAACATATAAATTCACTATAATACTAATTGCTCTTATTACTCCTTTTATGGAACCACTAACCTTATCGTATTAAGGTAAGCTATTTTATACCTATTTTACTTTTATGTCCAGTGTTCAAACACAATTATGTCAATTAAAGACACTAACAAACATCTAGTGCTTTTCCAAAGACTTAATTGACCTTTATTTGCATATACATTGCTGCAAAAGCAACGCATATTTTTGTACAGTCAGCATTTCTTTTTATTTGAACAGGCTACTGGTATTCCAGTGTATTCTGTATTACTTCCTGATGATGATAATCACAGCTAGCTGGGACACATGGGTATGCAGACACACCTTGTGCTGGCAAGGGGAGAATTAGCAGGGGAGTTGGACTAGACGATCTCTAGAGGTCCCTTCCAACTCTGACAACTCTGTCATTTCACTATTCCATGAATTCACAGAGGTGAGTATGGACATCCATACGTCAGACGATGATCACCCCCTCCTCTTACTCCACACACTGTGAAATATTGATTACATTTCTCTACAATAATCACAAAAGATATACCTCAGAGAGTGAAGCCCAAAAAGCAAGGACATTTCTAGAATGCAGAAATTTATGGGTGATTTAATCATGACTAGTCATTTCAAGGGGCCTGAGAGAAGAAAGTTTTATAGTATTCTGACAAACTTTGCACTAATCTGATACACTACTTCTGGTATATTTGGGCTAGGCCTATGTCCCATCTGGTTAATGCTAGTTCAGGTGTCTCTATGATGCAGTGTTACACTGTGTAGATGCACTGCTACCACTTACTGGTTTTCGATGCAAACATCAGAAGTTACATTTACACAACCTCTAATTAAGTAGGCTAGTAATAGTATTGCCGCTCTTGTTTAGACAGGGAAATGAAAGAGAAGAGTGATCTAAAGAAGCACACAAGTTTACTGTCCCTCTCAACTATTTTGTTTTCAGTGTCCAGCCATCAGAAAATAGAATAATAGCAGCATACTAAAATAACAGTGTAATCAGGATAGTCAGATTTAATATAAAACAAATGAATTTATGTGGACAAATTGTAATCAGGTTTTAAGAATCCTCTCCCTTTGAAATTATACAAAAAGTCCCAACATGGATAACAATTTCTTTCCCACAAGCATTCTTATCCTTTAAATGTTTTCTAATTATTTTAACACCAGGCATTGTGAAGCAGATGAAGAACTAAAATATAACATTCAGTCTACTCCTAATGATTCTGTGTCAGCTAACCTCTAATTAAAAGTGAATTGCACCTTTAATAAAGACCATGTTAAAAGGATATGAAAAAAAGAAGTCTGTGTGAGAAAGAATAATACGGTGAGAATTTAATCACTGAAGTCTGTGGGAATCTCACTACACTCAGCTTTTTTTTGACCCTCAGCTTTGCCTGGCCATCACTTAGGAATTTTAGTACATATTATCCAATGTCTGTCAGTGGTACCAATGCTTCAGATAAGAGTGCAAGAAACCCATCTGTAGGCACATGTGGAGTAATTTGTTTCTCTAATAGTTAGAGATGGGTGTAGGCTCAGCAGCTACAGACGTAATATCTTTTCCATAATTTTTGTCATTATTAAATAAGATTGCTCTGAATAGCATTGGTAGCAGAGAAACAACAAATCCTTTTTGCACCCTTTTCATTTCAGAAGCTTAGAGTGGCAACAGTTTTTATATTTCAAAGACAAATTTTGTGGAAAAAACCAAGAAACTTTCAGTTACTCATAAGTAAAAAAGAAAAAGTATTAAAACATTTTAATATGATTTTAGTTACATAAATGTTTGAATTTAGATTTTAGCTGTTCCAGAATACTACTTTTACCTGAAAAAAAAAAAAAAAGTATTACATTAGATTCTAATAATATTGGTATATGTGGGAAGATGATCTTCACTAAAGATGATTGTGCTGTTAAGGAAGCATATGGTGTGCAATATGTCAGAAACATCTTGATGATGGAGGTACATAAATTGTGAAAGATACACAAAAATGTAAAATATGTATGTCCTATATCCAGTAAATATTTTTTATCTTCAGGATTTGGAATCTGAGGTAGCCTTTTAAAAAACTACTCAGACAAATAAGAATGTTTAGAACTGTGGCCACTATGAACAGTTAGCTCATGTTTTCCTGCTTGCAGGTTCTTGAGTTGCAGAATACCTAGTGCACTAGAAGGGAAACCCGTGCTAGATCCATGAGTCCCAGAGAATCTATTGACTGAGATCCTAAAATGCAGGAACATGGTATTCACTGCTTGCAGTAGCAAATAGGCTGCAAACTGTTTAGCTGAGGTTTTTTTTTAGGGGGGAGGAGGTTTGTGTGCTACAGACCAAGAACATGGCCTCTGCTGTCTCTTTACAACATTCCCAGAACCAGACCACTTGGCTGCACAGTGAAGAAATGTGAGAACTACCCACAGCTCATTCAGGCCTAACAGAAACGAAGAAAAGAAGAGTCAGGTGTTCCTATATGCTACTCAGGCTCTACAACATATTATGGAGTCATGGACACACAAACACTCACAGCAAAATGTTTTCCTTGAAACTGGTGCAACAACAGCTGAATGTCTCTTTATGGATTTAGCTTGATAGGACCTGCAGTAAGCTATTGCTAATGAACTTTGCTGGGTAGATTCAGACACTATAGACTACAACACTGACCAATTTGTAGCTAATCTGTGTCAAGCATGTTTCACTATTAGTCATTTTGACTGTATTATTTTTTGTTAATGGTACAAAAGTGACATGGCTTTCATGATACACCACTGGACTGCCAAAGAAAGGAAGTGCAGTTATACAATAGAAGCTGTGAGAAGAAAAAACTCTGGATTACTTCTAGGACTCTAGCTTCAAAGTAATTTAAAAACAGTAAGCAAACTGATTATGATAAATAAAAAGGGCTTGGGTTTATAGCCTGTAACAACATATGTAATAATTTCTGATCTTGTGTCTGAAAAAGTGAACCATTTCCAAAATGGTTCCAAAAGTAAGACCATAAGCCAAGGTGGAAGTCATTTAATGGACAGGCTTAAGACAATGGTTCTGCTTCCATCACTGGCTCTTACCTCTGTGCTGAGCTGAGCACTGTGTTGGAGACTTTGAAGCCTGAACACGCATTGAAAGCTGGGAAATCCTAACCCCTGTTTTTCAAGCAATTGCCCCTTCTACTCACTCTTTACTCAAACTTGGACTACTCTTTGTTCTTGAGTGGTAGAAGCAATCTTGGCTAGGCAATGGGCCGATATCCGAATTTTAAGACAAGATGCTTGGCCACAGTCCTCAATAAAGACTCTGTATCCCTGCTCATTGAAACGATTGGCATGCTTGACATCTTTGCTAAAATCTGTCAAACTTACTTTTTTTTTCTTAAAACAAAACAAAACAAAACAGTGTTGCAGTGGTAGGACTAAATAGTTTAGTTTTGAGATTCAGGAAACTACTCAATGACACATCTCCCAGAGTCTTCCTATGAAAAATAATTGAAACTAATGGAAGAGATGATAGGTAAGGCTGATCCTAATTCATAGGATCAGGAAGAAACAGAGAAATCCTTTCACATATTGCCTGAGGAACTGGCCAGCATGACATAAAATGGAATTGCTGTGTAACCAAAACCCAGATTTCATTGGAAGGGTTAGAGTACAAATAAAATAATCCACAAAGTCAATTTGTCTTTTGCGGGGATTATTAGGTAGCAAAGATAGGAAAAAGGGAAATATCATGCTAATTTCACATCTGCTTTTAATAACTTTTCTTCCCCTGAAGAAATGGATTTGTCTAGAGTTTAAGATGTTGATTAAACATTGATTATTCAGTAATCAGAAATTTAGCCTTTGAGGTGCATTTTTGTGTTGAACAAATTTAGTTAAAGACTCTATGTAGTAATATTGTTATGATTGCAAAAGGAAACTGGGATTATTGATAACATAACAACAAGATAACAAAGATGAGAGTACAGTCGCTCTGAAACATCCACGATATAACCCTTGAATATATTGCTCTTACCACTATAACTGTATCTTCATACTCACAAGTAGTAATCACATAACAAGGCAAAGTGCTCTAGTAAAGACAGGGGCGTTAAGGGATCTGCTGGTGCTGATCTGTGAAGAAAGATCTTTACAATAGCATCAGATGCTGCCTTAAGATAGTGAATTTGTTATTATTGCCACCAGTCAGGCTGAAATGCTGAGGGCAAGAGTTGGAGCAACAGCAAAATTTCCAAGCAGAGAAAAAATCTGTGCTCATGGTGTTCTTAGATAGATAAGCCACCTTAACTTTGTGTCCTTTACTGAGTCAACCCAGTTGCAGTGCAAGCACAAAAATTGTAGTACAAAAACATAGCATGCACAGATCAGTGGGTATGCTGGTACACATCCCATAGCAAATAAACTCATGTTATTTCTATTTACACCAATGTAGTGCATCCCTTGAAATGAACTGTCACAGTCATTCTTGATGAGGATGTTATGCATGAAATGCAAATTATGAACTAGTTCCAAACAGCAAAAATGTAAACCCATGCATTGCAACAGAAGGAAATAATATTGATGAAATTGCTCTCATTGAGAGCAATTCTAACATTTTCCATCTAATGGTGCAAATTAGTCAAGCAAGTTATATTTAATTTAATTTTATGGTTGTTTTCTTTCTGAAATCAGTACTGAATGAGATAACTCTTGACTAAGTTCCTTGTTCATAGATGTATATTTGAATGCTCCCATTGAACAAACAGCTTATGAATGTGAAGGAAAATATTTGTGTACTCTATGTCAATATTTTAGCAGTAGCAGATTTTTTCTTTGGGCAAACGGTGCATAAAATAATCAGGAAGTCTGTTCAGTCCAGTAAAGGATTGCAGGCTTTTTTCTGTCTTTAATAATGTTTAAACTCTGTAATTAAAGAAACCTTTTTGTTAACTTTGCATTGTTTACATGGTAATGGAATTATGGTATAAAATTCTCCACAATAATGCAATTGCTTCATTATTAGTTGTGCTCAGTAATATGTGCTGTAAAGAATAGGAAAACTGAAGGGAATTGTGTAACACTGCAGCAGTTATTTGGGAGTCCAGAGAGATGTGACTGACAGAGTAAAATAGGTAGATGCAGTATTACCTTATCTTGGTTCAAAATGAGAGGCTTTAATCTCAAATGTTATCATTTCCCCTCTTTTCACAAGCAGTAATTCCCTCATAAAAGTTTAAAAGGAAGTGATAATAAGCTAACAGAAAGAGAAGCTGGGATTCCTGAAGGTAGCTAGCATCTGAGCATGGAATCCCAGGCTGGTGTTTCTCTATGAATCATTCTCATACAAACTCTCCTTTCCTCACTCCATTATTTGCTGTAAGGGAAACAGAGACAGAATACTGTGGAGAAATATTAAATCATTTTGTGTTGAGAGTGGTAATAAGCCACAGGGCTTGTGTATTTCTACCAACAGTCTCAGGTTTGCTCCGTGTGCTCATTTTTCACTGTATTTATTGATCTCAGGGCTGGACTAAGACAAATCAAGACACTTATACACGCCTATTATGTCAATTACACATTGCCATGACCCCTGCTTCTGATTAATGTAGCAATAGAGGGGCTTTCCTTCCCCATATTTTCTGAGGAGAGAGGGAGAAGTAGGAATATCCCTGCCTACCTATGCCAGAAAGCTTATGTTGGCTCCCTCTGTTCCTCTTTTTTTTTTTCAACAGCTCCTTTGTGGATGCTATGAAGATTTAAATCTTCTCCCTGCTCACTACGATGGGACAAGTAGTTCAGGAGCCGGTAATTTCACCATACCATGTCAACCTCAGACATCAGGACAAAATTGCAAAATTCCAGACCTGAAGGACAAGAAGACCCTTGATTTTTTACACCTTTTCCCAGAGCCTTTGGGTTTAGAGGAGCTGTAGAAACATACTCTGAATTCTCTTCACTACACAACATCAGTGAAGCCACTGAATATCAGCAATACTAAAAAAAAAAAAAAAAAGCAAATGAAAAAGCACAACATTTTATGCAGAACTATCTGCATCCAGAGCAGGAAGACTTGGTCAGCCTATTGTAGTTCACAACATTTAAAGAAGTCTCAGGTGTGAACTACACTTTACTCAAGGCTCAAGGGGACTCTTAAACCAGCAGGAAGTTTTCTGTGTGCTCTTCATTTAAACACATTGTAGACAAAGCAGAGGGTATTATTAATGGGCTGCCTCTCCCAGAGTAGGGAAGGATGGGTTCCCTCTGTCCTTCCCTCCCAATACCTTGTGCCTGTGGTTGGTAGCACTCTTTCATACAGCAGCCCATTAATAATGGGCCCATACAGGCTTTAGAGGAGAGGTTGCTTGCTCTCACTGTTGTTCTGACATCTCTCCTTACTGCTGGCTGGCAAAGATGGCTTAAAGACAGGCTCTGAAGGAGGGAGGTGATCTGAGGGATCCAGATTGAAGGAGGGGGGTGATCTCAGGGATCCAGATGGAAAACAGCAAAGCAAACCTCTGGGAGGAGTTGCCTTCTCTGAGTTTTGCTGGGAATAAAAATTTCCTTTCTTCACAGCAGTTTCCTAACTGAGCATTGGGAGCTCAACTACATTTCAGAGGGCAACAACAACCCAGGCATTGGCTTGCAGGTGCTGACCATCATGTCCTGGCTATGGGACATGGGGTTATTTCCAGCACAACATGTCAATATTAGCATTCTGCACTGTGAAGTTCTATTTCTCTCTGGTTGTTCCAGACCTGAAGGACAAGAAGACCCTACCTGTTGGTACCAGTATTTTTCCTCCAGAAGAGGGCAGAGAGGTTGAGAGCACTGGCCTCAGGTAGCAGGGATGCTCTGTGATGTTCGTTTTTACAGAACCTTAAATAAGTCCCAATATCTAAACGAAAATTAAACAACCTCCTAAAGTTCTACTTCCACGCTGGCATTTTAAACAGTTTTATTATGAAAAAAACCCAAAAGTGCTATGGTATTTTATAAAAACATGTAAACATGTGGTATTTTACAAAAGCAAAACAAAGTACTGATATTCAGCCAACTGTTCCAACAAAATGTCTTCAGCAAAATATGTAGCATCTTCCTTTAGTTTTACATAGTTGCCGCTTGAATAAAATTAATTAATTGGCTCTTCTAATTGCTAATGAAAATAATGTGTGTTTTTCTATAAAGGATAGGGGAAAAATAATCCTTTTCAAAATTTTGAGAAAAAGGTCTTATGTTGGATTTACAAAAAATTCCAGCTGCGAGAGGTTGAGACTATATAGCCCAAAGCTAATGCCTGTCATTGTATGATATGTGAGCACAACAAAGACTCCAGCTGGCTGCTATCAGGGCTAATAGAGGCATTTTGGCTCATCTACCTGGTAGAACATTTGTCAGGATGTCACTTGTCTGTCCTTACCTTGAAGCCTGTTTGGTTCTTTTATTTTTCAATGTCTTCATTTTATTACACTGAATTAGACCGAATGTCTATCTAAATCGAAAGCCCTGAAATCAACAGGATGCTTGTTGAGATCTATGAAGAATTAAGTTGGAGACAGTGGAAGGGGCATCATTTTTCTCCCTACTGCATGCATTCTCCTGACACCTGGGGGCTATTAAGCTTCAGAAGTGCAAAACATTATAAGATTTTTATTAGCTGGTGGCAGTGAAATGGAAACTTGGTGGGTACTTAGGGGGTGTGCAGCATGTCCATGCTGAACCACTAATGTTCTAAACTATTATGTCAGCTTTCAGATTTATTTTGTGAACATTTTTGAAAAGAAGAGCATTCCATCTTAAAATGCTTAAAAAAAATCTATTTTTAAAGATATGCATAGCTACAACGTGTGTCATTGTATAGTTTTGTTAGGCATTGTATAGTTTTGTTAGGCATTTCTTTTCCTGAGACATATTCATAAATGTAATCAGTTGTTTTACATTTATGACACCAACAGATTTACATTAGCTATCAGGTTCTTTATAAAGTAGAGAGAGATCACTGAAAAGTACTTATTTCTTTGCTAAGTGTTTATGCGTGATTGAACTGTACCAGTTCAAAAGCAATGATATTAGCACAATTTATTCTTAAAATTAGTACACTCTGTCACCTTTAAACTTCCTTAATTTTCATGATGAAATGGCCTCACAACTGACTTAAAATGTTCCAAGAGTTATTCTAACTACAGATGATAAGCATTGCACACGTGATCGAGTATGTCTTCTTGCCTTATTCTACCTACCTTGTGAACTTCAGAAGAGGACTGCTTCATTAAAGAAGAAAAGCCAGATAATTTCATTAGAGCATTTATCCGTATCTATTCACCACTACCAAGAATGGGGACAAAGCTAGGGAACAGTATCTATGCTGTCTGTATTTTAAGTACAATCAGCTTTAAATTTTGCTGCTAATAGACCTTGCACTGCAACTGCTTACCTAGGGCATAAAACAAACAGACATTTGCAAAGGAAATTGGATGATCCCACTCCAGATATGGTGAGGGAAGCCCGAAATAAAATACAAAGGGAATCTGATATGAATAGATGAATGAATGAATGAGTAGGAGTGACATGTAAGAATGGGATGACACAAGAGCTGTCTTCCTGATGAGATCAGTTCTCAAGACAGACTATTTTTCTCTCAATTTTCTCAATTACTTTCAGAATAACTATCTTCTTGCAAATAGATAATTGCAGGGATCAATACTGCATGTTTATATCCCTTTTTTTTAAGTAACTTCAGTTGTGCATGTGACATTGGCCTGAAGATCTTAATCTTAAAGCAGTAAGTAGGGAATCACTGAATGAATCAGACATTTTTCCTAGTGTAGAAAAGCTGAGATATCACTCATAGATTGCTAAATGCTTGCAAATTAGAGAAGAGAACTCAGCTAATTATCTGTCACTGAGGAAATACAATGGAGTAAGAAAGTGAGGTCCTGAAGGTACTGAAAGAACCTATGAGAATAATAATCAAAGAAAACAAAACAGTCCAGTGTGGAAGTCATACAATTTTAACTATTATCTAATTATGTAGTTCTCTCTAGAAGCCTACATCATCATGGGCAGAATGGGGTCATATATTCAGATACCTCAGAAACAATTTTGTGTGTAAACATTAGGTGCTGTAACTCAAATACATTTGCCCCACTGTGCTAAGCCTCCACTGACTGTAGTCACCACAGACTATACAGGAAACGAAGAAAACTATCTTAGATATGGACCCCTAGGTTGTAGTCTTCCAAAGTCAGGTGAGATGGGCTGACTTCTGGGCTGCATAGGGAAGTGGGCTAGTAGGTCGAGTGAAGTCATTCTCCCCCTCTACTCAGCACTGGTGAGGCCACAACTGGAATACTGCATCCAGTTCTGATCTCCCCAGTTCAAGAGGGACAAGGAGCTACTGGAAAGAGTCCGGTGAAAGGCAACAAAGATGATTCAAGGCTTGGAGTATCTCCCTTATGAGGAAATGCCGCGATTGAGAGATGGGACACAGCTTGATGCAAGCAAGATGTCGATTTTATTACAGTTTTCCACATATATTTATACTAGTCTTAAGATAGAGTGTTCTAAGCTGATTGGTTCACATTCTACATTAGGCATTCACAGATTGGTTAATGCTAATGCTAACACAAAACATCTTTTCCTAAGCCTATTTTCCACAAGAGCAATACTTCCTCTTTTACAGAGTAACTCACCAGCTATTGTTGTACATAGTCAGCACTATCTGTTCCTTCTAAACAAGGCTCTTATCTTGCTCACCGCAGGACCTGTGACCAACAAGTTCCAGTACATCCTCTCTTATCAATTGAGCAGTGCTGGGGGTTTTGTTTGAGGCCAGCCAAATCCTGTCCTACAAGGAAAGGCTGAGAGAGCTGGGTCTCTTTAGCCTGTGAAGAGAAGGCTGAGGGGAAATCCTATTAACACCTATAAGTATCTGAAGGGTGGTTTGAAGGAGGAGGGAGCCAAACTCTTTTCAGTGGTTGCCAATGAGAGGATGAGGGGTAACAGGCATAAGTTGGAACATAGGAGGTTCCACTCAAATATGAGAAAAAACTGCTTCACAGTGAGGGTGACAGAGCCCTGGAACAGGCTGCCCAGGGAGGTCATGGAGTCCCCTTCTTTGGAGGTTTTCAAGACCCGCCTGGATGCCGTC